>CAWUFW010007763.1:600000-967473 GCA_963921515.1 Calotriton arnoldi | reverse complement strand
CTGCAGCTGACTGCGGTGTCGGCAACTGATCGGAGCCAACAAGCCTTGGCAGCCGCAAGTCTCGGGGAGATGAAGAAAAGTCGATGGCGCAGACCAGCAAGGTCTGAGGAACTCACCCAGCGAGGGTAAGTCAGGGCAGGCCTGGAGCAACCAGGGGAGCCCTTTGGTTTCTTTAAGAAGTCTTCTGGGGACCCACAAGCCAGCGGGCAAGGGATCGCGAAGACACCTCGGGCGGAATCACTCAACAGGGGCCCACGGTCACTCGGGACGGTGTAGGCCTCTGATCTTCGGAGGGATTCCTGCTGGAGGTCGGGACCACACGTGGTCCAAAGCACAAGTTCGTAGAACGCTGTGAAGGGTTGCACTCGACAATAGTGCACGGTACCCAGGGTCGCGGTTCCTCGTTACTCGTAGGGTCCACTTGCCTCAGCTTCGCTGGGGACTCACGATGGCCTGGGAGAGGTCAGGAAATCCACTTCTGGGCTGCAGGGACTCCGGACTCCGGCGGGAGCGGCGTAGTTTGCGACCGTCGTTGTCGTTTTGGTGCCTGCCAAGCAGGGGAGTCACTCCTTGACTCCAAGGGAGATTCTTCTGTCTTCCAAAGGTAGTGGAACGTCGAAGGGCCAGGATTCTTCTGTAGAGCGTCGTCCAGGGGTTATCTGCTTTGCAATGGCAAGGTTCCCCCTCTTATACTAAAAAGAGGGGATGGACTAGCTCTATGACCCCACCTATGGGAGGGTCAAGGGAGGGGTGGCTACACCCACTTCCCTTTGTCCAGTTTCGCGCCAGAGCAGGGGCAGGTAGCCCCTGAGCTGGTTTGAACTGGCATATGCACAGAGGAGCCTTCTGCTCCCCAGTGCAGGACTTCAAAGCACTCTAAGAGTGCACCCACCCAGCCCCAATACACTAAACCCTGTCTGGGAGGTGGTTACACCTCCCTGTGACAGGATGCCTATTGTTGGGCTTCCTCCACTGCGAGTTTCGGTCATCAGCAGGAGGGCAGCCCAGTGTCTGTGACTGGTGGCATCCATTTTGTGATGCCAGGGCTCTTTAGGATTCTACACGCGTTTCCACAGCAGGTACATGTCTTATCCCTCTAGAAGGGTGGAATGCTACCCCCGCCACCAAGATTGGCGGGGGTAGTATTCCAAGATGTTTGACACCAAACACGACATGTTTTGATGCAGCCATTCCAAAGTTAGCATTTACCGCGAGGATATAATGCACTTAAATAGTATATGGTTTAATCAGCATCCACAAACAGCACCAGAGAATAGACTCTGAGAGCTGCAGAGGGGCCCTGCTCAGGCAGAGGCACCCCCTCACATAGAAGCCAAGCACCCTGCCCTCAGGATTGATAGGGCCTGCCTTAGGGGTGACTGATAGGTTTATATGTGTGTGCAGGAGAGATATAGGAAACCTATATCTCAGTGAGGGGTGCTAGCACCACCTCACCCAGGCTGCAGTAGCAGGCCTGTGGTGTCAGATTTAGACTGCTTCCCAGGGGTGGCATAATACATGCTGCAGCCCCTGGTAGGCCTGTGAAGTACCTATGCTCTTGGCACCTAAGGTACCATATACTAGGGACTCATAAGGCACCACAGTATCCAATCACTAGTGCACCTAGAGTGCACTCCATGTCGCTTAGAGAGAGCAGATAGACTGGGGCCCTGAATAGCAGGGTCCCAGTCCAACTAAGTCATAAACCAGCAAAACACCAGGAAAAAAGTGGGGGCAACCATATAGTCAGATTCCACCTTCCTACAGCGACCCTCCACTCCACTCTGCGACCCTCCACTCCACTCTGCGACCCTCCACTCTGCGACCCTCCACTCTGCGAACTCTCCACTCTGCGGACCCTCCACTCTGCGACCCTCCACTCTGCGACTCCTCCACTCTGCGAACTCTCCACTCTGCGACCCTCCACTCTAGCGACCCTCCACTCTGCGACCCTCCACTCTGCGACCCTCCACTCTAGCGACCCTCCACTCCACTCTGCGACCCTCCACTCTGCGACCCTCCACTCCACTCTGCGATCCTCCACTCCACTCTGCGACCCTCCACTCTGCGACCCTCCACTCCGTGACCCTCCACTCCACTCTGCGACCCTCCACTCCGTGACCCTCCACTCCGCGACTGTAGGAAGGTGGAATCTGACTATATGGTTGCCCCCACTTTTTTATGGTGTTTTGCTGGTTTATGACTTAGTTGGACTGGGATCCTGCTATTCAGGGCCCCAGTCTATCTGCTCTCTCTAAATGACATGGAGTGCACTCTAGGTGCACTAGTGATTGGTTACTGTGGTGCCTTATGAGTCCCTAGTATATGGTACCTTAGGTGCCAAGGGCATAGGTACTTCACAGGCCTACCAGGGGCTGCAGCATGTATTATGCCACCCCTGGGAAGCAGACTAAATCTGACACCACAGGCCTGCTACTGCAGCCTGGGTGAGGTGGTGCTAGCACCCTTCACTGAGATATAGGTTTCCTATATCTCTCCTGCACACACATATAAACCTATCAGTCACCCCTATGGCAGGCCCTATCAATCCTGAGGGCAGGGTGCTTGGCTTCTATGTGAGGGGGTGCCTCTGCATGAGCAGGGCCCCTCTGCAGTTCTCAGAGTCCATTCTCTGGTGCTGTTTGTGGATGCGGTTAAACCATATACTCTTAAGTGCATTATATCCTCGCGGTAAATGCTAACTTTGGAATGGCTGCATCAAAACATGTCGTGTTTGGTGTCAAACATCTTGGAATACTACCCCCCGCCAATCTTGGCGGCGGGGGTAGCATTCCACCCTTCTAGAGGGATAAGACATGTACCTGCTGTGGAAACGCGGTAGAATCCTAAAGAGCCCTGGCATCACAAAATGGATGCCACCAGTCACAGACACTGGGCTGCCCTCCTGCTGATGACCGAAACTCACAGTGGAGGAAGCCCAACAATAGGCATCCTGTCACAGGGAGGTGTAACCACCTTCCAGACAGGGTTTAGTGTATTGGGGCTGGGTGGGTGCACTCTTAGAGTGCTTTGAAGTCCTGCACTGGGGGAGCAGAAGGCTCCTCTGTGCATATGCCAGTTCAAACCAGCTCAGGGGCTACCTGCCCCTGCTCTGGCGCGAAACTGGACAAAGGGAAGTGGGTGTAGCCACCCCTCCCTTGACCCTCCCATAGGTGGGGTCATAGAGCTAGTCCATCCCCTCTTTTTAGTATAAGAGGGGGAACCTTGCCATTGCAAAGCAGATAACCCCTGGACGACACTCTACAGAAGAATCCTGGCCCTTCGACGTTCCACTACCTTTGGAAGACAGAAGAATCTCCCTTGGAGTCAAGGAGTGACTCCCTGCTTGGCAGGCACCAAAAACGACAACGACGGTCGCAAACTACGCCGCTCCCGCCGGAGTCCGAAGTCCCTGCAGCCCAAGAAGTGGATTTCCTGACCTCTCCCAGGCCATCGTGAGTCCCCAGCGAAGCTGAGGCAAGTGGACCCCACGAGCAACGAGGAACCGCGACCCCTGGGTACCGTGCACTATTGTCGAGTGCAACCCCTTCACAACGTTCTACGAACTTGTGCTTTGGACCACGTGTGGTCCCGACCTCCAGCAGGAATCCCTCCGAAGATCAGAGGCCTACACCGTCCCGAGTGACCGTGGGCCCCTGTTGAGTGATTCCGCCCGAGGTGTCTTCGCGATCCCTTGCCCGCTGGCTTGTGGGTCCCCAGAAGACTTCTTAAAGAAACCAAAGGGCTCCCCTGGTTGCTCCAGGCCTGCCCTGACTTACCCTCGCTGGGTGAGTCCCTCAGACCTTGCTGGTCTGCGCCATCGACTTTTCTTCATCTCCCCGAGACTCTGCGGCTGCCAAGGCTTGTTGGCTCCGATCGAGTTGCCGACACCGCAGTCAGCTGCAGACGTCGAGGGACACACCGAATCCAGCTCCTGGTCGTCGTCGACGCCTCCTGGACCACGTGGCTGAAGAGTCAAGGCACCTGCAACCGACCTGAAGCGACCGGCGACGGTGGGCATCCATCTTCCTTGCCCCGGGTCACTGCCAAGTGACTTTGAACACTGTCCCCTCTGCTTTCAGGTCATCCTTCTTCAGAATCCAGGCTTGGATTCCACCGGACACTTCTTCAGCTCCCGCAAGCAGCAAGTCTTCTTTGTTCGCCATTGAAAACGACGCCGCGACCCGACACCAAAGGACACCTGTGCACCCGGCTTCCCTGGGTGAGGTAACTCCAGCACTATGGTGCTCCTGTGGGTGTGGGCCCTAGAACTACTTACCCTGTAAGTGACTTGCTTGTAGGTTCTCCCGAAGTATCCTAAAACTCTTTATTTCCAACCGCGACTTGCCCCATTGAAGTTAACGGCGATTCGCGCCTGTGTATCCACACTGCACGCGTCCCCCGTGGGTCCTTTACTTACCTGCCTTGGGTGGTTTTGTGAGGCCCCAGCACTTCTGAAGGCCCTAGGCCTTGTCTCCCTGCAAGTCGTTGTTTCTAAGTCTCTTACTTAGTATATGGTCTGGTACGCCCCTAGGGCCCCAGCCATATTTTGTGCTTAACTTATTGTGAAACGTTGATTTGTGCATATGTTTGTCTTCTAATCTCATAAAGAGATTAGTAGAGAGTTATTTAGAAATAAATACATATATATTTGATATATATACCTGTGTGGTGTCTTTTCATTTGGTGATTCAAGAGATTATATGGTAAAACAAGCTGCTTTACATTCCTCCGAGACTTAGCCTGAAGGCTGCTCTCCACAGCTACCACTAGGATAGCTTTCTTTAAAAGGTTGTCTTAAACCTATCTACCATAAGAGTCGATTTGCCCTGGTGCAAGGTGTCCACTTTAATTAGTGAACAGCATATACCAGGCCAACTTCTCACATTGGTGGGCAGCGTGTGGGATTCCAGCTTGCCATTGTTTTACCAGAAAATCTCTATTTGAATTACTAACTGAAAACCATTATAGGTACTCAAGGTACATATAAAGTCAAGCTTAGTATCAATAAGTTCTACTGAACTTAGAGCTGTGTTCCAAGGGATAGCACACCCTTTCCACAGCTCAAGCTAGGATCAGTAGGCCACAAACTAGTGTAGGTAGTACAACACTGCACAACACTAGAATGTCCTTAAAGGGTGGGCCCAGTGGATCCACTCAGCCTCAGTATAAGGACATGGCTTTCTCTGACTTGAGAGCCATGTGTGTTGACAGACACCTGAGACTAGGACAGAGTCCCTCAACACTACACCTGATAGATCTGCTGACAGCAGATGACCTTAGATTGGCTCTAGGAGCTAAGGGGTCTGAATCAGTGGGTGGGTCAATCATAGTATCTGGGTCAGATGAGGACAATCCGAATGACCAAGACTCTGTGGTTGAAGGGCCAGGCTTCAAGGAGCCTGAACAGGACAGAGGAGTTCTCCCTAAGAGAACTGGCAGAGTGGATGAGAGGCACAGATCCCCTTCCAGGGAATCTGAGCACTCTTATCACTCTGGCAGAGAATTTGTCCAGGAGAGGAGCTCATACTTTAACTTAAGAGAGACCTCCTCTGAGAGAAGGTGCAAACTGCTCCAGTATGAGGAAGCCAAAGTGGCCCTCAGAACCAAGCAGTTGGCACTGGATAGAGAAGCCCTGGAGATCCAGAGAGCTTCCAGAAGGGAGGGTTTAGAACCCCCTGGTGGCAGCAACAGTGTCCCTAGAGGCAGAGAATATGTCCCTGACCATAGGAACCTGAGCAAGGTTGTTCCTCCCTGTAGGAAGGTGGAATCTGACTATATGGTTGCCCCCACTTTTTTTATGGTGTTTTGCTGGTTTATGACTTAGTTGGACTGGGATCCTGCTATTCAGGGCCCCAGTCTATCTGCTTTCTCTGTAAAATGGATTCCATGTGCCTTAGGCACATCTCTGATTGGGATCTGGAGTGCCCTTATAAGTCCCTAGTATATGGTATACTATGTACCAAGGGCATAGGTACCTCAGAGGCCTGCCAGGGGCTGCAGCATGTATTATGCCACCCCTGGAAGGCCATCCAAACTGACACCACAGGTCTGCTACTGCAGCCTGGGTAAGGTGGTGCATGCACTCCTTACTGTGATATAGGTTACCTATATCACGAAATACATACACACCTAGAAACCTATAAGTCACTCCTAAGGCAGGCCTTATCAATCCTAAAGGCAGAGTGCATGGTTCCTATGTGAGAGGGTGCCCCGGCATGAGCAGGGCCCCTCTGCAGCGTTCGGAGACCATCTCTGATGCTGTTTGTAGTGCAGCCTGACCATATACTCTTAAGCGCATTATATCCTCGCGGTAAAATGCTAACTTTGGAATGGCTGCACCTAAACATGTCGTGTTTGGTGTCAAACATCTTGGAATACTACCCCCCGCCAATCCTGGCGGCGGGGGTAGCATTCCACCCTTCTAGAGGGAAAGACATGTTAACTCTGGCTTACCCGGTAACTTCTTTCTGAAGCCCTGGCATCACAAAATGGATGCTGCTGCCACAGACACAAGTCTGGCCTCCTGCTGCTGGACGAAACTCCGGCAGGGGAGGCCTGGACAATAGGTTTCCTGTTGCAGGGAGGTGTGACCACCTCCCCAGACAGGATAATGTGTATTGGGGCTGGGTGGGTGCACTCTTAGAGTGCTTTGAAGTCCTGCACTGGGGGAGCAAAAGGCTCCTCTGTGCATATGCCAGTTCAAACCAGCTCAGGGGCTACCTGCCCCTGCTCTGGCACGAAACTGGACAAAGGGAAGTGGGTGTAGCCACCCCTCCCTTGACCCTCCCATAGGTGGGGTCATAGAGTTAGTCCCTCCCTGTTTTACTAGTTAAAATGGGGAACCCTTGCCACAGCAAGATTAGATATCCCTGGACTAAACTTTGAAACTGAATCCTGGACCTTCGACGCTCTACATCACGATTAGAGGACTGAAGAATCTCCCTTGGGGTCAAGGAGTGACTCCCCTGCTTGGCAGGCACCAAAAACGATAACGACGGTCGCAAACTACGCCGCTCCCGCCGGAGTCCGAAGTCCCTGCAGCCCAAGAAGTGGATTTCCTGACTTCTCCAAGGCCATCGTGAGTCCCCAGCGAAGCTGAGGCAAGTGGACCCCACGAGTGACGAGGAACCGCGACCCCTGGGTACCGTGCACTATTATCGAGTGCAACCCCTTCACAACGTTCTACGAACCTGTGCTTTGGACCACGTGTGGTCCCAACCTCCAGCAGGAATCCCTCCGAAGATCAGAGGCCTACACTGTCCTGAGTGACCGTGGGCCCCTGTTGAGTGATTCCGCCCGAGGTGTCTTCGCGATCCCTTGCCAGCCGGCTCGTGGGTCCCCAGAAGACTTTCTAAAGAAACCAAAGGGCTCCCCTGGTTGCTCCAGGCCTGCCCTGACTTACCCTCGCTGGGTGAGTTCTCCAGACCTTGCTGGTCTGCACCATCGACGATCTTCAGCTACATCGAGACTTGCCGTTGCCAAGGCTTGTTGGGTCCAATCCGGTCGCCGACACCGCAGCACTCGACAGACATCGTGTACCAGCCCGAATCCTGCTCCTGGTCGCCAACAACGCCTCCTGGACCTCGTGGCTGCAGAAACGAGACGACCGTCAACGCACCTGAAGCACTCGACATCGGTGGGCATCTGTCCATCGCCTTCCTGGTCACTGGCTAGTGACCCAGACTCTGTCCCCTCTGCTTTCAGGTTCTTCAGAACTCCGATCCACTCTTGGATCCACCCGGACACTTTTCTCCTGGTCGCCAGCAGCACTTTGCAGCAGATCGCCATAAGAAACGACGACGAAACCCGACCCCGAAAGGCACCTATGCACCCGGCTTCCCTGGGTGAGGTAACACGAGTACTCCGGTGCTCCCGTGGGTAGAGACTCTTCAAAGTCCTAGATCTCAAAGGGTTTTGTCCTAGTCCTTTTTAAAGTGTCCCTTTCCTCTATTTTCCCGATCCCGACTTTCTCCATAGAAGTTAACGGCGTATCGCGGTTGTGTATTTACACTGCACGCGTCTCCCGTGGGTCCCCTGTGTCACTACCTTGGGTGGTTCCTTGTGGTCCAAGCACTTCTAGAGGCTCTAGGCCTAGTGTCTAGTTCAGTCGTGGTTCGCATACCACTTTATTGGTATATGGTTTGGTACGCCCCTAGGGCCCAAACGTGTATTTGTGCTATTACTGTGATTTAAGATCTTATAACCTATGTATTTCGAACTCTAGCCTCATAAAGAGACTAGAGGGGTGTGTTTAGTAATAAATACATATATTTTGAATATATACCTGGTGTGGTGCTCTTTCATTTGGTCACTCAAGAGATTATAGACTGGTAAAACAAGCTGCTTTACATTCCTTCAAGACTTAGCCTGAAGGCTGCTCTCCATAGCTACCACTAGGATAGCTTTCAATAAGGTTGTCTTTAACCTACCTACCATAAGAGTCGATTTGGACTGGTGCAAGGTGCCCACTATAATTAGTGGACAGCATATGCCAGGCCAACTTCTCACATTGGTGTGCAGCGTGTGGGATTCCAGCTTGCTATTGTTTTACCAGATAATCTCAATTGAATTGATCAACTGAAAACCACTAAAGGTACCTAAGGTACATATAATTTAAGCTTAGAATATCAGTAAGTTCTACTGAACTTAGAGTTGTGTGTTAAGGGATAGCACAACCCTTTCTACAACTCAAGAGAGTTTAGTAGGCCACACTAGAGTAGGTAGTGCATACACCACACCACACTAGTAATGTCTTTAAAAGCAGGATCTAGAGATGCCCTGCAGGAAGCCATTGAGCTTCCCCTCCAAGTATGACACACTCCCATTCTTGGAACTGAGAGCTTTGTGTAACGTGAGGAAATTAAGGACAGGCCAAAGTCCCACCACCCAACACCTCCAGGAGTTGTTGGTGGCTTATGATCTTAGTAAGTCTTCAGAGACTGAAGGGGTAGGAGCAGAGGGTGGGCCAGCAGATGAGGAAGGGGCCAGGGGTACCACTACCCCCAGCCCCCCTCTGAAACTGACCAGGAGGGTGACAATGACCCTGACCTGGAGAACCCAATCCCTTCTGGGGAAGATGAAGATGAGGATCTAGAGAACCACACCTTTGTCCCCCCAGGAAGGATTATGAGTGTGCTCAGAAAGTCTAGGTCTCCTTCTCAGGAGTCTAACCACTCTGGCACCTCAATAGGGAGCTCTGTTTCTTCTCACAGGAGGGAATCCTCTCATGAGAGAAGAAAGAGACTGGTCCAGTATGAGGAAACTCAACTAGAGATCAGGAAGAAGCAATTGGCTTTAGATAGAGAATCCCTAGATCTCCTTAGAGAGAGAAGAAAGTTGGGACTAGAGTCCCATGGTGGCAGCAATATCCCTAGAGATAGGGACAGGTCTTATGACCATAGAAACCTAAACAAGATTGTCCCTCCCTACCAGAGTGGGGATGACATCCACAAATGGATAACTGCACTGGAGAGGGCCTGTAAAGTTCAGAAGGTCCCCCAGAGGCAGTGGGCAGCAATCTTGTGGCTCTCCTTTGCAGACAAAGGTAGAGACAAGCTCCTCACTGTAAGAGAAGAGGATGCTGACAATTACACAGTCTTGAAGAGTGCTCTGATAGATGGGTTTGGCCTAACCACTGAACAGTATAGGTTGAAGTTCAGAGACACCCAAAAAGCTCAGACTCAAGACTGGGTTGATTTTGTAGATTGTGCTACAAAGGCTCTGGAAGGTTGGATACATGGCAACAAAGTGCATGACTTTTTAGGATTGTACAATTTGATTATGAGGGAGCAGATCCTTAATAATTGTCAAAACCAGCTTTTGCACCAGTATCTGGTGGACTCTGATCTGACCTCTCCCCAAGAATTGGGAAAGAAGGCAGACAAATGGGTCAGAACCAGAGTAAAAACTAGAAATCAGGGTGGTGACCAGAAGAAAGATTCTACTAAGTCCCAAGAGAAAGGTGGGGATAAATCTAAGGATAAGTCCCCTACAGGGCCCCAAAATTCCTCTTCTGGGGGTGGGTCCCAAACTCCTTCCTCTCCTGAAAAGAAACCATATTGCCATGTCTGTAAAAAGCCTGGGCACTGGAAAACTGATCCCAGTTGCCCCAGGATTGGCAATAAAGAAAATGTTCCTCCCACAACTACTACCACCCCTCCTGGTACTACCAGTAGTAATCCTCCAGTTGGGAGTAGTGCACCCAAAAAGTTGGGTGCTTTTGCAAGAGGAACAGAGGTGGGCCCTAGTTTAGACAGGGACCCCTCAACAGACTCCTCTGACTCTGATGGTGGTATAGGATTTGCCACCTTTACCATGGGTCCCATAGCATTGGGCAGGTACAGACTGGAGCCAATGATTAATGGTCAGAAAGCTGTGGCATTTAGGGACACAGGGGCTAGTGTCACCATGGTGGCAGGGAAACTAGTCCCCCCTCACCAGCTTTTACCTGAGTTTAAATACCAGGTGACCAACATTGATGGTGTCAGAACAGATCACCCCATGGCCATAGTCAATCTCAGCTGGGAGGGGGTCACAGGCCCAAAAAGAGTGGCAGTGTCCCCAACCCTACCTGTAGATTGCCTGATGGGCAATGATTTGGAAATTTCAGCCTGGGCTGAAGTTGAACACCAAACCCATCTTAGGATGTTGGGCGTCCCTGCAAAGGTTAGTGGGGCTGTGATGGCCACAGCCCCAGCCCAAGACTTTGGAGAGATGGAGCCTGAAAGAATGGCCCACTCTCCCCCAAAAGAGAGCAAAAGGGTTGAAGAAAAGTCTTCTTCCCCCAGACAGTAGGTAAGGGTCAGCCTCCTCAGGGAACTGACCCTACCCCTAGTGAAGGAACTGCCACAGAGGTAGTCAGGCCTGGCCTGGCCACACCCCTGATGGCAGAGGACCCTTCCACGGTGGTACCCAGTCTGGAGCAGGTAACCTGCCCCTCTCTACCCTGCCTCAGTCAGCCCAGGGCTGCAGAGGTCAGGGAGGTCAGTGGACCCCCCGGGCCCCCTGTCCAGAGGAAGCCCCCCATCAGCAGATTAGGGGCAGCCAGTCTAGTAGCCCTAGCCAGGTGAAAATTCCTCTACACACTGAGGGATCCCCCATACCTTTATGTAGGGACCTCCCCCAGAAGGACTCTGGTAGGCAAGGGCAAACCTGGGACCAGAAGGTTCCAAACCTGCCATGTCCCTCCAGTGTTCCATCCAAAGGGACCCAACCCCCAGCTGTAGGCAGCCAAAGGTTGACCCTTAGAGCAAAGTGCAACTCAGTCACGGAAAGACAGGCATACATGGTGACCAGTGATCTGAGGAAACTGAGGCCAACATTCCTAGGGCCTCACTTCCCTACTCAGACACCTCACCAGCCTTGTACTTTACCTAAGCACACCAGAGGTAGTGATTCCCCATGGTGGAGACCCTCTCATACCCTTAGGGTGAGGGATTGCTTAGTGGACCATAACATAGGGAGCAACCATGCTAGTGCAGGTGCTTCCTTATATGGCCACTTAGTCAATATAGGCTCAACTGGCCAAGGTTAGCCTTATCTCCTTTCGTTTGGGGGGGTTATGTAGGAAGGTGGAATCTGACTATATGGTTGCCCCCACTTTTTTTATGGTGTTTTGCTGGTTTATGACTTAGTTGGACTGGGATCCTGCTATTCAGGGCCCCAGTCTATCTGCTTTCTCTGTAAAATGGATTCCATGTGCCTTAGGCACATCTCTGATTGGGATCTGGAGTGCCCTTATAAGTCCCTAGTATATGGTATACTATGTACCAAGGGCATAGGTACCTCAGAGGCCTGCCAGGGGCTGCAGCATGTATTATGCCACCCCTGGAAGGCCATCCAAACTGACACCACAGGTCTGCTACTGCAGCCTGGGTAAGGTGGTGCATGCACCCCTTACTGTGATATAGGTTACCTATATCACGAAATACATACACACCTAGAAACCTATAAGTCACTCCTAAGGCAGGCCTTATCAATCCTAAAGGCAGAGTGCATGGTTCCTATGTGAGAGGGTGCCCCGGCATGAGCAGGGCCCCTCTGCAGCGTTCGGAGACCATCTCTGATGCTGTTTGTAGTGCAGCCTGACCATATACTCTTAAGCGCATTATATCCTCGCGGTAAAATGCTAACTTTGGAATGGCTGCACCTAAACATGTCGTGTTTGGTGTCAAACATCTTGGAATACTACCCCCCGCCAATCCTGGCGGCGGGGGTAGCATTCCACCCTTCTAGAGGGAAAGACATGTTAACTCTGGCTTACCCGGTAACTTCTTTCTGAAGCCCTGGCATCACAAAATGGATGCTGCTGCCACAGACACAAGTCTGGCCTCCTGCTGCTGGACGAAACTCCGGCAGGGGAGGCCTGGACAATAGGTTTCCTGTTGCAGGGAGGTGTGACCACCTCCCCAGACAGGATAATGTGTATTGGGGCTGGGTGGGTGCACTCTTAGAGTGCTTTGAAGTCCTGCACTGGGGGAGCAAAAGGCTCCTCTGTGCATATGCCAGTTCAAACCAGCTCAGGGGCTACCTGCCCCTGCTCTGGCACGAAACTGGACAAAGGGAAGTGGGTGTAGCCACCCCTCCCTTGACCCTCCCATAGGTGGGGTCATAGAGTTAGTCCCTCCCTGTTTTACTAGTTAAAATGGGGAACCCTTGCCACAGCAAGATTAGATATCCCTGGACTAAACTTTGAAACTGAATCCTGGACCTTCGACGCTCTACATCACGATTAGAGGACTGAAGAATCTCCCTTGGGGTCAAGGAGTGACTCCCCTGCTTGGCAGGCACCAAAAACGATAACGACGGTCGCAAACTACGCCGCTCCCGCCGGAGTCCGAAGTCCCTGCAGCCCAAGAAGTGGATTTCCTGACTTCTCCAAGGCCATCGTGAGTCCCCAGCGAAGCTGAGGCAAGTGGACCCCACGAGTGACGAGGAACCGCGACCCCTGGGTACCGTGCACTATTATCGAGTGCAACCCCTTCACAACGTTCTACGAACCTGTGCTTTGGACCACGTGTGGTCCCAACCTCCAGCAGGAATCCCTCCGAAGATCAGAGGCCTACACTGTCCTGAGTGACCGTGGGCCCCTGTTGAGTGATTCCGCCCGAGGTGTCTTCGCGATCCCTTGCCAGCCGGCTCGTGGGTCCCCAGAAGACTTTCTAAAGAAACCAAAGGGCTCCCCTGGTTGCTCCAGGCCTGCCCTGACTTACCCTCGCTGGGTGAGTTCTCCAGACCTTGCTGGTCTGCACCATCGACGATCTTCAGCTACATCGAGACTTGCCGTTGCCAAGGCTTGTTGGGTCCAATCCGGTCGCCGACACCGCAGCACTCGACAGACATCGTGTACCAGCCCGAATCCTGCTCCTGGTCGCCAACAACGCCTCCTGGACCTCGTGGCTGCAGAAACGAGACGACCGTCAACGCACCTGAAGCACTCGACATCGGTGGGCATCTGTCCATCGCCTTCCTGGTCACTGGCTAGTGACCCAGACTCTGTCCCCTCTGCTTTCAGGTTCTTCAGAACTCCGATCCACTCTTGGATCCACCCGGACACTTTTCTCCTGGTCGCCAGCAGCACTTTGCAGCAGATCGCCATAAGAAACGACGACGAAACCCGACCCCGAAAGGCACCTATGCACCCGGCTTCCCTGGGTGAGGTAACACGAGTACTCCGGTGCTCCCGTGGGTAGAGACTCTTCAAAGTCCTAGATCTCAAAGGGTTTTGTCCTAGTCCTTTTTAAAGTGTCCCTTTCCTCTATTTTCCCGATCCCGACTTTCTCCATAGAAGTTAACGGCGTATCGCGGTTGTGTATTTACACTGCACGCGTCTCCCGTGGGTCCCCTGTGTCACTACCTTGGGTGGTTCCTTGTGGTCCAAGCACTTCTAGAGGCTCTAGGCCTAGTGTCTAGTTCAGTCGTGGTTCGCATACCACTTTATTGGTATATGGTTTGGTACGCCCCTAGGGCCCAAACGTGTATTTGTGCTATTACTGTGATTTAAGATCTTATAACCTATGTATTTCGAACTCTAGCCTCATAAAGAGACTAGAGGGGTGTGTTTAGTAATAAATACATATATTTTGAATATATACCTGGTGTGGTGCTCTTTCATTTGGTCACTCAAGAGATTATAGACTGGTAAAACAAGCTGCTTTACATTCCTTCAAGACTTAGCCTGAAGGCTGCTCTCCATAGCTACCACTAGGATAGCTTTCAATAAGGTTGTCTTTAACCTACCTACCATAAGAGTCGATTTGGACTGGTGCAAGGTGCCCACTATAATTAGTGGACAGCATATGCCAGGCCAACTTCTCACACTCCCTACCAGAGTGGGGATGATATCCACAAATGGATAACTGCTATGGAGAGGGCCTGTAGAGTACAGCAGGTCCCCCAAAAGCAGTGGGCAGCAATCTTGTGGCTCTCCTTTTCAGATAAAGGAAGAGACAAGCTCCTCACTGTTAGAGAGGAGGATGCTGATGATTATGAGGTCCTGAAGAGTGCACTGATAGATGGGTTTGGCTTAACCACTGAGCAGTACAGGTTGAAGTTCAGAGATACCCAGAAGGCACAGACTCAGGACTGGACTGACTTTGTAGATTGTGCATCCAAGGCTCTGGAGGGTTGGCTGGTTGGCAGTAGGGTTACTGATTTCAAAGGATTTTATAATCTAATGATGAGAGAACAGATCCTTAATAATTGTCAAAACCAGCTTTTACACCAGTACCTGGTGGACTCTGATCTGACCTCTCCCCAAGAATTGGGAAAGAAGGCAGACAAATGGGTCAGAACCAGGGTAAGGCCTAAGAATCAGGGTGGTGACCACAAGAAAGATTCTACCAAGTCCCAAGAGAAAGGTGGGGATAAATCCAAGGATAAGTCCACTACAGGGCCCCAAAATTCCTCTTCCGGGGGTGGGTCCCAAACTCCTTCCTCTCCTGAAAAGAAACCCTATTGCCATGTCTGTAAAAAGCCTGGGCACTGGAAATCTGATCCCAGTTGTCCCAGGAATGGCAATAAAGAAAATGTTCCTCCAACAACTACTACCACCCCTCCTGGTACTACCAGTAGTAATCCTCCAGTTGGGAGTAGTGCACCCAAAAAGTTAGGTGCGTTTGCAAGAGGAACAGAGGTGGGCCCTAGTTTAGACAGGACCCCTCAACAGACTCCTCAGATTCTGATGGTGGTGTAGGATATGCCACCTTTACCATGGGTCCCATAGCATTGGGCAGGTACAGACTGGAGCCAATGATTAATGGTCAGAAAGCTGTGGCATTTAGGGACACAGGGGCTAGTGTCACCATGGTGGCAGGGAAACTAGTCCCCCTCACCAGCTTTTACCTGAGTTTAAATACCAGGTGACCAACATTGATGGTGTCAGAACAGATCACCCCATGGCCATAGTCAATCTCAGCTGGGAGGGGGTCACAGGCCCAAAAGAGTGGCAGTGTCCCCAACCCTACCTGTAGATTGCCTGATGGGCAATGATTTGGAAATTTCAGCCTGGGCTGAAGTTGAACACCAAACCCATCTTAGGATGTTGGGCGTCCCTGCAAAGGTTAGTGGGGCTGTGATGGCCACAGCCCCAGCCCAAGAATTTGGAGAGATGGAGCCTGAAAGAATGGCCCACTCTCCCCCAAAGAGAGCACAAGGGTTGAAGAAAAGTCTTCTTCCCCCCAGACAGTAGGTAAGGGTCAGCCTCCTCAGGGAACTGACCCTACCCCTAGTGAAGGAACTGCCACAGAGGTAGTCAGGCCTGGCCTGGCCACACCCCTGATGGCAGAGGACCCTTCCAAGGTGGTACCCAGTCTGGAGCAGGTAACCTGCCCCTCTCTACCCTGCCTCAGTCAGCCCAGGGCTGCAGAGGTCAGGGAGGTCAGTGGACCCCCCGGGCCCCCTGTCCAGAGGAAGCCCCCATCAGCAGATTAGGGGCACCCAGTCTAGTAGCCCTAGCCAGGTGAAAATTCCTCTACACACTGAGGGATCCCCCATACCTTTATGTAGGGACCTCCCCCAGAAGGACTCTGGTAGGCAAGGGCAAACCTGGGACCAGAAGGTTCCAAACCTGCCATGTCCCTCCAGTGTTCCATCCAAAGGGACCCAACCCCCAGCTGTAGGCAGCCAAAGGTTGACCCTTAGAGCAAAGTGCAACTCAGTCATGGAAAGACAGGCATACATGGTGACCAGTGATCTGAGGAAGCTGAGGCCAACATTCCTAGGGCCTCACTTCCCTACTCAGACACCTCACCGGCCTTGTACTTTACCTAAGCACACCAGAGGTAGTGATTCCCCATGGTGGAGACCCTCTCTTACCCTTAGGGCGAGGGATTGCTTAGTGGACCATAACATAGGGGGCAACCATGCTAGTGCAGGTGCTTCCTTATATGGCCACTTAGTCAATATAGGCTCAACTGGTCAAGGTTAGCCTTATCTCCTTTCGTTTGGGGGGTTATGTAGGAAGGTGGAATCTGACTATATGGTTGCCCCCACTTTTTTATGGTGTTTTGCTGGTTTATGACTTAGTTGGACTGGGATCCTGCTATTCAGGGCCCCAGTCTATCTGCTCTCTCTAAATGACATGGAGTGCACTCTAGGTGCACTAGTGATTGGTTACTGTGGTGCCTTATGAGTCCCTAGTATATGGTACCTTAGGTGCCAAGGGCATAGGTACTTCACAGGCCTACCAGGGGCTGCAGCATGTATTATGCCACCCCTGGGAAGCAGACTAAATCTGACACCACAGGCCTGCTACTGCAGCCTGGGTGAGGTGGTGCTAGCACCCTTCACTGAGATATAGGTTTCCTATATCTCTCCTGCACACACATATAAACCTATCAGTCACCCCTATGGCAGGCCCTATCAATCCTGAGGGCAGGGTGCTTGGCTTCTATGTGAGGGGGTGCCTCTGCATGAGCAGGGCCCCTCTGCAGTTCTCAGAGTCCATTCTCTGGTGCTGTTTGTGGATGCGGTTAAACCATATACTCTTAAGTGCATTATATCCTCGCGGTAAATGCTAACTTTGGAATGGCTGCATCAAAACATGTCGTGTTTGGTGTCAAACATCTTGGAATACTACCCCCCGCCAATCTTGGCGGCGGGGGTAGCATTCCACCCTTCTAGAGGGATAAGACATGTACCTGCTGTGGAAACGCGGTAGAATCCTAAAGAGCCCTGGCATCACAAAATGGATGCCACCAGTCACAGACACTGGGCTGCCCTCCTGCTGATGACCGAAACTCACAGTGGAGGAAGCCCAACAATAGGCATCCTGTCACAGGGAGGTGTAACCACCTTCCAGACAGGGTTTAGTGTATTGGGGCTGGGTGGGTGCACTCTTAGAGTGCTTTGAAGTCCTGCACTGGGGGAGCAGAAGGCTCCTCTGTGCATATGCCAGTTCAAACCAGCTCAGGGGCCACCTGCCCCTGCTCTGGCGCGAAACTGGACAAAGGGAAGTGGGTGTAGCCACCCCCTCCCTTGACCCTCCCATAGGTGGGGTCATAGAGCTAGTCCATCCCCTCTTTTTAGTATAAGAGGGGGAACCTTGCCATTGCAAAGCAGATAACCCCTGGACGACACTCTACAGAAGAATCCTGGCCCTTCGACGTTCCACTACCTTTGGAAGACAGAAGAATCTCCCTTGGAGTCAAGGAGTGACTCCCTGCTTGGCAGGCACCAAAAACGACAACGACGGTCGCAAACTACGCCGCTCCCGCCGGAGTCCGAAGTCCCTGCAGCCCAAGAAGTGGATTTCCTGACCTGTCCCAGGCCATCGTGAGTCCCCAGCGAAGCTGAGGCAAGTGGACCCCACGAGTAACGAGGAACCGCGACCCCTGGGTACCGTGCACTATTGTCGAGTGCAACCCCTTCACAACGTTCTACGAACTTGTGCTTTGGACCACGTGTGGTCCCGACCTCCAGCAGGAATCCCTCCGAAGATCAGAGGCCTACACCGTCCCGAGTGACCGTGGGCCCCTGTTGAGTGATTCCGCCCGAGGTGTCTTCGCGATCCCTTGCCCGCTGGCTTGTGGGTCCCCAGAAGACTTCTTAAAGAAACCAAAGGGCTCCCCTGGTTGCTCCAGGCCTGCCCTGACTTACCCTCGCTGGGTGAGTCCCTCAGACCTTGCTGGTCTGCGCCATCGACTTTTCTTCATCTCCCCGAGACTTGCGGCTGCCAAGGCTTGTTGGCTCCGATCGAGTTGCCGACACCGCAGTCAGCTGCAGACGTCGAGGGACACACCGAATCCAGCTCCTGGTTGTCGTCGACGCCTCCTGGACCACGTGGCTGAAGAGTCAAGGCACCTGCAACCGACCTGAAGCGACCGACGACGGTGGGCATCCATCTTCCTTGCCCCGGGTCACTGCCAAGTGACTTTGAACACTGTCCCCTCTGCTTTCAGGTCATCCTTCTTCAGAATCCAGGCTTGGATTCCACCGGACACTTCTTCAGCTCCCGCAAGCAGCAAGTCTTCTTTGTTCGCCATTGAAAACGACGCCGCGACCCGACACCAAAGGACACCTGTGCACCCGGCTTCCCTGGGTGAGGTAACTCCAGCACTATGGTGCTCCTGTGGGTGTGGGCCCTAGAACTACTTACCCTGTAAGTGACTTGCTTGTAGGTTCTCCCGAAGTATCCTAAAACTCTTTATTTCCAACCGCGACTTGCCCCATTGAAGTTAACGGCGATTCGCGCCTGTGTATCCACACTGCACGCGTCCCCCGTGGGTCCTTTACTTACCTGCCTTGGGTGGTTTTGTGAGGCCCCAGCACTTCTGAAGGCCCTAGGCCTTGTCTCCCTGCAAGTCGTTGTTTCTAAGTCTCTTACTTAGTATATGGTCTGGTACGCCCCTAGGGCCCCAGCCATATTTTGTGCTTAACTTATTGTGAAACGTTGATTTGTGCATATGTTTGTCTTCTAATCTCATAAAGAGATTAGTAGAGAGTTATTTAGAAATAAATACATATATATTTGATATATATACCTGTGTGGTGTCTTTTCATTTGGTGATTCAAGAGATTATATGGTAAAACAAGCTGCTTTACATTCCTCCGAGACTTAGCCTGAAGGCTGCTCTCCACAGCTACCACTAGGATAGCTTTCTTTAAAAGGTTGTCTTAAACCTATCTACCATAAGAGTCGATTTGCCCTGGTGCAAGGTGTCCACTTTAATTAGTGAACAGCATATACCAGGCCAACTTCTCACAGCGACCCTCCACTCCACTCCGCGACCCTCCACTCCACTCTGCGACCCTCCACTCCACGACCCTCCACTCCACGACCCTCCACTCTGCGACCCTCCACTCTGCCACCCTCCACTCTGCCACCCTCCACTCTGCCACCCTCCACTCTGCCACCCTCCACTCTGCCACCCTCCACTCTGCCACCCTTCAATCCACTCCACTCTGCCACCCTTCACTCCACTCTGCCACCCTTCACTCCACTCTGCCACCCTTCACTCCACTCTGCCACCCTTCACTCCACTCTGCCACCCTTCACTCCACTCTGCCACCCTTCACTCCACTCTGCCACCCTTCACTCCACTCTGCCACCCTTCACTCCACTCTGCCACCCTCCAATACACTCTGCGACCCTCCACTCTGCGACCCTCCACTCTGCGACCCTCCACTACACTCTGCGACCCTCCACTACACTCTGCCACCCTCCACTACACTCTGCCACCCTCCACTACGCCACCCTCCACTACACTCTGCCACCCTCCCCTCTGCCACCCTCCCCTCTGCCACCCTCCTCTCTGCCACCCTCCCCTCTGCCACCCTCCCCTCTGCCACCCTCCCCTCTGCCACCCTCCACTCTGCCACCCTCCACTCTGCCACCCTCCACTCTGCCACCCTCCACTCTGCCACCCTCCACTCTGCCACCCTCCACTCTGCCACCCTCCACTCTGCCACCCTCCACTCTGCCACCCTCCACTCTGCCACCCTCCACTCTGCGACCCTCCACTCTGCGACCCTCCACTCCACTCTGCGACCCTCCACTCTGCGACCCTCCACTCCACTCTGCGACCCTCCACTCTGCGACCCTCCACTCCACTCTGCGACCCTCCACTCCACTCTGCGACCCTCCACTCCACTCTGCGACCCTCCACTCTGCGACCCTCCACTCCACTCTGCGACCCTCCACTCCACTCTGCGACCCTCCACTCCACTCTGCGACCCTCCACTCTGCGACCCTCCACTCCACTCTGCGACCCTCCACTCCACTCTGCGACCCGACCCTCCACTCTGCGACCCGACCCTCCACTCTGCGACCCGACCCTCCACTCTGCGACCCTCCACTCTGCGACACTCCACTCCACTCTGCGACACTCCACTCTGCGACACTCCACTCTGCGACACTCCACTCTGCGACACTCCACTCTGCGACACTCCACTCTGCGACCCTCCACTCTGCGACCCTCCACTCTGCGACCCGACCCTCCACTCCACTCTGCGACCCTCCACTCCACTCTGCGACCCTCCACTCCACTCTGCGACCCTCCACTCCACTCTGCGACCCTCCACTCCACTCTGCGACCCTCCACTCTGCGACCCTCCACTCCACTCTGCGACCCTCCACTCCACTCTGCGACCCTCCACTCCACTCCTGCGACCCTCCACTCCACTCTGCGACCCTCCACTCCACTTTGCGACCCTCCACTCCACTCTGCGACCCTCCACTCTGCGACCCTCCACTCCACTCTGCGACCCTCCACTCTGCGACCCTCCACTCCACTCTGCGACCCTCCACTCCACTCTGCGACCCTCCACTCCACTCTGCGACCCTCCACTCCACTCTGCCACCCTCCACTCTGCCACCCTCCACTCTGCGACCCTCCACTCTGCGACCCTCCACTCTGCCACCCTCCAATCCACTCCACTCTGCCACCCTTCAATCCACTCCACTCTGCCACCCTTCAATCCACTCCACTCTGCCACCCTTCAATCCACTCTGCCACCCTTCAATCCACTCTGCCACCCTTCAATCCACTCCACTCTGCCACCCTCCACTCTGCCACCCTCCACTCTGCCACCCTCCACTCTGCCACCCTCCACTCTGCCACCCTCCACTCTGCCACCCTCCACTCTGCCACCCTCCACTACACTCTGCCACCCTCCACTACACCACCCTCCACCCTCCACTCTGCCACCCTCCACTCTGCCACCCTCCACTCTGCCACCCTCCACTCTGCCACCCACCACTCTGCCACCCACCACTCTGCCACCCACCACTCTGCCACCCACCACTCTGCCACCCACCACTCTGCCACCCACCACTCTGCGACCCACCACTCCACTCTGCGACCCACCACTCCACTCTGCGACCCACCACTCCACTCTGCGACCCACCACTCCACTCTGTGACCCACCACTCCACTCTGTGACCCACCACTCCACTCTGCGACCCTCCACTCTGCGACCCTCCACTCTGCGACCCTCCACTCTGCGACCCTCCACTCTGCGACCCTCCACTCTGCGACCCTCCACTCTGCGACCCTCCACTCTGCGACACTCCACTCTGCGACACTCCACTCTGCGACACTCCACTCCACTCTGCCACCCTCCACTCCACTCTGCCACCCTCCACTCTGCCACCCTCCACTCTGCCACCCTCTACTCTGCGACCCACCACTCCACGACCCACCACTCCACTCTGCGACCCACCACTCCACTCTGCGACCCACCACTCCACTCTGCGACCCACCACTCCACTCTGCGACCCACCACTCCACTCTGCGACCCACCACTCCACTCTGCCACCCTCCACTCTGCCACCCTCCACTCTGCCACCCTCCACTCTGCCACCCTCCACTCTGCCACCCTCCACTCTGCCACCCTCCACTCTGCCACCCTCCACTCTGCCACCCTCCACTCTGCCACCCTCCACTCTGCCACCCTCCACTCCTCGACCCTCCACTCCACTCTGCCACCCTCCACTCCACTCTGCGACCCTCCACTCTGCGACCCTCCACTCCACTCTGCGACCCTCCACTCTGCGACCCTCCACTCCACTCTGCGACCCTCCACTCCACTCTGCGACCCTCCACTCTGCGACCCTCCACTCTGCGACCCTCCACTCCACTCTGCGACCCTCCACTCCACTCTGCGACCCTCCACTCTGCGACACTCCACTCCACTCTGCGACACTCCACTCTGCGACACTCCACTCCACTCTGCGACACTCCACTCTGCGACACTCCACTCTGCGACACTCCACTCTGCGACACTCCACTCTGCGACACTCCACTCTGCGACACTCCACTCTGCGACACTCCACTCTGCGACCCTCCACTCTGCGACCCTCCACTCTGCGACCCTCCACTCCACTCTGCGACCCTCCACTCTGCGACCCTCCACTCCACTCTGCGACCCTCCACTCTGCGACCCTCCACTCCACTCTGCGACCCTCCACTCTGCGACCCTCCACTCCACTCTGTGACCCTCCACTCCACTCTGCGACCCTCCACTCCACTCTGCGACCCTCCACTCCACTCTGCGACCCTCCACTCCACTCTGCCACCCTCCACTCTGCCACCCTCCACTCTGCCACCCTCCACTCTGCCACCCTCCACTCTGCCACCCTCCACTCTGCCACCCTCCACTCTGCCACCCTCCACTCTGCCACCCTCCACTCTGCCACCCTCCACTCCACTCTGCCACCCTTCAATCCACTCCACTCTGCCACCCTTCACTCCACTCTGCCACCCTTCACTCCACTCTGCCACCCTTCAATCCACTCTGCCACCCTTCAATCCACTCTGCCACCCTTCAATCCACTCCACTCTGCCACCCTCCACTCTGCCACCCTCCACTCTGCCACCCTCCACTCTGCCACCCTCCACTCTGCCACCCTCCACTCTGCCACCCTCCACTCTGCCACCCTCCACTCTGCCACCCTCCACTACACTCTGCCACCCTCCACTCTGCCACCCTCCACTCTGCCACCCTCCACTCTGCCACCCTCCACTCTGCCACCCTCCACTCTGCCACCCACCACTCTGCCACCCACCACTCTGCCACCCACCACTCTGCCACCCACCACTCTGCCACCCACCACTCTGCCACCCACCACTCTGCGACCCACCACTCCACTCTGCGACTCACCACTCCACTCTGCGACCCACCACTCCACTCTGCGACCCACCACTCCACTCTGCGACCCATCCACTCCACTCTGCGACCCTCCACTCTGCGACCCTCCACTCTGCGACCCTCCACTCTGCGACCCTCCACTCTGCGACCCTCCACTCTGCGACTCACTCCACTCCACTCTGCGCACCCTCCACTCCACTCTGCCACCCTCCACTCCACTCTGCCACCCTCCACCCACTCTGCCACTCTGCCACCCTCTACTCCACTCTGCCACCCTCCACTCTGCCACCCTCCACTCTGCCACCCTCCACTCTGCCACCCTTCAATCCACACCACTCTGCGACCCACCACTCCACTCTGCGACCCACCACTCCACTCTGCGACCCACCACTCCACTCTGCGACCCACCACTCCACTCTGCGACCCTCCACTCTGCGACTCACCACTCCACTCTGCGACTCACCACTCCACTCTGCGACCCTCCACTCTGCGACCCTCCACTCTGCGACCCTCCACTCTGCGACCCTCCACTCTGCGACCCTCCACTCTGCGACACTCCACTCCACTCTGCCACCCTCCACTCCACTCTGCCACCCTCCACTCCACTCTGCCACCCTCCACTCCACTCTGCCACCCTCCACTCTGCCACCCTCCACTCTGCCACCCTCCACTCTGCCACCCTCCACTCCATTCCACCACCCTCCACTCCATTCCGCCACCCTCCACTCCATTCCGCCACCCTCCACTCCATTCTGCCACCCTCCACTCCATTCTGCCACCCTCCACTCCATTCTGCCACCCTCCACTCCACTCTGCCCCACTCCACTCTGCCACCCTCCAATCCACTCTGCCACCCTCCAATCCACTCTGCCACCCTCCAATCCACTCTGCCACCCTTCAATCCACTCTGCCACCCTTCAATCCACTCTGCCACCCTTCAATCCACTCTGCCACCCTTCAATCCACTCTGCCACCCTTCAATCCACTCTGCCACCCTCCACTCTGCCACCCTCCACGACCCTCCTCTCTGCGACCCTCCACTCCTCTCTGCGACCCTCCACTCCACTCTGCGACCCTCCACTCTGCGACCCTCCACTCTGCGACCCTCCACTCTGCGACCCTCCACTCCACTCTGCGACCCTCCACTCCACTCTGCGACCCTCCACTCCACTCTGCGACCCTCCACTCCACTCTGCGACCCTCCACTCCACTCTGCGACACTCCACTCTGCGACCCTCCTCTCTGCGACCCTCCTCTCTGCGACCCTCCACTCTGCGACCCTCCACTCTGCGACCCTCCACTCTGCGACCCTCCACTCTGCGACCCTCCACTCTGCGACCCTCCACTCTGCGACCCTCCACTCTGCGACCCTCCACTCTGCGACCCTCCACTCTGCGACCCTCCACTCTGCGACCCTCCACTCTGCGACCCTCCACTCTGCGACCCTCCACTCTGCGACCCTCCACTCCACTCTGCGACCCTCACTCCACTCTGCGACCCTCCACTCTGCGACCCTCCACTCTGCGACCCTCCACTCTGCGACCCTCCACTCTGCGACCCTCCACTCTGCGACCCTCCACTCTGCGACCCTCCACTCTGCGACCCTCCACTCTGCGACCCTCCACTCTGCGACCCTCCACTCTGCGACCCTCCACTCTGCGACCCTCCACTCTGCGACCCTCCACTCTGCGACCCTCCACTCCGCGACCCTCCACTCCGCGACCCTCCACTCCGCGACCCTCCACTCCGCCACCCTCCACTCCGCGACCCTCCACTCCGCGACCCTCCACTCCGCGACCCTCCACTCCGCGACCCTCCACTCCGCGACCCTCCACTCCGCGACCCTCCACTCCGCGACCCTCCACTCCGCGACCCTCCACTCCGCGACCCTCCACTCCGCGACCCTCCACTCTGCGACCCTCCACTCTGCGACCCTCCACTCTGCGACCCTCCACTCTGCGACCCTCCACTCTGCGACCCTCCACTCTGCGACCCTCCACTCTGCGACCCTCCACTCTGCGACCCTCCACTCTGCGACCCTCCACTCTGCCACCCTCCACTCTGCCACCCTCCACTCTGCCACCCTCCACTCTGCCACCCTCCACTCTGCCACCCTCCACTCTGCCACCCTCCACTCTGCCACCCTCCACTCTGCCACCCTCCACTCTGCCACCCTCCACTCTGCCACCCTCCACTCTGCCACCCTCCACTCTGCCACCCTCCACTCTGCCACCCTCCACTCTGCCACCCTCCACTCTGCCACCCTCCACTCTGCCACCCTCCACTCTGCCACCCTCCACTCCACTCTGCCACCCTCCACTCCACTCTGCCACCCTCCACTCCACTCTGCCACCCTCCACTCCACTCTGCCACCCTCCACTCCACTCTGCCACCCTCCACTCCACTCTGCCACCCTCCACTCCACTCTGCCACCCTCCACTCCACTCTGCCACCCTCCACTCCACTCTGCCACCCTCCACTCCACTCTGCGACCCTCCACCCACTCTGCGACCCTCCACTCCACTCTGCGACCCTCCACTCTGCGACCCTCCACTCCACTCTGCGACCCTCCACTCTGCGACCCTCCACTCCACTCTGCGACCCTCCACCACTCTGCGACCCTCCACTCTGCGACCCTCCACTCCACTCTGCGACCCTCCACTCCACTCTGCGACCCTCCACTCCACTCTGCGACCCTCCACTCCACTCTGCGACCCTCCACTCCACTCTGCGACCCTCCACTCCACTCTGCGACCCTCCACTCCGCGACCCTCCACTCCGCGACCCTCCACTCCACGACCCTCCACTCCACTCTGCGACCCTCCACTCCGTGACCCTCCACTCCACTCTGCGACCCTCCACTCCACTCTGCGACCCTCCACTCTGCGACCCTCCACTCTGCGACCCTCCACTCTGCGACCCTCCACTCCACTCTGCGACCCTCCACTCCACTCTGCCACCCTCCACTCTGCCACCCTCCACTCTGCCACCCTCCACTCTGCCACCCTCCACTCTGCCACCCTCCACTCTGCCACCCTCCACTCTGCCACCCTCCACTCTGCCACCCTCCACTCTGCCACCCTCCACTCTGCCACCCTCCACTCTGCCACCCTCCACTCTGCCACCCTCCACTCTGCCACCCTCCACTCTGCCACCCTCCACTCTGCCACCCTCCACTCTGCCACCCTCCACTCTGCCACCCTCCACTCCACTCTGCCACCCTCCACTCCACTCTGCCACCCTCCACTCCACTCTGCCACCCTCCACTCCACTCTGCCACCCTCCACTCCACTCTGCCACCCTCCACTCCACTCTGCCACCCTCCACTCCACTCTGCCACCCTCCACTCCACTCTGCCACCCTCCACTCCACTCTGCGACCCTCCACTCCACTCTGCGACCCTCCACTCCACTCTGCGACCCTCCACTCTGCGACCCTCCACTCCACTCTGCGACCCTCCACTCTGCGACCCTCCACTCCACTCTGCGACCCTCCACTCCACTCTGCGACCCTCCACTCTGCGACCCTCCACTCCACTCTGCGACCCTCCACTCCACTCTGCGACCCTCCACTCCACTCTGCGACCCTCCACTCCACTCTGCGACCCTCCACTCCACTCTGCGACCCTCCACTCCACTCTGCGACCCTCCACTCCACGACCCTCCACTCCACGACCCTCCACTCCACTCTGCGACCCTCCACTCCGTGACCCTCCACTCCACTCTGCGACCCTCCACTCCACTCTGCGACCCTCCACTCCGTGACCCTCCACTCCACTCTGCGACCCTCCACTCCGTGACCCTCCACTCCGCGACCCTCCACTCCACTCCGCGACCCTCCACTCCACTCTGCGACCCTCCACTCCACTCTGCGACCCTCCACTCCACTCTGCGACCCTCCACTCTGCGACCCTCCACTCTGCGACCCTCCACTCTGCGACCCTCCACTCCACTCTGCGACCCTCCACTCTGCCACCCTCCACTCTGCCACCCTCCACTCTGCCACCCTCCACTCTGCCACCCTCCACTCTGCCACCCTCCGCTCTGCCACCCTCCACTCTGCCACCCTTCAATCCACTCCACTCTGCCACCCTTCACTCCACTCTGCCACCCTTCACTCCACTCTGCTACCCTTCACTCCACTCTGCCACCCTTCACTCCACTCTGCCACCCTTCACTCCACTCTGCCACCCTTCACTCCACTCTGCCACCCTCCAATACACTCTGCCACCCTCCACTCTGCCACCCTCCACTCTGCCACCCTCCACTCTGCGACCCTCCACTCTGCGACCCTCCACTACACTCTGCGACCCTCCACTACACTCTGCCACCCTCCACTACACTCTGCCACCCTCCACTCTGCCACCCTCCACTCTGCCACCCTCCACTCTGCCACCCTCCCCTCTGCCACCCTCCCCTCTGCCACCCTCCCCTCTGCCACCCTCCACTCTGCCACCCTCCACTCTGCCACCCTCCACTCTGCCACCCTCCACTCTGCCACCCTCCACTCTGCGACCCTCCACTCCACTCTGCGACCCTCCACTCTGCGACCCTCCACTCCACTCTGCGACCCTCCACTCCACTCTGCGACCCTCCACTCTGCGACCCTCCACTCCACTCTGCGACCCTCCAATCCACTCTGCGACCCTCCACTCTGCGACCCTCCACTCCACTCTGCGACCCGACCCTCCACTCTGCGACCCGACCCTCCACTCCACTCTGCGACCCTCCACTCTGCGACACTCCACTCCACTCTGCGACCCTCCACTCTGCGACCCTCCACTCTGCGACCCTCCACTCTGCGACCCTCCACTCTGCGACCCTCCACTCTGCGACCCTCCACTCTGCGACCCGACCCTCCACTCCACTCTGCGACCCTCCACTCTGCGACCCGACCCTCCACTCCACTCTGCGACCCTCCACTCCACTCTGCGACCCTCCACTCCACTCTGCGACCCTCCACTCCACTCTGCGACCCCCTCCACTCCGACCCTCCACCTGCGACCCTCCACTCTGCGACCCTCCACTCCACTCTGCGACCCTCCACTCCACTCTGCGACCCTCCACTCCACTCTGCGACCCTCCACTCCACTCTGCGACCCTCCACCCTCCACTCTGCCACCCTCCACCTCCACTCTGCGACCCTCCACTCTGCGACCCTCCACTCCACTCTGCGACCCTCCACTCTGCGAACCTCCACTCCACTCTGCGACCCTCCACTCCACTCTGCCACCCTCCACTCTGCCACCCTCCACTCTGCCACCCTCCACTCTGCCACCCTCCACTCTGCCACCCTCCACTCTGCCACCCTCCACTCTGCCACCCTCCACTCTGCCACCCTCCACTCCGCCACCCTTCAATCCACTCCACTCTGCCACCCTTCACTCCACTCTGCCACCCTTCACTCCACTCTGCCACCCTTCAATCCACTCTGCCACCCTTCAATCCACTCTGCCACCCTTCAATCCACTCCACTATGCCACCCTCCACTCTGCCACCCTCCACTCTGCCACCCTCCACTCTGCCACCCTCCACTCTGCCACCCTCCACTCTGCCACCCTCCACTCTGCCACCCCTCCACTCTGCCACCCTCCACTCTGCCACCCTCCACTCTGCGACCCTCCACTACACTCTGCGACCCTCCACTACACTCTGCCACCCTCCACTACACTCTGCCACCCTCCACTACACCACCCTCCACCCTCCACTCTGCCACCCTCCACTCTGCCACCCTCCACTCTGCCACCCTCCACTCTGCCACCCACCACTCTGCCACCCACCACTCTGCCACCCACCACTCTGCGACCCACCACTCCACTCTGCGACCCACCACTCCACTCTGCGACCCACCACTCCACTCTGCGACCCACCACTCCACTCTGCGACCCACCACTCCACTCTGCGACCCTCCACTCTGCGACCCTCCACTCTGCGACCCTCCACTCTGCGACCCTCCACTCTGCGACACTCCACTCTGCGACACTCCACTCCACTCTGCCACCCTCCACTCCACTCTGCCACCCTCCACTCCACTCTGCCACCCTCCACTCCACTCTGCCACCCTCCACTCCACTCTGCCACCCTCCACTCCACTCTGCCACCCTCCACTCCACTCTGCCACCCTCCACTCTGCCACCCTCCACTCTGCCACCCTCCACTCTGCCACCCTCCACTCTGCCACCCTCCACTCTGCCACCCTCCACTCTGCCACCCTCCACTCCGCCACCCTCCACTCTGCCACCCTCCACTCCATTCTGCCACCCTCCACTCCATTCTGCCACCCTCCACTCCATTCTGCCACCCTCCACTCCACTCTGCCACCCTCCACTCCACTCTGCCACCCTCCACTCCACTCTGCCACCCTTCAATCCACTCTGCCACCCTTCACTCCACTCTGCCACCCTCCACTCCACTCTGCCACCCTCCACTCCACTCTGCCACCCTCCACTCCACTCTGCCACCCTCCACTCCACTCTGCCACCCTCCACTCCACTCTGCCACCCTCCACTCCACTCTGCCACCCTCCACTCCACTCTGCCACCCTCCACTCTGCCACCCTCCACTCTGCCACCCTCCACTCTGCCACCCTCCACTCTGCCACCCTTCAATCCACTCCACTCTGCCACCCTTCACTCCACTCTGCCACCCTTCACTCCACTCTGCCACCCTTCACTCCACTCTGCCACCCTTCACTCCACTCTGCCACCCTTCAATCCACTCTGCCACCCTTCAATCCACTCCACTCTGCCACCCTCCAATACACTCTGCGACCCTCCACTCTGCGACCCTCCACTCTGCGACCCTCCACTCTGCCACCCTCCACTCTGCCACCCTCCACTCTGCCACCCTCCACTACACTCTGCGACCCTCCACTCTGCCACCCTCCACTACACTCTGCCACCCTCCACTCTGCCACCCTCCACTCTGCCACCCTCCACTCTGCCACCCTCCACTCCACTCTGCCACCCTCCACTCCACTCTGCCACCCTCCACTCTGCCACCCTCCACTCTGCCACCCTCCACTCTGCCACCCTCCACTCTGCCACCCTCCACTCTGCCACCCTCCACTCTGCCACCCTCCACTCTGCCACCCACCCTACACTCTGCGACCCTCCACTACACTCTGCGACCCTCCACTGCACTCTGCCACCCTCCACTACACTCTGCCACCCTCCACTGCACTCTGCCACCCTCCACTACACTCTGCCACCCTCCACTGCACTCTGCCACCCTCCACTACACTCTGCCACCCTCCACTCTGCCACCCTCCACTCTGCCACCCTCCACTCTGCCACCCTCCACTCTGCCACCCTCCACTCTGCCACCCTCCACTCTGCGACCCACCACTCCACTCTGCGACCCACCACTCCACTCTGCGACCCACCACTCCACTCTGCGACCCACCACTCCACTCTGCGACCCACCACTCCACTCTGCGACCCACCACTCCACTCTGTGACCCTCCACTCTGCGACACTCCACTCTGCGACACTCCACTCTGCGACACTCCACTCTGCCACCCTCCACTCCATTCTGCCACCCTCCACTCCACTCTGCCACCCTCCACTCCACTCTGCCACCCTCCACTCCACTCTGCCACCCTCCACTCTGCCACCCTCCACGCCACCCTCCACTCCACTCTGCCACCCTCCACTCCACTCTGCCACCCTCCACTCTGCCACCCTCCACTCTGCCACCCTTCAATCCACTCCACTCTGCCACCCTTCACTCCACTCTGCCACCCTTCAATCCACTCTGCCACCCTTCAATCCACTCTGCCACCCTTCAATCCACTCCACTCTGCCACCCTCCAATACACTCTGCGACCCTCCACTCTGCGACCCTCCACTCTGCAACCCTCCACTCTGCGACCCTCCACTCTGCGACCCTCCACTACACTCTGCGACCCTCCACTACGCCACCCTCCACTCCACTCTGCCACCCTCCACTCCACTCTGCCACCCTCCACTCCACTCTGCCACCCTCCACTCTGCCACCCTCCACTCTGCCACCCTCCACTCTGCCACCCTCCACTCTGCCACCCTCCACTCTGCCACCCTCCACTCTGCCACCCTACACTCTGCCACCCTACACTCTGCCACCCTCCACTCTGCCACCCTACACTCTGCCACCCTCCACTCTGCCACCCTACACTCTGCGACCCACCCTACACTCTGCCACCCTCCACTCTGCCACCCTCCACTCTGCCACCCTCCACTCTGCCACCCTCCACTCTGCCACCCTCCACTCTGCCACCCTCCACTCTGCCACCCTCCACTCTGCCACCCACCACTCCACTCTGCCACCCACCACTCCACTCTGCCACCCACCACTCCACTCTGCCACCCACCACTCCACTCTGCGACCCACCACTCCACTCTGCGACCCACCACTCCACTCTGCGACCCACCACTCCACTCTGCGACCCACCACTCCACTCTGCGACTCACCACTCCACTCTGCGACCCACCACTCCACTCTGCGACTCACCACTCCACTCTGCGACCCACCACTCCACTCTGCGACCCACCACTCCACTCTGCGACCCACCACTCCACTCTGCGACTCACCACTCCACTCTGCGACCCACCACTCCACTCTGCGACCCACCACTCCACTCTGCGACCCACCACTCCACTCTGCGACCCACCACTCCACTCTGCGACCCACCACTCCACTCTGCGACCCACCACTCCACTCTGCGACCCACCACTCCACTCTGCGACACTCCACTCTGCGACACTCCACTCTGCGACACTCCACTCTGCGACACTCCACTCTGCGACACTCCACTCTGCCACCCTCCACTCTGCCACCCTCCACTCTGCCACCCTCCACTCTGCCACCCTCCACTCTGCCACCCTCCACTCCACTCTGCCACCCTCCACTCCACTCTGCCACCCTCCACTCCACTCTGCCACCCTCCACTCCACTCTGCCACCCTCCACTCCACTCTGCCACCCTCCACTCCACTCTGCCACCCTCCACTCCACTCTGCCACCCTCCACTCTGCCACCCTCCACTCTGCCACCCTCCACTCTGCCACCCTCCACTCTGCCACCCTCCACTCCGCTCCGCCACCCTCCACTCCGCTCCGCCACCCTCCACTCTGCCACCCTCCACTCCACTCTGCCACCCTCCACTCCACTCTGCCACCCTCCACTCCACTCTGCCACCCTCCACTCTGCCACCCTCCACTCTGCCACCCTCCACTCTGCCACCCTCCACTCTGCCACCCTCCACTCTGCCACCCTCCACTCTGCCACCCTCCACTCTGCCACCCTCCACTCCACTCTGCCACCCTCCACTCCACTCTGCCACCCTCCACTCCACTCTGCCACCCTCCACTCCTCTCTGCCACCCTCCACTCTGCCACCCTCCACTACACTCCACTCTGCCACCCTCCACTCTGCCACCCTCCACTACACTACACTCTGCCACCCTCCACTCTGCCACCCTCCACTCTGCCACCTTCCACTACACTCTGTCACCCTCCACTCTGCCACCCTCCACTACACTCTGCCACCCTCCACTCCACTCTGCCACCCTCCACTCTGCGACCCTCCACTCCACTCTGTGACCCTCCACTCCACTCTGCCACCCTCCACTCTGCCACCCTCCACTCTGCCACCCTCCACTCTGCCACCCTCCACTCTGCGGACCCTCCACTCTGCGGACCCTCCACTCCACTCTGCGGACCCTCCACTCCACTCTGCGGACCCTCCACTCCACTCTGCGGACCCTCCACTCCACTCTGCCACCCTCCACTCTGCCACCCTCCACTCTGCCACCCTCCACTCTGCCACCCTCCACTCTGCCACCCTCCACTCTGCCACCCTCCACTCTGCCACCCGCCACTCTGCCACCCTCCACTCTGCCACCCTCCAATCCACTCCACTCTGCCACCCTCCACTCCACTCTGCCACCCTCCAATCCACTCCACTCTGCCACCCTCCAATCCACTCCACTCTGTGACCTTCCACTCTGTGACCTTCCACTCTGCCACCCTCCCCTCCACTCTGCCACCCTCCCGTGCCACCCTCCAATCCACTCTGCCACCCTCCCCTGTGCCACCCTCCAATCCACTCTGCCACCCTCCCCTGTGCCACCCTCCAATCCACTCTGCTCCACTCTGCGACCCTCCAATCCACTCTACTCCACTCTGCGACCCTCCAATCCACTCTACTCCACTCTGCGACCCTCCAATCTACTCCACTCTGCGACCCTCCAATCCACTCCACTCTGCGACCCTTTACTCCACTCTGCCACCCTTTACTCCACTCTGCCACCCTCCAATCCAATCCACTCTGCCACCCTCCAATCCACTCTGCCACCCTCCAATCCACTCTGCCACCCTCCAATCCACTCTGCCACCCTCCAATCCACTCTGCCACCCTCCACTCTGCCACCCTCCACTCTGCCACCCTCCACTCTGCCACCCTCCACTCTGCCACCCTCCACCCCACGACCCTCCACTCCACACCACGACCCTCCACACCACGACCCTCCACACCACGACCCTCCACTCTGCCACCCTCCACCCCACGACCCTCCACTCCACGACACTCCACTCTGCGACCCTCCACTCTGCGACCCTCCACTCCACTCTGCGACCCTCCACTCCACTCTGCGACCCTCCACTCTGCGGACCCTCCACTCTGCGGACCCTCCACTCTGCGGACCCTCCACTCTGCGGACCCTCCACTCTGCGGACCCTCCACTCTGCGGACCCTCCACTCTGCGGACCCTCCACTCTTCGACCCTCCACTCTTCGACCCTCCACTCTTCGACCCTCCACTCTTCGACCCTCCACTCTTCGACCCTCCACTCTTCGACCCTCCACTCCACTCTCCTCGTTGCCGCTAACTTTTAGCCATGCTGAACAACAGCCACACTGATGTACAACATGTCAAAACACATTGGCAAAGCCAATAGTTCTTACATAGGCGAGACCTATTCGTTTTGCCAGTGCTTGTTTCCTGTGGCAATATGGACTGTTCGTCTGCCTTATCCTGATGCAAATGGGCCCTGCTCTGATCGGTGTTATTTTGGTGAATGGCATCTTCCGTATTGTAGCACACTGATCGATGTTGGTGGGTCACTGAACGATGCTGTGGCTAACCCAACCTCTCTTGTTTCTTCTTCTAGATTACCAGCTACGAACAACCTAATGTGGCAGTGTCTCGAGCCAGGGGGCTACTTCTCTTCTACAGCGTGGGTTTGACATACGAACGGTCAACCCAGAGAAATCTTTGTATATGATGCACTTTTCTAAGAGCTTGTTGTTATTTTTCTACAGGATATTGGTGTCATCCCAGGCCTATTCCTAGGCTGTGCATCTTTGTGTGTTGGGTGGATGCTTTGATTATAGGAATTCAGTACCACACACACAGTTAGTTTTGTGCAAATCCAGCGCTCAAACAGTACAGGTAATGCAGCGGTTTGCCCTTTTCACATATGGACCAAATGTGCATTGCGCAAACAGGCGGCAGGTTAGCCCGTGTCACAGGCCCACTTCCTCCACCAAGTTGTTCTGTCTTTATTGTGTTTGCCTCTCGACTGTCAAACCTCTAAGTAGCCTTCCATTCTGGACGCATTTCATGGGCTAAAGGGTATGAGAAGCCAGCCGGGAAGAGTTGCAGAGGATAGCAATGTTTGTTGGGTTTGGGACAGGGGGTGAGTTTTTGGATTTAGTCTCGTCTTTGGCATGTCTCCTTTGTGTGGTGTGGTACTTCAACCTCCTACAGGAGAGGGCAGGAGGGAAAGATTTTTTTATAAGTAGTTTTGTACTTGCATGTGAGGGTGCTTGAAGGGTTGCCCGGGGCAAGGTGCCTTCTTGAGGGTGCTTCAGTAGCCTGATCACAGGCTTTCTTGATGTAGGAGTCAGAGTCTGTGCCCGTTGGTACTCATGGGTGTGGAGACCTAACTCCTAGGTGCCCAGAGCTTGCTGACACCCATGGCACTATTAGCGTCCACCTCCCTAATGTCTCTTTTTATTAAACCTGATCCTGGATCTCTCACATGGTAGGGCCTGGCAGCAATCTACTAGCCTGCTCCTGTCTCTTTTCATGTCTTTACTGTATATAACGACAAGAAACTCCCTGGTGGGCAGTCCTGTGCAATAGCGCAGCCACTTTATTGCAGTGGGACCTTCTTTTACAGCGCCACTGAGACTGGATCAGACTTTGGAAGATGGATCTTCACACGATCTGAGATGAATCGATAATTATTTTTTAAGTTTCTGTATAGGTTAATGAATTTCAGTGCAGTATGTGAGCTGCTGTGCAGCACCTCCGGTGTAAATGAGGAAAAGGAAGGCCTGATGTAATACAGATTTTCAGGAGACTATAAAAATTATTATCGTTTTAAATTAAGATTGTAAAGTGATATTTAGATAAAAAGCTGGCCTTTCTGAATATACATTAGGCACTCATTTGGTAAATGCCCTGCTCCTTATTTTATCCAATCCAGATTCTTGTGTGGTGCACGCCATACTTGATTGACACAGCCAGTAGACTCTTGCACCAGCTGGATTCCCTCTACCTTGACTGTCTTGCTCTCCTATTTCCAACAAAGACTGTTGGTAGAATCGTGCAGTCTGAGTGGTCGTAGGTCCAGTTTTTTCCACACACTCTTGTTGATAGACATCTGCACTATTGGAAACTTCTCAGCAGCTAGACTTACCAGCCTGTTGGAGAAGATCCTAAAGTTAGAAAAATACCAGTCTAGCTCTAGTCATGTTCATCAACTTCTGAATACCCCTTTCCTCTTGTCAGGTGTTCAAAAGGAATGCCTGTAAAGGTAATATTCCACTTGAACAAACCCATCCGTTTGTGATTCAGGGTGAGAAGCAGTTGGATCAAACAAGCGGAGTTCAGCCAAGCTTCGCGGGTTGTAAGGCACTTTCTCCTACATACCCCATCTCAATTGTATTTCTGCCCCATTGGTGTATTTTATTAACTTATACACTCTCTCATTGGCTGAATTTATCCCCATTAATAGAGACCATAGTCTCTCAGCATTTGGAAGGTAGCTTTCCATTTTTACAGAAGCCAGCTGTGCCTGTAATGCTGTTGCCCATTCTACAAATCAATGGTGAAGACAACGGAAGCCCACGGCAATGAACATTGGAAAGTTCTGTGAGTGTGGGTGTTAGTCGCCTCTTTTTCCACAAATCACCCCAAGGCTTAAACCTTTTTTTAAAGTTACAAACTGGAGCTTACTTTATTAAAAGCACACACAGAAACTTACGGATTGGAATTCTAGGCAGTACTAATTTTTAATTAAGAATATAAACCTAGACAAATGTGAGAACCTCTTTTTCAGAAGTCACTGATTTGTCCACGCAAACTGAGCCTGAGTGTACACGCCTAGCCCACTCTTGTCACCTGCAGGACCCCTCTGGACGGAGATTCTCCCAAGAACAGAGCCATCGGTATTTTTTGTTCATGATGATTTCCGAAGTTTGAATATGTTTCTAGTTGACCGAATTTTAGCCTCTTCTGTCTTCCTACAATGCATGTTTTCCAGATGCTCTGAACCAGCCTGTCCCTTGTGAACTGAAATATTCACCTCATTAAGGCAGAGCCCTAATTTCCACTTTTATGAAAACCGTATAAAGCGTACTATTCATCTCACTTTTATGGACACAAATAAATTATGTACTGTCCTCCTGGATAGAGATGCCAGTTTTCAGTGGTGTCAGCTAGCTAATTTCCCAAAACGTAGGGCATTGGTTTTAACAATGGCGTGCTGCTTTGCTTGCTTGCCACAAGAGGGCAATGATGAGCCGTGATCCTCCCCCTTTTTTTCCCCACTTTTAATTTAAACTGAGCACTGGTGCTTTCAGATATCATATCTGCTCATACTAAAACCTCTTGCTTCCCACACACGGATACAACTGTACTTAAACCTACAAAAAAGGGAGCATCTCATGGCAGTGAGGCACTGTCTGCAGAGTTTTATAAACACGTGTTTTTACCCTGTCATCTATTTTCCTTATCCTGGATGAAATATTAGCCTCTTGGCATTCAATTTACTTTATAAAAAAGGCACTTCTTAAATTGAACTGAAAGAACAAGGTAACCAAAGTAGCTATTTTTGTACCTCAAAGGCCCTGTGGGGGAAATGTGATGAAAGTTTACCCCATCCCAAAGGGCAGTTGGGGTATAACCGAACATCAGTCCATCATTTTGAATTTGTCCACCTGTAGGTCATTGCTCTTCCTTTCTTGGCCTGAATCAATTCTAAATTTCTCTGTCTGACTTCCTGTTGGCCCCCTCTGTCATCCAGAAATACATATTTTCCCATTTGGGTAAAGCCCACTGGTAATAGTGCAAGGTGGCATATTCGATCCCCGTAAAAGCCAGAATATATTTTAAAAAGAAAAAAAAAAGAAAGAAGAAATGCATGATTAACGAATAATATAGCTCACGAAGGAAAAGATACTGCATCGGCTTGACATCTAAGAGAGAGCTGTAACATTCCCTTAAATATGTTGGAAGGCAGTGTGTGTTATCTATGCTTTATTTAGGAATGTAATCTCTATTAATTTATTTCATTCCTCAAGTTTTTTTTTTATGTAAACAATTGTCATATTCTTTGACCCTTCTCACAAAGGAGACGTCCTTTTTAATATTAAAAAAATCCATTGTTTCTTACTATTAATGTTTGCTCTTCCGCTAGATCTCTGAATTATATCTATCTTTTATATTTATTGCAAGTATTTTTCTTATTTAACCTGTTCTGCATTCCTTAACTTCCCAAACCGCTGAAATGGAAGTAACATCAGATCAGGGAGCGAAGTTTAGTCTGAAAATCCATTACAGTAGCAGAAGGTGCGAAGTAACCGGTTTCTTGTTGATGGAAAATACCACCTTATTGCTTTGGAATTTTGATGCTCTAACTCATGTGCAGACTGCACTTCCTGCCCTGCTCAGGCACTTCACAAAATAGATGACAGCCTAATTAATTAATAAAAATACTTATAAAAATATGAAGAAGATAGATTGATACGTGTTTTGATTACTAAATATGACAGAATGTAAAACATCAATTGTAAGTAGCAAAGTATTTTGGAAAAAAGTGTAATTACTGAATTATTTCCACCCTCCAGGCCATATAATGCCTGCAGGAAAAGCATATACTGAGGTACATCAATAAAAATTGTATAAGTTGTAAGTGCTGAACTATCTAGGAAATATTTTAGCATCCTCAGGATATAATGCAAACAAACCTACGTCCATACTAGCCAGTTAGATAACGTTTAGTTGTTTTATTTGGCCCCTTTTTTAAAGATGTTAGGATGGATGGCTTACTTAGTGTTAATTTTTTGTACTCTACAGGGCTAAATATTATCTAAATCAGAAAATAATTGCTGTTTTATTTAAATTGCTTTAATTAATTAAAGGTGTTGGGTTGTACAGACGGTTATCCTAGTGAGATGTCTATCAAAGATAATCATTTTGTAGGAATTTGGTAGCCCAGTAACCATTATGGTAGATAACATAATAACTTTAAATTTTATTAGTGTGGAAACCGCAATATCTGGGTGCTCTGAGAACGGAATTCCACTTCTGATCGGGGTATGCACTTCTGCCCTATGAAGGCGTTTTGGGAAATTTCTTTGTAAAATGCTAAATTTTCATCATGCACAGGAAATCCTGCTGAACCATGTGTTGCTGAATAGTAAATTTTGATTCAGTACATTATTGCAACATGTAAAAATTCCATCTGAATTGCATCAAGCCACAGGAGGAAAATTGCCCTTCAGAGGGAGGGCTCCAGTAGGAATCATCATCTTAACAGCTGACAACTTTGTGAATTATACTACCTGACTCCCTTGGGCCCATAGATGGATATGGGGACCCAAGGACATGAAGGTAGCATCCCAAAACTCACATCATCACCCATGCTTTGTTTATTATATATATTATTATTATTATTGATAAATTAAAGAAACACCGGTTTGTGTGGTCTTAAGTTCTTTTCTGAAAATGCAGTTATCTGGCTGGTGTGTGGAAAGCGAGGCAGTGGTTCAAATATTCTGGGCCTATGTTGTCTGGCGCCTTGTATGTGTGTGTGTGAGGAGCTTGAAGGTGATTCTCTTGTTGATTGGGAGCCCTTGGAGTTGTTGAAGGTGTTGTGTCATGTGGTGGGGGATGTTGAGGACCAGTCTCACTGTGGCGTTTTGGACGTTCTGTAGTTTCCTGAGCTGTTTCTGGGTGAGGCCGGTGTAGAGTGCGTTTCCGTAGTCAAGTCTGCTGGTGATGAGTGCGTGGGTGACTATCTTTGTGGATTCTGTGGGGAGCCATCTTAAAGTTTTCCGAAGAAGGTGGAGCATGTGGAAACAGGATGAGGATACTACGTAGATTTGGTGGTTCATTGAGAGCGAGGAGTCCAGTATGATGCCGAGGTTGCGTGCGTGGTCCATAGGGGTGGGAGGTGTTCCTAGTGTGGCCGGCCACCAGGAGTCATCCTAGGCTGAGGGGGTGGGCTCCAGGATGAGTACTTAGATCTTGTCCGAGTTGAGCTTGAGGCAGCTGTCTTTCATCCAGTTAGCGACGGCTTTCATTCCATTGTGAAAGTTGATTCTGGTGGCGGTGGGCTCGTTGGTGAGGGAGATGATCAGCTGGGTGTCGTCGGAGACTATGTTGAGTCCGTGGCTTCTGATGATGGCTGCGAGGGGGGCCATGTAGACGTTGAAGAAGGTGGGGCTTAGGTAGGAGCCCTGGGGTACTCCGCAGCTGATCTCTGTATCTGAGAGGAACTGGGGTAGTCTGTGTTCGGCCGGTCAGGAAGGAGTGGATCCAGTCCAGTGCCTTGTTGCGGATGCCGTTGTCGTGGAGTCTCGTGATTAGGGTGTGGTGGGAGATGGTGTTGAAGGCGGCTTAGAGGTCCAGTAGGATGAGGGCTGTAGTTTCGCTCCGGTGGTGGAGAGAGCGGATGTCGTCTGTGGCAGCAAGGAGTGCGGTCTCTGTGCTGTGTTTGCTTCGGAAGCCAGATTGGGAGGTGCCCAGAACGTGGTTTTCTTCGATGAATTCTGAGAGTTGGGCGTTGATGGCCTTCTCGATGACCTTGGCTGGGAAGGGGAGGAGGGAGACGGGTCTGAAGTTCTTGAGGTCTGTCTGGTCGGTGGACGGTTTCTTCAGCAGGGAGTTGATCTCTGCGTGTTTCCAGTTGTCGGGGAAGGTGGCGGTTTTTATGGAGTAGTTGATGGTGCAGCGAAGCTGGGGGTCGATGGAGGCGGCTGCTCTATGGAAGAAGTGGTATGGGCAAGGATCCGATGAGGCTCCTGAGTGGATGCTCTTCATGATCTTGGCGTGTCATCTATGGTGAGAGGAGTCCAGTTGAGCACGATCCGTTGGGGTGCGGCGTGGTCGCTTGCAGTGGTGGCGGGTGTGGTAGCAGCGTCTTGGGTGTCGAAGCTGTCGTAGATCTGCCTGATTTGGTGGTGGAAGAAGGTGCTGAGTTTGTTGCAGAGGTCTTGGGAGGGTGGGATGACTGTGGTCTCACTGTTGGGCCTGGCGAACTCCTTGACGGTGGTGAAGAGTTCTTTTCTGCTTAAACAAAAAGACCTAACAGTGGTACCTTCTAACTACCAGCACCTAACCTACATTTACTCCATCAGTCTTATCCCTTCAATACTAGCTGGGATCTGTGTGCACACTGAATAGCACCCACCGTCACAGTGCTTGTTCCTTCAGGAACCTTACAATTCAAAATTGAAGCACAGGTGCACCACACAGCGAAATCAAATCAATAAGAAAAGTCCATATCCAGACACAAGAATTCTTCAAATTTTTCTTTCTTTTTATTCCATTTTCATTTAGCGTAGATAAAACACAGAGTCCAGCTCTAATGGCTCAATACACAGTACAGCCGACGCGTTTCGTCCTAATGTAGGACTTCTTCAGGGCACTAGAAGATGGTAAGACCCAGCGATTCCATGGAATGAACGATCATAGGATTCCCTGCTAGTGAGCTATTCCCCTTCCGGTATATTTCCAAAATACATCCAAGCAGAGAGGACATCCCATTTCAAAACAAAACTTAATTTTCAAACCAATTCGGCAGAGAACCAACAGCCAAGATAGAACTGTCGGGATCAACGGAAACGCTGGGGAACGTAGCAACAGTTCTTTTCTGCTGTTTGCGTTGGTGTTGATTCTGTCTTGGAAGGCCGTTTTCTTTGTGGTTTTGAGGAGAAGGTGGTGTGCGTTGACGGCAGATTTGAAGGTTGCATGGGTTTCCAGGGTTTGGTTGTTCCTCCATCTCTTCTCGAGTCATCGGCGGGTGCATCTGGACTTGTGGAGGGCGGGAGTGAACCAGCTGTCTTTCTTGGAGTGTTGCTTGCCTGGTGTCTTCTTAAGGGGTGCCAGAGTGTCTGCGCAGTTGGGGATCCACCGGTGAAGGTTGCGTGCTGCGGTGTTGGCATCTGTTGGTGGAGGCGGAGTGGTTGTGCTGAGGAAGTCGACGAGACGTTCTTCGTGGCCTTGTGCCAGCTGTGATGGGGGGGGGGAGGTCAATGAGGGCCGTGGTGTACGGTGGGCGAGATGTATGCAGTGGTGGTCAGTCCAGAGGAGTTCGGTGGTGTGGCTGTAGGTGATGTTCCCGCTGGCAGAGAAGACTGAGTCGTGTGTGTGTCTGGCTATGTGGGTTGGTGCGGTGACTAGCTGCTTGAGTCCAATGTTGGCAAGGTTCTCCAGTAGTGAGGTGGTGTTCTGGTCGCTGGGGTTGTCCAGGTGGAAGTTGAGGTCTCTGAGTAGGATGTAATCGGTGGATGCAAGAGCCAAGGGTGCGATGAGGTCTATGATGGTGTTGGTGAAGGGCGGGCAGGGGCCGGGTGGCCTTTAGACGAGGGTGCAGCAGAGGGAGGTGTTGGGGTTGGTCTGGAAGTGGAGGTGTTCCATGGTTATTGTTGGGTCGTTTGAGTGCGTGGTCAGTCGGAGGGTGTTCTTGTGGGCGATGGTGATGCCTCCTCCTGGTCGGTTGGCGCGGTCCTTGCAGGTGATTTTGAAGCCGTCGGGGATGGCGATCTCCAGTCCAGAATTGGGGTTGGTCCAGGTTTCCGTGAAGAAGGCGATGTTAGGAGCAGTGGCACCGAGGAGGTCCCAGATTTCTGTGGCGTGTTTGTGGAGGGATCGCACATTGAGGAGGATGCAGTAGAACCGGTCGGCTGCGCTGTTGGTCGGCTGGGCGGCGGGAGGAACTGGCGTGGGTGAAGGTGTGGCTGAGGTTCCGGCAGGTGAAGGGTCCGGCAGGTGAAGGGTCCGGCAGGCGAAGGGTCCATGGGTGTCCTACGGCGATGCGAGGTGGCAGGCGGTGTGGTGTCCTGAGTTGAGGGTGAGGAGGGTGCTTGCGTCGTAGCGGTGGAAGGTCCGAGAGCCAGGGTCCCTGGTGCTGGATGCAGTCTAGGTGCGGACGGGCACAGATGGGCTTGCCTTTGGCGCGCCAGTGTCCGCCATTAAGTAGTGCTGTGGTGGGGCTGGACAGCTGAAAGGTGGGAAAACGCAGAAAAATGTGGGAAGTGTCACGGGGGCTCAGGATTGCAGCGGCAGGGGTGACGAAGAAGCAAGAAACACAGAAACAGGAAATAAAAGCGAAAAAGGCAGAAGCAGGAGAAAAATGAAAAGAGAAAAGCAGAAAAAGAGAGACAGAAGGGCAGTCAAGTAGCAGAGCAGTGATACTCTGCCACTAGACAACCAGGGATGAGACGCAGGCAGGAGCCTGCGGGTGGAGAAGGGCCTCGAACTCCTGACCTCCGGGTCAGCAGCAGCTACCAGACTGAGCTGTGCCGTGAATGGAGCAAGTCCACTAAAAGTTAGTGGACTGCACTTTCACTGCGCAGCGGCTGCCATTAAGTAGTGCTGTGGGGGGGGGGGTAGACAGCTGGGAGGCAGGAAAGAGCAGGACGGGCCGCGGGGGATCGCAGCGGCAGGAGTGACAAAGAAGCAAGAAACACAGAAAAAAGGAAATAAAAGCGAAAAAGGCAGAAACAGGAGAAAAATGAAAAGAGAAAAGCAGAAAAAGAGAGAAAGAAGGGCAGTCACGCAGCGACGCTCTGCCACTAGACCACAAGGGATGAGGCGCAGGCAGGAGCCTGCGGGAGAAGGAAGGCCTCAAACTCCTGACCTCCGGGCCGGCAGCAGCAGCTACCAGACAGAGCTGTGCCGTGAATGGAGCAAGTCCACTAAAAGTTAGTGGACTGCACTTTCACTGCGCAGCGGCTGCCATTAAGTAGTGCTGTGGGGGGGGGTAGACAGCTGGGAGGCAGGAAAGAGCAGGACGGGCCGCGGGGGATCGCAGCGGCAGGAGTGACAAAGAAGCAAGAAACACAGAAAAAAGGAAATAAAAGCGAAAAAGGCAGAAACAGGAGAAAAATGAAAAGAGAAAAGCAGAAAAAGAGAGAAAGAAGGGCAGTCACGCAGCGACGCTCTGCCACTAGACCACAAGGGATGAGGCGCAGGCAGGAGCCTGCGGGAGAAGGAAGGCCTCAAACTCCTGACCTCCGGGCCGGCAGCAGCAGCTACCAGACAGAGCTGTGCCGTGAAGGGAGCAAGTCCACTAAAGGTTAGTGGACCGTCAGTAGGTTAATGAAGAACAAGTCCTTTTGATAACTTTCCATCCATCAAATCTCTATCTTTAATTGACTGGTCACCATACCTACCCCAGATCTACTGTACTGAGCACAAGGCATCCATAAGGCCTTCATTCATACAGTAACATTTGTGAACAAATGATATTTGGGAAAGCAAGATATGCTAACAAAGATAATCACAGTATAAATCTTCGACCCCAAGGGTTTGTTGCAGGGGGTAACCAATACCGAAACCCTTGCGTGATGCAGTAAACTGAGCTTCCATTAGCACAGTATACCAACAATTCTGTCACATTAAAAGAAGCCTACTGCATTTTGTCTTAACATTTCATAATACACAGATCAGCAACAATATTTGGCTTGTCATTGTAACCAATTTAGGCCAACTGTTTTGAACATAAGAGTTCCCAAAAGTCAAAAGTTGTAGTATAAACACTCTTTTTCAGTGGAAGCAAATACCTCTTGCTTAACCAAAACCTGTAGAGAGGGAGAGCAAAACGAGGAAGGAACTTAAACCCTTCTCTGAGTACTGCTTCTTAAAGCTCTTTTTATGATGATGACCAAGTCTAGATCAACTGCACTGTGAAGCCAGACCTAAAAAGGGACTATCAAATCCATGTGCGGGTGAGTTATTGAATACTCTTTACAGAGCCTGACGGTGTAGGTGCCAACATGCATCTGAGTTGGCTTCTTGAGTAAGGCGATTTACAAATACTGGCACTGCTGGAGAAAGTCCTCACTGCTGTTTTACTACAGCGCTGACAGGACACCCACTGGAGCAAGCTTACACTGCTGGAATATTATAGCACTGAGAAGCAAATACTGGAGAAAGCCGTGGACGTCGATTCAGCAAAATGCTAGGGGTAGCGGAGGTGATGTCACATGCCCTTTGACTCCCAGATGATGTCACAGGAGGTGGCAGAACTAGACCTATAACCTTGTGACATCACAGGAAATGCCATCATGTGACCGTTGACACTACCCCCAATGACCTCACAGGAAGTGACATCAAATGGCCTTTACTCTGATGCCATCACTGGAAGTGACATAGCTGAACTTTGGTTAGTTATGTCACACAAACCAGTTGGAAACTCTCTAGCAGATACAAATGAAATAATTTGTACACAAACATACTTTTTTCAAATCCTATCGAAATGCTCCCACATACAGTGTCAGTACCAAACAATATCTTCAGATACAGGGCTGAAATAATGCAGCATCAGGTAAGAAGCTCCTAAATAGTGTACAACAATGGAAAATAAGCCAAATCAGCCAATATCAAATAAATGTGTTGTATAATGGGAAGGCCAATGGGCACAGAATGATCAGCAAAAGTGCAATTTGAAATTAGAAACATTCATGTCCCTTTCCCCACTGTCACGATGAGGATGCCACTAGCGTACCGAGACCCCAGTATGTGACCTAATATGCAGCCTAAGTTGTTGTTATAGATGGAGCAATATTAAAGTCTATTACAAGAAAGTTTTTTTTTTTTTTTTTTACAGTGCACGCTGAACTCTTCTATTTCAAGGTGCTCTCAATGTGGTGATAAGGGAATACGAGGCACAGAGAAATAAGTTATTGGCTTATCACACAATTTGGTCTAGTGGGGAAGCTAGGATTGATCCCTGTTTTCCTACTTTCATGTTGTGCAGTTTAGCTACTAGATGGGTATCTCTTTCTTTCCTCAGTTTTATATCAAAGGTAATAATGTGTCTTAATTCCGTTCCACATTAAAAGGCTTAAGAGTAATTAATGGTAATGCTTACATTCAAAATACACGGTGATAAGTGGAGCTGTAGGTAGTGCACACATCATGCACATGTTTCTTCATGTACGCTGCCTTTTGTGCAGTGGCTTGCGGCCTACACAAAGTGATAATGTACAGTGGTACAATCCAACCCGTGGTCCACAGTTTTTAAACAGGGGGCGCTCTCTGTCACCTGATGAAAACCCTCTCGTGGAGAAGAAGCATCACTTTATCTCTTTCATGCTCTAAAACAGTTATACTCAAAGTACGGCCCTCTTGACCTTTACATGCGGTCCCCCTGGTGAACAGCAGCTCGAGCTGCTGTTTAGTGGCTGAGCAATAATATCCCGAATGTTTTTTTAAATAAACGGGCAAGCATTTATTAACCTGCAAATAAATGCTTGCCCGCTTATTTAACATGTTTTTATACATCCTTCCACAATCCCTGACCCACCCGGACCCCCCTATACCGCCACCCTGCTGGCATCAGTGCGGCCCTCGGTCACACCACAGACTGTACTTTGCGGCCCCTGGGCAAATGTTTGTGAGTACCCATGCTCTAACATCTGTGCTCGCCTGCCTATTATGCGCTGGCTAGCATGACCCCACTGGTAATAAACACACTGGGACATACAACATCGGAGAACGACAGAGAATCAGGAGACAATGAAAAGAGGAAACAGGAGCCTCTGGAATGAAAAGTTTTATCAAGGCATTACATATTTTGTAACTGCGATATACTTACATAAGAACGATAACATGATTATAGTAAATGTAAGATTGTTGAGGAATAGAATCAGAGTAAGCGACTGTAAACGTTTCGGTAAATATTTCAGAAACATGAAAAAGGGATAGAACGGTATTCGTTTTTACGTCTTTGTTTTAGCAAGTTTAGCTCCAAAGTATGAATAGCTTCGTTACAGTCTATTTTAAATGTAATTGCGAGTTAAGCCCCACTGCTGCAACCAGGGCCGGCGCTAGGCATGGGCAGTGTGGGCAGCTGCCCAGGGCCTAGCGCTCAGCTAAAAAACAGAGGGCCCCGCTTCACTGTGAAATGCCACACTTTCACAATTAGCCCACCTGCTCCTCCAGGGCACCCTGTCCCACACAATCGCACTACAAATGCATGTCTTGACCTTGCTGGCCAGGGCGTGGTGGCATTCCTGGGAGTGCAGGGGTGGGGGGAAGGGACAAACAGAGTGGGGAAGGCAAAGCAGCCGGGCCAGCAATTATGTTGGCTCACAGTGTCAGGGGCGAGGCAACACCTCTGTTAAGTACCGGCCATTCCCTTTCTGCATTTTGTTTCTAGGCGACTGAAGGCCGGGGCTTTGTTTCCAGGACCAGCCAGACACAGGTAAGGAGAGGTGCGTGAGGGGAGGAGGGAGCAGCCAGAACAACTGGCTTTTGTTAACTTTTGCATCACCCGTTTTTTTGATGGGAATGTGCATTTAAAATGTATGTAGAACTGCTGTGGTAGGGCAGTGTTTTACGAAATGCATCGTTACTGCTTCGAGGCCCAGGGAAGGGGCAAGCTGCAAGATCCAGGCTACAAGGCCCTTCCCTGGGCCTTGTAGCCATTACTCCCTCTTTCCCTTATTTGTTCCCCAAAAAAGAAAAAACACTTTTGCTGGAAAGGTCGTCTTTTTTGGACATTTTTCACCTCCAAAGTTCACCCTCGGACGGAGAGAAATAAAAGGTTAAAAATGTGAAAAAATAACTAAAGCAAGACAGAGTGGGTCGAAAAGGGGCCAAATTGATTTTATTCACACCGAAAATACATTAGCGCCACTTTACGGAGTTTGCCAGTGAAGTGCTACTTTTGTTTTCTTGTCTGTGAGAAGTTGGCCTGGTATATGCTGTTCACTAATTAAAGTGGACACCTTGCACCAGGGCAAATCGACTCTTATGGTAGATAGGTTTAAGACAACCTTTTAAAGAAAGCTATCCTAGTGGTAGCTGTGGAGAGCAGCCTTCAGGCTAAGTCTCGGAGGAATGTAAAGCAGCTTGTTTTACCATATAATCTCTTGAATCACCAAATGAAAAGACACCACACAGGTATATATATCAAATATATATGTATTTATTTCTAAATAACTCTCTACTAATCTCTTTATGAGATTAGAAGACAAACATATGCACAAATCAACGTTTCACAATAAGTTAAGCACAAAATATGGCTGGGGCCCTAGGGGCGTACCAGACCATATACTAAGTAAGAGACTTAGAAACAACGACTTGCAAGGAGACAAGGCCTAGGGCCTTCAGAAGTGCTGGGGCCTCACGAAACCACCCAAGGCAGGTAAGTAAAGGACCCACGGGGACGCGTGCAGTGTGGATACACAGGCGCGAATCGCCGTTAACTTCAATGGGGCAAGTCGCGGTTGGAAATAAAGAGTTTTAGGATACTTCGGGAGAACCTACAAGCAAGTCACTTACAGGGTAAGTAGTTCTAGGGCCCACACCCACAGGAGCACCGTAGTGCTGGAGTTACCTCACCCAGGGAAGCCGGGTGCACAGGTGTCCGTTGGTGTCGGGTCGCGGCGTCGTTTTCAATGGCGAACAAAGAAGACTTGCTGCTTGCGGGAGCTGAAGAAGTGTCCGGTGGAATCCAAGCCTGGATTCTGAAGAAGGATGACCTGAAAGCAGAGGGGACAGTGTTCAAAGTCACTTGGCAGTGACCCGGGGCAAGGAAGATGGATGCCCACCGTCGTCGGTTGATTCAGGTCGGTTGCGGGTGCCTTGACTCTTCAGCCACGTGGTCCAGGAGGGGTCGACGATGACCAGGAGCTGGATTCGGTGTGTCCCTCGACGTCTGCAGCTGACTGCGGTGTCGGCAACTCGATCGGAGCCAACAAGCCTTGGCAGCCGCAAGTCTCGGGGAGATGAAGAAAAGTCGATGGCGCAGACCAGCAAGGTCTGAGGGACTCACCCAGCGAGGGTAAGTCAGGGCAGGCCTGGAGCAACCAGGGAGCCCTTTGGTTTCTTTAAGAAGTCTTCTGGGGACCCACAAGCCAGCGGGCAAGGGATCGCGAAGACACCTCGGGCGGAATCACTCAACAGGGGCCCACGGTCACTCGGGACGGTGTAGGCCTCTGATCTTCGGAGGGATTCCTGCTGGAGGTCGGGACCACACGTGGTCCAAAGCACAAGTTCGTAGAACGTTGTGAAGGGGTTGCACTCGACAATAGTGCACGGTACCCAGGGGTCGCGGTTCCTCGTTACTCGTGGGGTCCACTTGCCTCAGCTTCGCTGGGGACTCACGATGGCCTGGGAGAGGTCAGGAAATCCACTTCTTGGGCTGCAGGGACTTCGGACTCCGGCGGGAGCGGCGTAGTTTGCGACCGTCGTTGTCGTTTTGGTGCCTGCCAAGCAGGGGAGTCACTCCTTGACTCCAAGGGAGATTCTTCTGTCTTCCAAAGGTAGTGGAACGTCGAAGGGCCAGGATTCTTCTGTAGAGCGTCGTCCAGGGGTTATCTGCTTTGCAATGGCAAGGTTCCCCTCTTATACTAAAAGAGGGGATGGACTAGCTCTATGACCCCACCTATGGGAGGGTCAAGGGAGGGTGGCTACACCCACTTCCCTTTGTCCAGTTTCGCGCCAGAGCAGGGGCAGGTAGCCCCTGAGCTGGTTTGAACTGGCATATGCACAGAGGAGCCTTCTGCTCCCCCAGTGCAGGACTTCAAAGCACTCTAAGAGTGCACCCACCCAGCCCCAATACACTAAACCCTGTCTGGAAGGTGGTTACACCTCCCTGTGACAGGATGCCTATTGTTGGGCTTCCTCCACTGTGAGTTTCGGTCATCAGCAGGAGGGCAGCCCAGTGTCTGTGACTGGTGGCATCCATTTTGTGATGCCAGGGCTCTTTAGGATTCTACCGCGTTTCCACAGCAGGTACATGTCTTATCCCTCTAGAAGGGTGGAATGCTACCCCCGCCGCCAAGATTGGCGGGGGGTAGTATTCCAAGATGTTTGACACCAAACACGACATGTTTTGATGCAGCCATTCCAAAGTTAGCATTTACCGCGAGGATATAATGCACTTAAGAGTATATGGTTTAACCGCATCCACAAACAGCACCAGAGAATGGACTCTGAGAACTGCAGAGGGGCCCTGCTCATGCAGAGGCACCCCCTCACATAGAAGCCAAGCACCCTGCCCTCAGGATTGATAGGGCCTGCCTTAGGGGTGACTGATAGGTTTATATGTGTGTGCAGGAGAGATATAGGAAACCTATATCTCAGTGAGGGGTGCTAGCACCACCTCACCCAGGCTGCAGTAGCAGGCCTGTGGTGTCAGATTTAGACTGCTTCCCAGGGGTGGCATAACACATGCTGCAGCCCCTGGGAGGCCTGTGAAGTACCTATGCCCTTGGCACCTAAGGTACCATATACTAGGGACTCATAAGGCACCACAGTATCCAATCACTAGTGCACCTAGAGTGCACTCCATGTCGTTTAGAGAGAACAGAGAGGCTGGGGCCCTGATTGGCAGGGACCCAGCCAGACTATAGCCAGAAACCAGTGCTAACATCAGAAAAAAAGTGGGGGCAACATAAGAGGCAGATCCTACTCTCCTACACAACCCCCCAAACGTAGGGACACTAAACTAACCTTGACCAGTTGAGTCTTCGTGTTCAAAGTGGAAATACCTTGAGAGTCCATCTGCATTGGCATGTTGGGTCCCAGGCCTATGTTCCACTGTATAGTCCATCCCCTGTAGGGAAATGGACCACCTCAAAAGTTTTGGGTTTTCACCTTTCATCTGCTTTAGCCATAGGAGGGGCTTGTGGTCAGTCTGAACTATGAAGTGAGTGCCAAACAAGTATGGCCTCAGCTTCTTCAGGGCCCAAACCACAGCAAAGGCCTCCCTCTCTATAGCTGACCAACGTTTCTCTCTAGGGGTCAGCCTTCTGCTAATAAAAGCTACTGGCTGGTCTTGACCTTCATCATTCAGTTGAGACAGTACAGCTCCCACACCCAGCTCAGAAGCATCTGTTTGGACAATGAACTTTTGGTGTAGTCTGGACTCTGTAAGATGGGGGCAGTGCACATGGCCTGCTTTAGGTCTTCAAATGCCTTTTGACAGCTAGCTGTCCACTGAACCTTTTGGCATTTTCTTAGAGGTAAGATCATTCAAGGGGGTCACTATAGATCCATATCCCTTGACAAACCTCCTATAGTACCCAGTCAGGCCTAAGAAGGCTCTCACCTGTGTCTGGGTGGTTGGAGCAACCCATTCCATTATGGTTTGGATTTTGCTCTGCAAAGGCTGAACCTGGCCTCCACCTACAAGGTGGCCCAGGTACACAACCTGACTCTGCCCTATCTGGCACTTGGTGGCCTTGATAGTGAGGCCTGCTTTCTGCAGGGCCTCCAAAACATTTCTGAGGTGGACCAGGTGATCCTGCCAGGAGGAACTAAAGACAGCAATATCATCTAGATAAGCTGAGCAATAAGTTTCCATCCCTGCCAGAACTTTATTCACCAACCTCTGAAAAGTGGCAGGTGCATTTTTCAATCCAAAGGGCATCACCACAAAGTGGTAGTGCCCACCAGGAGTCGAAAATGCTGTTTTGGCTTTTGCATCATCAGCTAATCTGATTTGCCAGTAGCCAGCTGTTAGGTCAAATGTGCTTAGATACTTGGCTGAGGCCAAAGTATCAATCAGCTCATCTGCCCTTGGTATGGGATAGGCATCAGTCCTAGTGACTGCATTGAGGCCTCTGTAGTCTACACAAAACCTCATTTCTTTCTTACCACCCTGGGTATGAGGCTTGGGTACCAGGACTACTGGGCTAGCCCAAGGGCTATCTGAAGGCTCAATCACGCCTAACTCCAACATTTTCTGGACTTCAGTCCTGATACAGTCCCTGACATGGTCAGGTTGCCTGTAGATTTTATTCTTGACAGGCAGACTGTCCCCAGTGTCCACCTCATGGGTGCACCAGGTAGTCTGACTAGGGGTCAGGCTAAACATATGTCTAAACTGTTGCAGAACTTGTCTGCACTCAGTTTGCTGATGGTCAGTGAGGCTGCTTGCCAAAGCAACACCATCTACTGACCCATCATCAGGGTTCTGAGAGAGCAGGTCAGGGAGAGGGTCACTCTCCTCCTCCTGGTCCTCATCAGTTGCCATGAGCAAGCCCATGTCAGCCCTGTCAACATATGGCTTTAATCTGTTGACATGAAGCACCCTTAGGGGGCTCCTGGGAGTTCCAAGATTCACCAGATAGGTGACTTCTCCCTTCTGTTCAACTATTGTATGGGGGCCACTCCATTTGTCCTGGAGGGCTGCTGGGGCCACAGGCTCCAACACCCACACTTTCTGTCCTGGCTGGTATACAGTCAGCACAGCCTTTGGTCATGCCAAGCTTTTTGCAATTCTTGGCTGGCCTCCAGGTTTTTGGTTGCCTTTTTCATGTACTCTGCCATCCGGGAGCGGAGACCAAGTACATAGTCCATCACATCTTGTTTGGGGGCTTGAGAGGTAACTCCCAGCCCTCTTTTACCAAACATAGTGGACCTCTCACAGGATGCCCAAACAGAAGCTCAAATGGGCTGTAGCCAACCCCCTTCTGTGGAACCTCTCTGTATGCAAACAAAAGGCAAGGAAGAAGAAGGTCCCATTTCCGCCTAAGCTTCTCTGGGAGTCCCTTAATCATTCCTTTCAAGGTCTTGTTGAAGCGTTCAACTAAACCATTGCATTGTGGGTGATAGGGGGTGGTGAACTTATAAGTTACACCACACTCCTTCCACATTGCTTTCAGATATCCTGACATGAAGTTGGTACCTCTGTCAGAAATGACCTCCTTTGGAAAACCCACTCTGGAGAAAACTCCAATGAGGGCTCTTGCCACCACAGGTGCTGTGGTGGTCCTCAGGGAATTGCCTCTGGGTACCTGGTGGCATGATCCACTACCACCAGGATAAATCTGTGCCCAGATGCAGTCTGAGGGTCAAGGGGACCAACAATGTCAATCCCTACCCTTTCAAAGGGTACCCCCACCACAGGTAGTGGTATCAGGGGGCCTTTGTTGTGCCACCTGCCTTACCACTGGCTTGGCAAGTGACACAGGAGCGACAAAACTCCTTTGTGTCCTCTGACATATGTGGCCAATGAAAATGTGGAACAAGCCTGTCCCAGGTCTTGTTTTGGCCCAAGTGTCCTGCCAAAGGGATATCATGTGCTAAGGTCAAGAGGAACCCCTAAACTTCTGAGGTATTACCAACCTCCTGGTGGCTCCAGGGGCTGGGTCTCTACCCTCAGAATATAGGAGTCCCTCATCCCAATAAACTTTATGGGACCCACTAGCACTCCCAGCAGCCTCAGCAGCAGCCTGCTGTCTGAGGGGTTCAAGAGAGGGGCAGCACTGTTGCTCCTTGCTCAGATCTTCCCTGGAAGGGCCCCTGCCCCCAAGAACTCAACCTGGTCAGGTTCAAGTCCCTCTGGGGCAGTTCCTTCTTCAGGTTCTGCTTCACCTCCCTCTGGAAGTGAATCCTTGATCTGAGACAGAGGGGAAGGCACTGCCTTAACCCTACTGCTCCTCCTCTTGGGAAGCATCTGGTCCATTGTTCCAGGATCCAGAGCTGGTTCAGTGTCATGCATTCTTGCTTGTGACCTGGTCACAGCAAATACCTCTGCAGGGATGCCCAACATCTCAGCATGAGTCCATAACTCTACTTCAGACCAGGCTGAAGTCTCTAGATCATTGCCCAATAGACATTCTACAGGGAGGTCTGCACTGACTACAACCTTCTTGAGGCCAGTTACCCCTCCCCAGGAGAAATTCACAACTGCCAGACTATGGTTGGTCTGGACATTGCTTGCATTGGTCACCTGGTACATTTCACCCAGGATGATCTGTCCAGGGTCCACTAGGTCCTCTGCCACCATGGTGACACTAGCACCTGTGTCCCTAAATGCCAAAGCCTGTTTGCCATTTATCAAAGGCTGCTGTTTGTACTTGCCCAGATTACTGGGGCTTACTAGGAAGGACATATCAATGTTTCCCTCACAAATCAGCATTGCCTGAGTGGTCACTCTGACTAGGTCAGAATCCACTTCAGAACCCAGGGTCAACCCTACTACACCCTTATTCTGTGTACCACCTCCACCAGTAGCTGAGCTAGGGGGCACAGTTGCCTTAGGGGCAGGAGTGGTGGTGGTTTGGTCTTTGGACTTGGTACAATCAGAAGTCCAGTGCCCTTTCTGTTTACAGAATTTGCACCAGGGCTTCTTTTGGCCTTTTCCCTTGTTGGACTGTGACTCCCCACCAGATGCAGATTTTGGGGCCCTTGTGAAGACTTCTGGTCTTTTGACTTATCCCCACCTTTCTCAGAGCCTTTAGGATCTTGCTTCTTAGTGTCACCCCCTTGGTTCTGGGTTTTCTGCCTCACCCTGGTTCTGACCCATTTGTCTGCCTTCTTTCCCAATTCTTGGGGAGAGGTCAGATCAGAGTCCACCAGGTACTGATGCAACAACTGGTTCTGGCAATTATTTAGGATCTGTTCTCTCATCATCAGATTATACAATCCCTTGAAATCAGTAACCCTACTGCCAACCAGCCAACCCTCTAGAGCCTTGGTTGCACAATCAACAAAGTCAGTCCAGTCCTGAGTCTGTGCCTTCTGGGTATCTCTGAACTTCAACCTGTACTGCTCAGTGGTTAAGCCAAACCCATCTATCAGTGCACTCTTCAGGACCTCATAATCATCAGCATCCTCCTCTCTAACAGTGAGGAGCTTGTCTCTTCCTTTATCTGAAAAGGAGAGCCACAAGATTGCTGCCCACTGCTTTGGGGGACCTGCTGTACTCTACAGGCCCTCTCCATAGCAGTTATCCACTTGTGGATATCATCCCCACTCTGGTAGGGAGGAACAACCTTGCTCAGGTTCCTATGGTCAGGAATATATTCTCTGCCTCTAGGGACACTGTTGCTGCCACCAGGGGTTCTAACCCCTCTTTTCTAGAAGCTCTCTGGATCTCCAGGGCTTCCCTATCCAGTGCCAACTGCTTGGTTCTGAGGGCCACTCTGGCTTCCTCATACTGGAGCAGTTTGCACCTTCTCTCAGAGGAGGTCTCTCTTAAGGAAAAGTATGAGCTCCTCTGCTGGACAAATTCTCTGCCAGAGTGATAAGAGTGGTCAGATTCCCTGGAAGGGGATCTGTGCCTCTCCTCCTCTCTGTCAGTTCTCTTAGGGAGAATTCCTCTGTCCTTTTCAGGCCCCTTGGAGCCTGGCCCTTCAATCACAGAGTCTTGGTCATTCTGATTTTCATCATCTGACCCAGATACTATGACTGACCCACCCACTGATTCAAACCCTTTAGCTCCTAGAGCCAATCTAAGGTCATCTGCTGTCAGCAGATCTATCAGGTGCAGGGTTGAGGGACTCTGTCCTAGCCTCAGGTGTCTGTCAACACACATGGCTCTCAAGTCAGAGAAAGCCATGTCCTTATACTGAGGCTGAGTGGATCCACTGGGTCCACCCTTTAAGGACATTCTAGTGTTGTGCAGTGTTGTACTACCTACACTAGTTTGTGGCCTACTGATCCTAGCTTGAGCTGTGGAAAGGGTGTGCTATCCCTTGGCACACAGCTCTAAGTTCAGTAGAACTTATTGATACTAAGCTTGACTTTATATGTACCTTGAGTACCTATAATGGTTTTCAGTTAGTAATTCAAATAGAGATTTTCTGGTAAAACAATGGCAAGCTGGAATCCCACACGCTGCCCACCAATGTGAGAAGTTGGCCTGGTATATGCTGTTCACTAATTAAAGTGGACACCTTGCACCAGGGCAAATCGACTCTTATGGTAGATAGGTTTAAGACAACCTTTTAAAGAAAGCTATCCTAGTGGTAGCTGTGGAGAGCAGCCTTCAGGCTAAGTCTCGGAGGAATGTAAAGCAACTTGTTTTACCATATAATCTCTTGAATCACCAAATGAAAAGACACCACACAGGTATATATATCAAATATATATGTATTTATTTCTAAATAACTCTCTACTAATCTCTTTATGAGATTAGAAGACAAACATATGCACAAATCAACGTTTCACAATAAGTTAAGCACAAAATATGGCTGGGGCCCTAGGGGCGTACCAGACCATATACTAAGTAAGAGACTTAGAAACAACGACTTGCAAGGAGACAAGGCCTAGGGCCTTCAGAAGTGCTGGGGCCTCACGAAACCACCCAAGGCAGGTAAGTAAAGGACCCACGGGGGACGCGTGCAGTGTGGATACACAGGCGCGAATCGCCGTTAACTTCAATGGGGCAAGTCGCGGTTGGAAATAAAGAGTTTTAGGATACTTCGGGAGAACCTACAAGCAAGTCACTTACAGGGTAAGTAGTTCTAGGGCCCACACCCACAGGAACACCGTAGTCCTGGAGTTACCTCACCCAGGGAAGCCGGGTGCACAGGTGTCCTTTGGTGTCGGGTCGCGGCGTCGTTTTCAATGGCGAACAAAGAAGACTTGCTGCTTGCGGGAGCTGAAGAAGTGTCCGGTGGAATCCAAGCCTGGATTCTGAAGAAGGATGACCTGAAAGCAGAGGGGACAGTGTTCAAAGTCACTTGGCAGTGACCCGGGGCAAGGAAGATGGATGCCCACCGTCGTCGGTTGATTCAGGTCGGTTGCGGGTGCCTTGACTCTTCAGCCACGTGGTCCAGGAGGGGTCGACGACGACCAGGAGCTGGATTCGGTGTGTCCCTCGACGTCTGCAGCTGACTGCGGTGTCGGCAACTCGATCGGAGCCAACAAGCCTTGGCAGCCGCAAGTCTCGGGGAGATGAAGAAAAGTCGATGGCGCAGACCAGCAAGGTCTGAGGGACTCACCCAGCGAGGGTAAGTCAGGGCAGGCCTGGAGCAACCAGGGGAGCCCTTTGGTTTCTTTAAGAAGTCTTCTGGGGACCCACAAGCCAGCGGGCAAGGGATCGCGAAGACACCTCGGGCGGAATCACTCAACAGGGGCCCACGGTCACTCGGGACGGTGTAGGCCTCTGATCTTCGGAGGGATTCCTGCTGGAGGTCGGGACCACACGTGGTCCAAAGCACAAGTTCGTAGAACGTTGTGAAGGGGTTGCACTCGACAATAGTGCACGGTACCCAGGGGTCGCGGTTCCTCGTTACTCGTGGGGTCCACTTGCCTCAGCTTCGCTGGGGACTCACGATGGCCTGGGAGAGGTCAGGAAATCCACTTCTTGGGCTGCAGGGACTTCGGACTCCGGCGGGAGCGGCGTAGTTTGCGACCGTCGTTGTCGTTTTTGGTGCCTGCCAAGCAGGGGAGTCACTCCTTGACTCCAAGGGAGATTCTTCTGTCTTCCAAAGGTAGTGGAACGTCGAAGGGCCAGGATTCTTCTGTAGAGCGTCGTCCAGGGGTTATCTGCTTTGCAATGGCAAGGTTCCCCCTCTTATACTAAAAAGAGGGGATGGACTAGCTCTATGACCCCACCTATGGGAGGGTCAAGGGAGGGGTGGCTACACCCACTTCCCTTTGTCCAGTTTCGCGCCAGAGCAGGGGCAGGTAGCCCCTGAGCTGGTTTGAACTGGCATATGCACAGAGGAGCCTTCTGCTCCCCCAGTGCAGGACTTCAAAGCACTCTAGGAGTGCACCCACCCAGCCCCAATACACTAAACCCTGTCTGGAAGGTGGTTACACCTCCCTGTGACAGGATGCCGATTGTTGGGCTTCCTCCACTGTGAGTTTCGGTCATCAGCAGGAGGGCAGCCCAGTGTCTGTGACTGGTGGCATCCATTTTGTGATGCCAGGGCTCTTTAGGATTCTACCGCGTTTCCACAGCAGGTACATGTCTTATCCCTCTAGAAGGGTGGAATGCTACCCCCGCCGCCAAGATTGGCGGGGGTAGTATTCCAAGATGTTTGACACCAAACACGACATGTTTTGATGCAGCCATTCCAAAGTTAGCATTTACCGCGAGGATATAATGCACTTAAGAGTATATGGTTTAACCGCATCCACAAACAGCACCAGAGAATAGACTCTGAGAGCTGCAGAGGGGCCCTGCTCATGCAGAGGCACCCCCTCACATAGAAGCCAAGCACCCTGCCCTCAGGATTGATAGGGCCTGCCTTAGGGGTGACTGATAGGTTTATATGTGTGTGCAGGAGAGATATAGGTAACCTATATCTCAGTGAAGGGTGCTAGCACCACCTCACCCAGGCTGCAGTAGCAGGCCTGTGGTGTCAGATTTAGACTGCTTCCCAGGGGTGGCATAACACATGCTGCAGCCCCTGGGAGGCCTGTGAAGTACCTATGCCCTTGGCACCTAAGGTACCATATACTAGGGACTCATAAGGCACCACAGTATCCAATCACTAGTGCACCTAGAGTGCACTCCATGTCGTTTAGAGAGAACAGAGAGGCTGGGGCCCTGATTGGCAGGGACCCAGCCAGACTATAGCCAGAAACCAGTGCTAACATCAGAAAAAAAGTGGGGGCAACATAAGAGGCAGATCCTACTCTCCTACATTGTCTTTCTCTGAACAGCATTGTTTTCCCCGGGTGGGGAAGTGCACAAATCCTTGAGGTGCTGCAATGCCTGATTGATGGGTGAATTGGAAAACAAAATGCATACCGCAGCCCTGTATTCACGGATGTGGTCTTGTCTTTTTAAACCATACTGCTTACGTTTTGTAAGGATATAAGCGATGGACATTGAAACGGGTCCCTTCTGGGTCCTGTAGTCATGTCCTTAACTTTTCATGCAAAAGCACTCATTGATTTCTGAATTAGAAGTGCAGAAGCGTTAAGGTAACCAAGTTGTTCCTTCTTACATTTCACATGCTTTACTTAATTTTGCATTCCCTATAAGTGTTTGCTTTTTCCAGGATGTTGTCACTTTTTTTTTTTTGGAATGATATTACTCTAGTCTAGTGCGTAATTTGAATTGAGTCACATCCATGTGTTTATAGCGGGGCGCAATTGGGTTGTAGTTGAAGGCAGTGCGAGTTTCTCTCAGTGGGGCAGTATGGTGTTCAGTGCGGTGAAGGAAGTGACCCGATTAGGGCAACCCGGGTCACTCGTGACCTCCTCTCAGCCTTCCAAGAAATGAAGCGTCGGTAACGCAGTAGAGAATACAAACCAAAGTTCTTTATTGTAAATTGCGCTGCAGCGGAGTCCAGTCTGACCAGCCTCCTAAGATGCTACAGAGGGACTGACTTCCAAACATTTGGTATCATAGAATAAACCTTCCAACACCTCTCAAACTCTGCCCCTCATGCAGGGCCGGACTGGGAAACGAAACCGGCCCTGTCAAACTGCTCGGCCGGCCCCCCTGTGGTTCAGGGGGGGTGCGGCCGAGCGGTTTGCGAGGGCCGGTTTCAGCCGATTTTGTTACAGGGGGCCGATATTGCCGGCCCCCGGTAACAAAAATGGCCTCCCCAGGAACCCAAAACCGGCCCCCACCCTGGCGGCCCACCGGGGAAATGTCCGGTGCCCGCTACAGCCAGTCCGGCCCTGCCCTCATGGAAAAGTACTGCTTGGGCACAGAGGCTGACAAAGGAGGCAGTGAGAGATGAGCTAACACCTGCAGTATGGGCACTCCACACTCCATAGGGGTGTGGGGGTGTCGCCCCACTGCTTTCTCGCATTGCGAGAAGGCAGAAACATAAAATGGTAAAACTACCATTTTATGTTTCTGCTTCTCGCACTGCGAGAAAGCAGAAGTGCCTGGAGTGCCTGGTTGGGGGCGGGCGGGTGGGCGGTCCTGCTCGAGGGCAGGGGGGAGGAGTGGCTTGCCCACTGTTGTGGGTACTGACTGTTTGGTCGGCCCCAGGGCCGACCAACCCAGTCATGCGCACTCTCCCTTTTTCTCTATGTAGGCTGCATGATGCAGCCTACATAGAGAAAATGGCCTGGCTGGGGCGCTCTCCGCTGTGCCTCACCAATCACAACGCTGCCATTGCAGCGTTGTGATTGGCTTAGGGTAGGGGAGGGAAGCTGGCTGCTTCCTATTCCTCCAGGATTCAGAACACGCGGGACCCGGCTGCGCCAGTACACCGGCCAGGTGCGGACTCGGAGGCGGTGCGGTACCGGCGGTAAGGTACGTAACTTTTTATTTTTATTCCCCACTCGCGCCCCCCTTCCCTTCCGCGAGCATGCCGGCCACGGCTGCATTTCAGAGGTACAAGCTTGAACATTTGACTAACTTTTCCCCAGTCATACATTCGCTTCAGAGGCACAGAACTGACATGCGGTTGACTTTGCTTGAGCCCTACCAGCCTTTCCAAGGCACAAGCTGACGTGTGACTTACCCTGCTCTGTCGCTACCGGTTTGGGCCTTCCATAGGAGACCCTAATTTCCCTACAGACCAGGCCGCCTCTGCTTGTCCCCTAAGGCCTCTGCATAACAACCACTCTGTTACTATCGGATAATCCAAGCATGCCACAGATGTAAAGCATTCGCACAGCACGGGTAGCTGCAGAATGATAACAGCTCTGTCAAACAAACGAGCATCTCCAACAGCCCAGGGGGTTTGTGAAATGGTAAAATTATTCAAAGAAAAAAAAGGAGGTGCACTCAATAATTGTTCAGCAGAGCCAGTTCAGTCCATAAATCTTCTTTATTCAAAATTAATGTATAAATAACTTGAAGCACAGCCAACGCGTTTCGTTCCTGTGTGTCAAAGGAACTTCATCAGGGCTTGACAGAATTAATAAATTGGTTATAATTTAAAACCAATTTATATTCCGGTTGACAGGGTCCCAAGGTGGTTGAAAGAATAAAAAAAATTCCAGATTTCATTTCTTAATTAATAGCGAATCTACGTGCATATTCAAAGGCAAATTAGAGAAGTAGCATCATATGGTCCCGGAGTTAAAAAAAAAAAGGGGGGTAACTGTCCTCTTACCCCCCGTATGTTTGGGGTCGCTCGCTCAACGCAGTGCAGTACAACAATAATGTTACACCTCACCACTTTCAAATGTCACCAGACGCCACTGAGTATGGGTACATGTTATCAGACTTCCAAGGCCGTCTTACTCGATCTCAGCTCTCTCTAGTGTGGGAGCATAGCTATGTCCGATGATAGGAATGCAGGGCTGAATAGACTATTCTCTACGTACATCTGGGTTCCGACCTTGGATGAGATATGAGAACCTTTCTGAACAGCAGCTTCTGCTGAGGTAAGCTGAGAGCGGGGCACAGAGGTTGGGGATTGCTCACAGCGTAACATGGCGAGTGCTAGAAAAAAATGGCGTCTCAGATGCTAACTTAGGCCTACCCTTCTCTACAGTAGCCGGGCACATGCACAATAGAAATCACGATTATATGACATAGCTACATGAATGCTAACACAGCACAGCATATATCATGGAAGACGGGGGGAAAACAGTTCAATTCTAACAGACCCTCCTTTTAGCATTCATTGCTAAGTCTTTATTGGTGTATTCAGGTCAGGGTCTTTACAATTCCAATGGAAGGGAAGGCAGAATAGCATATATATATATCAGTGGATCGTTGGGGAAATCATTAGCAATATAGAACAGACACATAGATCAATATTCAAAGATGCCTTCATCGATCAACATTAAATCCTGAACAGTCTGTACCATCATGACAGAATTTTTATCTTTTTGTCCTTGACCTCCAGGCTTGGGTGTTAGCTTATGCACACAATAAGAGCAACAGGCAGGAAGACAAAGGATGCACAGGCAACAAGGGAATATCACACCAGCAATTGCCACTAAGAATAGGAGTATCTTCCAGCCCCATGTTGTTAACAGCCCCCAAAACCACCCAGATAAGGACCAGGTACCATTCTCCTGATGGATGTCCGATGCTAATCTGTAACTTTTGTATAGCTGCACATACATTCAGGGCGTGATCTGGTATATATACACAGCAACTACTTCAGATGACGCGACAGGCCCCACCCCGGTCCGCAAGGATGGCGTCTAACACATCCTATTTTGAAGGGCAACAAGTCTTGTGGCCTGAAGCTCAGCTGTGATGTTGGTCAGTATTCCTGCAGTACTGTTAATGACTCCCTCTACCACCCTTGTGAGTCGGCGTATACTTCGGCTGTTGTGCATAGGGACCCAAAAGGGCAGAATACCCTTCATGGCGTCTGTAAATTGCTGCAAGGTAGTGTCGATCTGGTCAATATCCTGTGTGTCAAGAACTCTCTTTACTCGAGTCGAGTACACACTCCTGCGTTGTAATCTGTGGTCTCTATGGTAATTGGAAGGGGCAATATACACAGGGGGCAAGAGGAAGGACACATAGCACACCCCAGACCACCCCCTAGGAAGCCATATGTAGGCCTGAGACCCGCAGACAAAATACACATCGTGGGGCGGAAGCAATGGGGGACTACTGGTGGTGTTCAAATCATAAGTGTAATTACAGACACTCTCCCCCACCAGGACCTTCCCAAACCCTAGGACACAAAAACTGGTGGTGGCGTTAATTACTGGCACCGGCATAGCCTTATCTTGAGTAATGTTACGTAACTAAAAGGACCGAAAGTATTCAGTGACATTAAAATCTTGAAAATCGGTCATCTCTTCTCAAAGCCATGTAACATTTTTCTGTCTTTCATACGCATTCATGCATGCTGCGGGATGAAGTGTGTCAGCTGCCCCATTCTTCCCCGGAGTATATCCTTGGTGTGTTGCTATATAACCCAGTACAGTCTCATAATCAAGGTACGTCATATTCATCGCACCTGAATTATAATGGAGATATACCATAGTGAACAACTGGAACCAGGCTTCGCAGCAGGCTAGATAGGAGAGGGGCAAAGACAACAACAGATCATTTTTGTGCATCACCGAGGGGAGTAAACCACAAACCCAACAATCAGTGACATTAGTTGTATGGTGGGCCTGGTGGAGCATTTGGAGAAAGACGTTATCTACATAGGTCTGCCTATGCCTTTCCTTATGCGGGGCTAGAGTGACAAAGACGTGCTCGAGGGGAACTGTAGTTGTTGCAATCAGGGTGTGTACAGGATGTCTTTCTTCTAAAAACCAGAGGATACCTAACACTGCCACCAAAGCTATAAAAACTATTACTAGGAACACCATCTTAGTCGGCCACCTCGACCAAAGGGGGCTATGTTGGTCAGGACGACGCCCCGCTAACAGCTGTTCCTCTTCCATAACTATACGACCAAAGGGGTACATTTTCACCTATAAACTATCAGAGGAGAGTCTGTGCTATGGAGCCAGGTATACAGGGGAAAAAGAAAAATAGTCTCTTAATGTCTATTCATCAGTGGTGCTAATGAGCGCTTCAAGAAAAAAAGGAAAAATAGTCTCTCTGAGTCTTCCAACGATGGTGCTAACGAGCACGTCGCAGTGGGGCTGCACGATCATAACCCTTGCTGTCTCTTCACTCAGGATAGGGCGACTTCCTTCCTTGGAAAGCACCCCCACTTATCCTGTCCAATGTCTCAGACCGTGCACCACAATCTCTCTGTCCCTAAACTATTGGTGATACCATAGGCAGAATACACGAACCCTATTCTTCTTCCAGATGTCCAATCTTACTAACCTGACTGTCCCTCAGGTGCCCTGTCCCTCCGCCGGGGACGCAAATTGTATCGAGCCACTCCTGGCACTGACTCGTCTCGGAAAAGGACCTTAAACTAAGTGGAGTCAATGGACTGAGACTCCTGTTCCAGTGGACCAGATGGAGGAGATACCTGGGCAGCCTTTATCTCCGGAGGCACTGCCTCGTTCAAAGCAGCATCATTCTCCTCTTCCGTCTGTGCCCAGGTCAGCCGGGCATCAGAAAAGGGGATAAAACGAGGGACCTTCTCCATCTCGTGGTCCCCAATCCCCTCGCGGACCCACTGGTCGTAGGGAAGAGGGAGTGCGACCTGTTTGCAGTGAGAGGTATGGATCCAGTTCTTCCGTCCCTCCACCTTCATCGCTGTCCTTGTGGCAAGGAGGACCAGCAGGGGCCCCCTCCACCATGGCTCCAAGCACCCTCGCCTCTGAAAGTTACGGACCAGCACATACGTTCCGGGCTGGATCCGTGCCCTGGCCCCTCAGGTAGTGGTGGCAGTGCTTCGTGAACCTATTGATGAATAGAACGCAAATTTTTAGTTAGCTCATAAAGGTAATCCACAAGCAACGGGTAGTAAATATCAGAGAAATGGCGCGTGCGGGGTACACCCCAGACATTCGCGGGGCGGCCAAAGACCACCTCATGTGGGGATAACCCCGTTCTGGAATGTGCTGTCACTCTAGTGGATAATAGGGCAAGGGGTAATGCATCCGGCCATTGCAACCCTGTGCTCTCCCTGATCTTAGCCATCTTCAACTTGAGAGTACCATTGTACTTCTCGACTAAACCAGCCGACTGGGGGTGGTTTGCTGCATGGAACTTTTGCTTGATATGCAGGCCGTCGCATACCAGCTGAATCACCTTTGCATTAAAGTGACTTCCGTTGTCACTGCAAATCAAACAGGGCAAGCCGAAGCTTGTTAACTCGTTCCATTTCGATGTAATCCATTTGGAGAACCTCGAAAGGGAAAGAGGGGGGTGCAAAATTACCAGGAGGTGTAGAGATGCCCTTCCCTGGATTATGTATCAGACAAACCATGCAATTCTTCACTAGATTGGCCGCTACCTTCGGGATGTTATCATTGCGCCATACGGGGTCCAATAGCTTACATATCCCCCGTGCGCTAATGTGAGCTGGACCATGAGCCATCGTAACTACAGGTAGTACATATGCATCTGGTAACATCCATCTCTGCTTTTCCGATTTCTCGGTCCAGCACCCTTCCTCATCTAGGCGCCCCGTACTCTCCTGCCACGTTGCCAGCTCCTCAACTGTTGCCTCACTTTGAATCTCCTTCACATTCTCTAATGTGTCCTCAAACATCCCACCCTCAGGTACCCAATGAGCTGGCCCTGCCACGAACATACTCTTCATCTTAGACCTAGCTGTCTCTTTAGCTGTTTGGTCTGCAAACGCATTCCCCCTCCCCACATCAGTGATCGCTTTATGGGCGCTACACTTCACTATCGCCAGTCTTTTGGGAAGCGCTAGGGCTGACAGGAGCCTATGTATCAGAGGGCCATGCTGTATCCTTGCGCCGTGTGAGGTCAGGAATCCCCTCTCCGCCCAGAGCCGCACAAAATTATGGGCGACTCCGAACGCATATTGACAGTCAGTATAAATATTGACAGCCAATCCCTCACTTAGCTCACACGCTCGCAAGAGGGCAACAAGTGCCGCAGCTTGTGCCGATTGGTAAGGAACACGTGATGTCTCAACTACAGTGCGCAGCGTAGTAATAGCTTATGCTGCAGTGGTGGTGCCATCTGACAATTTGAAACAAGAGCCATCGACATATAGTTCCCCTTGTGGGTCAGATAAGGGAACGTCAGTCAGGTCTACCCGTCCCTTTGTCTCTCCTTCCGTCCGGTATAGACAATCATGGACATCTGTGTCCCCATTGTCCGAAGGGAGGGGTAGTAACGTGGCCGGATTCAGAGTGGCACATCGTTTAATCGTAATGTGTGGTGCAAACAATGTCAATTCATAACCAGTCAGACAAGCACTGGTGAGGTGCTGCGTCTTTGTCTTATTCAAAAGCGTGTCCACAGCATGGGGTACCATTACTGTGAGGTCAGTATTGAGGACGAGCCCTGCCGATTGTCGAATAGAGACATCCATGGCCGCGGCAGCTCTTAAACAGCTTGGGAGGGCTCTGGCGACAGTGTCAAGAAGAGCAGAGAAATAAGCACACGGCCTCTGCTTACCTCCAAAGGCCTGTGTTAACACCGAAAGCGCACACCCAGCCATCTCGTGTACATACAACATGAAAGGCTTCTGGTAGTCAGGCGTACCAAGCACAGGCGCAGAGCAAAGCGCAACCTTTAATTGCTCAAAAGCTTGCTGGCATTCATGCGTCCAAGGTAAAGGCTCATGCACATCTTTAGTGGTTAGATAAAGAAGGGGTTTCGTTAGTAAGGAGTAACCGGGAATCCAGTGGCGACAATACGAGGTGATGCCTATAAAAGCATGCACGTCCCTCTGAGTCTTGGGGATGGGCATCTTAACAATGCCATCAACTCATTCAGGTGTTAGCCTCCTACCCGCCTTCGACAGTAGGTGACCAAGATAGGTGACCTCCTGTCGACAATATTGAAATTTGGAAAGGGAAACTTTGTCCATGCTGTGCCAAATGCAACAGCAATTTTACTGTGGCTGCTTTGCAACCCTCTTCAGTATCGGAGGCTATAAAGAGGTCATCCACATACTGCAATAATACGTTACCTGGAGGAAGAGAGAGGGAATCCAACTGACCTTTCAGGGCTTGACTATATATGCTAGGGCTTTCAGTATACTCCTGAGGAGCACGACAGAATTGAAAACTCCGGCCCGCTATATTAAATCCAAAAAGGTACCGGCTATTAGGGTGAATTGGAATGCTAAATAAAGCATTTTTCAAATCAATCACAGAAAAGAATTTGGCCGTGGAGGGAATCATTGTCAAAAGAGCTGTGATATCAGGGACCACCGGGAACTGAGGGACGACTATTTGTTGACCTCTCGCAAATCAATTACAAAACGATAGACATCAGGATGCGCAGCAGCCGAGTCAGAGGGTGTCTTTTTGAGGATGGTAAGAATAGGGCTGTTACACACATTCGCAACTGTCTCTTCAACCACCCCTGATTTGATCAAATCCTGTATAATCTGCAACAAAGCCCGTTCTCCCGCCTGCGGTATTTTGTACCGGGGAATACGAGGTAGCACAGCATTGTCTTTTATCGTAATAGATATCGGCGGTATCTGCAACAACCCCACATCCGTATCTCCAGTTGCCCACAACGTGGGTGGCACATCTTTGAATTCAGCAGGAAGCTGTGCGTCTTTCGAAAAACACTGTTTGGTACTGGCCACATTGGGTCCTATTGTCATATAAACACCATCCGGAGAACATGAAATTGTAGCATGCAACTTCTTCAGCAAATCTAGTCCCATGAGATTTTCACCACAATTCGCAGTCAACAGAAAGGGCTAGTCCACAGTAAAAGGGCCAATAGTTAAAGTAAGAGGTTCAGAGATGGGGCTCACAACCGGTATGCCTGAAAACCCTACAGATACATTGTTATGGCCAGACAGAGCTGCCCCAGGGACCAGTGAACGAGAAACAGTTATTCATTGCACCTGTGTCCACCAAAAACTTTTTAGCCGAACCATGCAGATCCGCCGTGACATAAGGCCCACGCTGATCTACAGGAATTGAAACTGGTCCCTCACCCTGTCCGGCCTAGTTATAGGACATCCCTGACGCCTCGTCCAAATCATAATCATCGTGATAGTACTGCCTTCCCCGGGGGTCATCAAAATAGTTCTGGTCCGAGCGCCCCCCCAAGGATACCCCACCCTGTGTCTCATCGCGACCGCCTTCACCACGTCCCCGTCCACCGGCACCCCGACCCCTGGGTGCGGCAACCTTCTGCAACAAGTCCGAGCACTCACTCCACCAGTGCCCCTCTCTCTTACAATACGCGCACTGATTCAGCCCCACGGAACTACTGCCTCTGCCTGCACCACATGATCGCTGAGCCGGACCACTACCACGTCCTCTACCGGACCCTCTAGCTGCCTGTTGCATCAGTACTTTTGTCTTCAACTCCTTATTCTTCTTCTCTACCTTCTCCTTCTCCTCATTCTCCCTATGCTCCTAGTACTGGGCCATACTCCATATCACTGAAGGGGAGGAGGTAGTCCAGGTGCTTTCAGAGGCCTGCAACCGAGCAGCTATCTCAGGAAGAAAATTTGTTACAAATCTGTTAACAAACAACCTGACGCCGCCCTCCACTGAAAAATCCTGTCCACTAAAATCCCAAATCACCCCTTCAAACCGAGTGAAAAAATCTGACACACTTTCATCCTTCTTCTGTCGACATGCCGCTAATTTGTCCCAATCTACTCATCTGGGTGGGATGAGAGAATGCATGTAAGTAATGATACGACCCGGCAAGGCCAATATCTCAGCTCTAGGCTTTTCGCTGGGCTTCCGCTCATTATCACACGCCCTAATCGCATTCCACGTGCCACCTAACTCCGCAACATGATCCTGCGTGTGTACCTGCCGCCATATATCCACTGGTACCAACAACCCGAAAAACATCTCAACATCGGCCAGGGTCATCACCGTCGATGAAGCGGCCTCTGTTAATTCTTTATAATATGCTGTGGAATTTTTCCTAGGGTCCGGTAGCTGACTTTTGAGGGCAAGTACCTCACTCCTTTTCCATGGAGTGTAAACCCATTGCTCCTGAAAGCGAGCCTCTACCCGTGGCTTGACTATAATATCGTGCGCATTACGCCGTTCTGGAATCTCTGGATGAAAAATAGGATGGACCTCCCTCATTGGAAATTGGGACACTGTCGTCTGCGTCTTCTGTTGCAACCTGCCCCTGTCCCAATCATCGTCGCCGCATTGCTGAAAACATCGTTAGGGGTCATATCTGCAGCATATACACGGTCTCGAATGTCGTAAATTATCTGGGGTGCTACACCACCAAAACACTGCTCCCACAACCCTATCAATGTAGCCGACATGTGCTTGAGGGCATGCTGCTGCACAAACGGCTCAAAATCCTTCAACACACCCCAAACATCCTCTACACTGTAGATCGGACTCCGCGCCCACTGCGCAGCCTGATTAGCGACCATCTGCTTTTCTTCATTCCCCACATCAGATCAAATCAGCACCCGCCCCATTCATTCCCGTGCCGCAGCCCAATTCCCCTCATCCATTCCACGCACCGGTGTTCCAGCTCCTAACGAAGCCGGGGACGAGATGTCTGGGAAGGACACAATAGATGGAGTAAGGACCAATGCGAGTAAGGACTGCGTTGAAGGTGTGAGAGAAGGGGGAGAAACAGGAGCAGGGACAGCAGATATGGCGGGAGGGCACACAGCTACTGCACTCGCAGCTTGCGAAGCCGAGGGGGAAACATGCGGGGCTGTAGCAGTAGCAGCAGGACCAGAGACAGCAGAGCCAGATAGAGAAACAAGAGGAGCAGCAGGCTGAGATGCTGGAACAACAGGGTATATTCTTTGCGGGGCATAGGGAGGCGGGGGCATTGCATCCAAAAGTTCATCCACAAATGTATCCCCCTCCTCCCGAGCAACATAGGACTTATCACATTGTAGTCGTAACTTCCTATCAGCACTCTCGATACCCTTTTCTACTTTATCCCTATCATAGGCGACTGCTTTCTGAGTGATCGTTTGCATTTTCCCTCTCCGGGCTTCCTCCTCCACCCGCATACGTCGATGCCTAGCTTCCTTTTGCCATACCTGAAGAGAAGCAAACATCAACTGCCTACTTCTCCTGGCAAATAATTTATCTTGCAGATAATTCAATTTCTGCTCGTCAAAAGTACCTGTCGGTGGCCACTGAAGCTCGGCATTGTCCCTTATATATTTGTGCCATAATGTACTAAACATAATAGGGCCAAGGCCGTGCTTCGCGTACATGTCAAAATTCGGGGTGCCTTCCGGAGGCGCAAGTTGCCTCTCTTCCAACCGAGCCTCCGCCGAGCAACAGCGGTACACCACAATTTACTTAAACAAGGCATCTTAATAACAGACACATACACCACTCGTGCAAACTGAATGACACCAAACAAAGGCAAGACAAAACCAGGCAGTCCGTAGACTGTACCAAAACAAGACAGTCTGAAGACTGTACCAAAACAAGACAGTCTGAAGACTGTACCAAAACAAGACAGTCTGAAGACTGTACCAAAACAAGACAGTCCGAAGACTGTACCAAAACAAGACAGTCCGAAGACTGTACCAAAACAAGACAGTCCAAAGACTGTACCAAAACAAGACAGTCCGAAGACTGCACCAAAACAAGACAGTCCGAAGACAGTACCAAAACAAGGAGGCAGGCTCTAGCCCCAGGCCTTTTCAAGAGTAAACCAAATTCAGCAGGTGGCCCGGCAAAGTGTTCGCAACACTCTGTACCTCAAGGGTCTACAGACCCACCAAGTTCGAACAAGCCAAGAATGGTCCTCAGACCATATTCAAAATACCAAGAGACAAGACAAACTCACCTGGTGCACACAGGTCGAGCAAAGTTATTCTCCACTGCCGACTCTTCAGACCAAACGGTCAGATCCAAGGGTTTCGCCTTTTCAGGACCCCAGCCGAGATGACCACTAGACGAGGAGCCGCCCGATCAGACAGGCAGGGCAGCCGCGAGAACCAAGCTCGGTCGTGTGGGGATCCCCGATCCGCCCATCCGACCAGACGCAACCCCGACTTCTACAACCCGACAACGGGTGAGATGGGTCACCTGGTGGAGTCCCTGTTCGGGTGCCAACTGAAGGAAGTGACCCGATTAGGGCCACCCGGGTCACTCGCGACCTCCTCTCAGCCTTCCAAGAAATGAAGCGTCGGTAACGCAGTAGAGAATACAAACCAAAGTTCTTTATTGTAAATTGCGCTGCAGCGGAGTCCAGTCTGACCAGCCTCCTAAGATGCTACCGAGGGACTGACTTCCAAACATTTGGTATCATAGAATAAACCTTCCAACACCTCTCGAAAACCCCGCCCCTCATGGAAAAGTACTGCTTGGGCAAAGAGGCTGACAAAGGAGGCACTGAGAGATGAGCTAACACCTGCAGTATGGGTACATGTTATCAGACTTCCAAGGCAGTCTTATTCGATCTCAGCTCTCTCTAGTGTGGGAGCATAGCTATGTCCGATAATCGGAATGCAGGGCTGAATAGACTATTCTCTTCGTACATCTGGGTTCTGACCTTGGATGAGATAGGAGAACCTTTCTGAACAGCAGCTTCTGCTGAGGTAAGCAGAGAGTGGGGGCACAGAGGCTGGGGATTGCTCACAGCGTAACATGGCGAGTACAAGAAAAAAATGGCGTCTCAGATGCTAACTTAGGCCTACCCTTCTCTACAGTAGCCGGGCACATGCACAATAGAAATCACGATTATATGACATAGCTACATGAGTGCTAACACAGCACAGCATATATCATGGAAGACGGGGGAAAAACAGTTCAATTCTAACAGAGGGGAGGATGTGGCACTATGGCCAGAGCTGCCGACTTGGGAACTGGGGAACCAGGTTCATCCTTCACGACCAGTCCACCAGACCACTCTCATGAGGGAGCACTTTCCCGTGCTAGACCTTAGAAGGCCCTGCTAGACCTTAGAAGCCCTGGTGTCTTAGAAGCAGCAGGTGGACCCTAGCAGTGGCAAGTGTAGGTTAACCTTGAAGGCATGTCCACCACAATGCATACTGAAGTTCACCTCCAGTCTTTTAGGCAGGCTTATGAAGCAGCACACCCTAGAGCAACAGTGACTCTGTCACTGAAGTCACAGGACCCTTGAGCAAGGAGGTTCTAGGGCGGTGCGACCGGTGAAATCGCACTGAGCGCTCACTTCGGGTGGGGGCGTCATGTTTGCAAGTATATTATGTTCTTAAAAGCGCTTGCTGCCTCCTTCCTGGCCTCCAGCATTTTTCAGCAACAATAAAAATGTCATGATAACTCTGGTGATTAATGTTCTTCCTAAAGAGAGATGGAGTTTTGTCAAGTGGAAGTTTTGACTCGTGGAAAGGTAGCGCAGAGGGTTAATGTGCCTGCTGCAAAGAACATGTACCATGCAGATCACAAAGTGCACATAATGTAAATAGGTCAGTGGGTTGCTGCTTTTGTTATTGAGATCCTTTTGTTACTTGCAGTTTATAAGTCAAAATCCTAACATAGAACAATGAGCTATTAACTGTCATCTAAGAGCTGCATGCATGTTGCAAGGTGTAAATTAGAGCATTATGTTTTTTTCCCCCAGTCTTTGATTATCCTAATGTTGCAAAAAGGGTTAATTTGGATAGAAATCAATTCTGGTTATTAAAGAGAAACCCCCAACCATGGCATTACGTTCTAAATTCAGAGTTTGTGTTTCTCCAGACCAATCACTATTAAACTATACTGCCTACTAGTATGATTGTCATGTGACTCCTCCACCTTGTAGTCCTTTGTCTTATGTAACATTTCCTATACAGTGACTTACCCACGTATGATTGATTGTCTCTGTGTAATGTGTGTGATATAAAGTTCTCTGACACCCTACACTGGTATCAGTGGGGCTGTAAATCAAATTAAATGCATCTGAGCGAGAATGTGGTTATGGAGACTTGAGGGGCACTGTTAAAGGGTGGTAGTGAGGGAATCCGTGGCAGAGGGAGTCATTGGGGGGCACCAATAAACATTGTCGCACAGGGCTCCAGCAGCGCTAAAGCTGCCACTTCCGACAGTTCTAACACCAAATCAAAAACGTTGATTTGAAAACCCCTTAAATCTGCAGCATACCTTCAAGTCAATGTATGATTTAGCAGTGGTCGCGGTTGTTCTAGGTCTTTTTTTATTTATGTACAATCTTTATTTGTTTGCAATGGTGTCTTGTAATTTTGTATTATATGTGTTGTGTTTTTGCACTTAACATAATTCTGGCGAGTAAAGAGCCCACACACAAAAAAGATTGTCCTACGACTCTTAGCATGTGCGTGTGGGATACTGGTGAGAAGATTTATGTTAAAACAAATTACTAAGTATTAATGTCATCCGAAGGTGACACAATAATGGCACAGAATGATAAGTGAGCCTTTTGAAATTTGCGATTATATCCATGGTGTGAGAGGTTTTCTCTTGTGTAATTTTATATTTTAAATGATCCCCCTCCTCATTTCCTCAACAGGATCTCTCCCCTTTATGAGACAGAACTGGAATTTTTATCATGCACTCATCTGGAAGCAATCAGTTAACATGGAGTAAAAAACATGCATCTTTTTGAGACCTGCAACTAGCTTTTCCATCCAATGTGACAAATGTAATCCATTTAATACAGTTTTAAAATATATGGACTTATTTCATTTGTATATTTATCTTTTTGTCCTTGTTACTGATATCCACTTTAGGTCTCTTCAGCGATGCCAAATGAGATCAATAGTCCTGCGATGTCACTTTCTGTGATGTCACTTCTTGTGATGTTACATGCAAATTAGAGGGGCCTTACAGCTTCCCTTTTGCCCAGGGCCCCAGAAGTTCTAGGACCGGCCCTGGCTGCAACCCCACAGCCTACCTGCTCTTTAAAAAGTAACTCCAATGCTGGGCAGCTCAGAACGCCGTGCCAGAGTGTAAAGAAAACACACCACTGCCGTTCCAAATCACAGCTGGCAATGGCTCCCATCCGATGAGCAAACGGTACAAGGCGGACTGCTATTGCTGAACGACGCAGATTAACGTAACCATGCACGTGTGGTCACTCCGAAGAGCTGCGCACCCTCTCCCCTGCACATTTTGTAAATGAAGACTAAACAGGGAGTGTGCGCTCACAGTGTAGCCCAGCTGGCCCTCAGAATGCACGAGGAAGTGGCAGGGTGAACCAGGAAATATGATAAGCTGTCAAGGGTCGCAAGCAAAGTAACAGGGGTCATAACTGGTTGCCTAGGGGTCGCTGTTGCGACCCCTGGCGACCCTCAATTGAGGTCCATGGAGAAAGCCCTCATTGCAGTACTCCTGCAGTACAGAGTGGCTCTACTACAGGAAATACACACTGTTGGGCTGCCATAGCAGTGAAAGGACACTGCTGGGAGACACTCAGGCCGATGGGCTACCATTGCCCTACTGAAGGAAGCTCACTCTGCTGGTGTACTACAGCACTGACAGGGTACTACAGAGGAGGCTTACACTACTGGTGCACAATAGTAGTGAGAGGGCACTACTAGAGAAAGTTAATATTGCTGCAGTGCCGCAGCACTGACATACTCTAAAGGGGACATTCCTTCTGCTAGAATAATGTAGCTCTGTCAGGCACTGCTAGATCACTCTAGCACTGACCGGAACAGAGGAAGTAAACTCCCACTACTGCAGTACTATTATCACTGGCGAGCACTGCTGGAGGAACACTACAGCACTGATGGGCACTGCTAGAAATGCTTCCACTTATGAAGTACTTTAGCAATGAAACTGCACTAGTGTTGAAAGCCCTCAGATGGAGTACTATGGCACTGACTAGCACTGTTGACGTAAGCTGACACCACTGGAATACTAGCACTGTGGGACACAGCTGTAAAAAGAGCACAGTAATGGAGGACTACAGCACTGGAAGGGTAATGACGGAAGAAGCTCACACTCCCATAGAAATATAGCACTTATGGGCAATGATGGAGGAAGCTCACACTCCCAGAGTAATATAGTACTGATGGGCAATGATGGAGGAAGCTCACCCTCCTAGAGTACTATAGCACTGGAAGGGCAATGACTAAAGAAGCTCACACTCCTAGGGTACTATAGCACTGATGGGCAATGATGGAGGAAGCTCACTCTCCTAGAGCACTATAGCACTGGAACTGCAATGACGGAGGAAGCTCAAACTACCAGAGTACTATAGCACTGGAGGGCAATGACGGAAGAAGCTCACACTCCTAGAGTACTATAGCACTGGAAGGGCAATGACGGAGGAAGCTCACCATCCTGGAGTACTATAGCACTGGAAGGGCAATGACGGAAGAAGCTCACACTCGTAGGGTACTATAGCACTGGAAGGGCAATGACGGAAGAAGCTCACACTCCCAGAGTAATATAGCACTGGAAGGGCAATGACGGAGGAAGCTCACACTCCCAGAGTACTATAGCACTGGAAGGGCAATGATGCAGGAAGCTCAAACTCCCAGAGTACTATAGCACTGGAAGGGCAATGACGGAGTAAGCTCAGACTACCAGAGTACTATAGCACTGGAAGGGCAATGACGGAAGAAGCTCACACTCCCAGAGAACTATAGCACTGGAAGGGCAATGACGGAAGAAGCTCACACTCGTAGGGTACTATAGCACTGGAAGGGCAATGACGGAAGAAGCTCACACTCCCAGAGTACTATAGCACTGGAAGGGCAATGACGGAAGAAGCTCACACTCCTAGAGTACTATAGCACTGGAAGGGCAATGACGGAAGAAGCTCACATTCCTAGGGTACTATAGCACTGGAAGGGCAATGACGGAGGAAGCTCACCATCCTAGAGTACTATAGCACTGGAAGGGCAATGACGGAAGAAGCTCACACTCGTAGGGTACTATAGCACTGGAAGGGCAATGACGGAAGAAGCTCACACTCCCAGAGTACTATAGCACTGCAAGGGCAATGACGGAGGAAGCTCACACTCCCAGAGAAACTATAGCACTGGAAGGGCAATGATGGAGGAAGCTCACACTCCCAGAGAACTATAGCACTGGAAGGGCAATGACGGAAGGAGCTCACACTCCTAGAGTACTCTAGCACTGATGGGCAATGACGGAGGAAGCTCACCCTCCAAGAGCACTATAGCACTGGAACTGCAATGACGAAGGAAGCTCAAACTCCTACAGTACTACAGCAGTGAAAGGGCAATGACGGAGGAAGCTCACACTCCTAGGGTACTATAGCACTGGAAGGGCAATGACGGAGGAAACTCACACTCCTAGGGTACTATAGCACTGGAAGGGCAATGACTGAGGAAGCTCACACTCCTAGAGTACTATAACACTGATGGGCAATGATGCAGGAAGCTCAAACTCCTAGAGTACTATATCACTGGAAGGGCAATGACGGAGGAAGCTCAGACTACCAGAGTACTATAGCACTGGAAGGGCAATGACGGAACAAGCTCACACTCCTAGGGTACTATAGCACTGGAAGGGCAATGACGGAGGAAGCTCACACTACCAGAGTACTATAGCACTGGAAGGGCAATGACGGAAGAAGCTCACACTCCTAGGGTACTATAGCACTGGAAGGGCAATGACGGAGGAAGCTTACACTCCCAGAGTACTGTAGCACTGGAAGGGCAATGACGGAGGAAGCTCACACTCCCAGAGTACTGTAGCACTGGAAGGGCAATGACGGAGGAAGCTCGCCCTCCTAGACCACTATAGCACTGGAAGGGCAATGACGGAAGAAGCTCACACTCCTAGAGTACTATAGCACTGGAAGGGCAATCACGGAAGAAGCTCACATTCCTAGGGTACTATAGCACTGGAAGGGCAATGACGGAGGAAGCTCACCATCCTAGAGTACTATAGCACTGGAAGGGCAATGACGGAAGAAGCTCACACTCCCAGGGTACTATAGCACTGGAAGGGCAATGACAGAAGAAGCTCACACTCCTAGAGTACTATAGCACTGGAAGGGCAATGACGGAGCAAGCTCAGACTCCCAGAGTACTATAGCACTGATGGGCAATGATGGAGGAAGCTCACCCTCCTAGAGTACTATAGCACTGATAGGCAATGACGGAGCAAGCTCACACTCCCAGAGTACTATAGCATTGATAGGCAATGACGGAGGAAGCTCACACTCCTACAGTACCATAGCACTGGAACGGCAATGACGGAGGAAGCTCAAACTCCTAGAGTAATACAGCAATGGAAGGGCAATGACGGAGGAAGCTCCCACTCCTAGGGTACTATAGCACTGGAAGGGCAATGACGGAGGAAGCTCACACTCCTAGGGTACTATAGCACTGGAAGGGCAATGACGGAGGAAGCTCACACTCCTAGAGTACTATAGCACTAATGGGCAATGATGGAGGAAGCTCACACTCCCAGAGTACTATAGCACTGGAAGGGCAATGACGGAGGAAGCTCACACTCCCAGAGTACTATAGCACTGGAAGGGCAATGACGGAGGAAGCTCACACTCACAGAGTACTATAGTAATTGAAGGGCAATGACGGAGGAAGCTCACACTCCCAGAGTACTAAAGCACTGATGGGCAATGACGGAGGATGCTCACACTCCCAGAGTACTATAGCACTGATGGGCAATGATGGAGGAAGCTCACACTCCTACAGTACCATAGCACTGGAACGGCAATGACGGAGGAAGCTCAAACTCCTACAGTACTACAGCAATGGTAGGGCAATGACGGAGGAAGCTCACACTCCCAAGGTACTATAGCACTGGAAGGGCAATGACGGAGGAAGCTCACACTCATAGAGTACTATAGCACTGGTGGGTAATGACGGAGGAAGCTCACACTCCCAGAGTACTATAGCACTGGAAGGGCAATGACGGAGGAAGCTCACACTCCTACAGTACCATAGCACTGGAAGGGCAATGACAAAAGAAGCTCACACTCCTAGGGTACTATAGCACTGGAAGGGCAATGACGGAAGAAGCTCAAACTCCTAGGGTACTATAGCACTGGAAGGGCAATGACGGAAGAAGCTCACACTCCCAGAGTACTATAGCACTGGAAGGGCAATGACCGAGGAAGCTCACACTCCTAGAGTACTATAGCACTGATGGGCAATGACGGAGGAAGCTCACACTCCCAGAGTACTATAGCACTGACAGGCAATGACGGAGGAAGCTCACACTTCTACAGTACCATAGCACTGGAAGGGCAATGACGGAGGAAGCTCACACTCCCAGAGTACTATAGCACTGGAAGGGCAATGACGAAAGAAGATCACACTCCTAGAGTACTATAGCACTGGAAGGGCAATGACTGAGCAAGCTCACACTCCCAGAGTACTATAGCACTGGAAGGGCAATGAGGGAGGAAGCTCACACTCCCAGTGTACTATAGCACTGGAAGGGCAATGACGGAAGAAGCTCACACTCCTAGAGTACTATAGCACTGGAAGGGCAATGACGGAAGAAGCTCACACTCCTAGGGTACCATAGCACTGGAAGGGCAATGGCGGAGGAAGCTCACCCTCCTAGAGTACCATAGCACTGGAAGGGCAATGACGGAAGAAGCTCACACTCCCAGAGTACTATAGCACTGGAAGAGCAATGACGAAAGAAGCTCACACTACTACAGTACCATAGCACTGGAAGGGCAATGACGAAAGAAGCTCACACTACTACAGTACCATAGCACTGGAACGGCAATGACGGAGGAAGCTCAAACTCCTAGAGTACTACAGCAATGGAAGGGCAATGACGGAGAAAGCTCACACTCCTAGGGTACTATAGCACTGGGAGGGCAAGGACGGAGGAAGCTCACACTCCCAGAGTACTATAGCACTGATAGGCAATGACGGAGGAAGCTCACACTCCTACAGTACCATAGCACTGGAATGGCAATGACGGAGGAAGCTCAAACTCCTAGGGTACTATAGCACTGGAAGGGCAATGACGGAGGAAGCTCACACTCCTAGGGTACTATAGCACTGGAAGGGCAATGACGGAGGAAGCTCACACTCCTAGAGTACTATAGCACTGATGGGCAATGATGGAGGAAGCTCACACTCCCAGAGTACTATAGCACTGGAAGGGCAATGACGGAGGAAGCTCACACTCCCAGAGTACTATAGCACTGGAAGGGCAATGACGGAGGAAGCTTACCCTCACAGAGTACTATAGTAATGGAAGGGCAATGACGGAGGAAGCTCACACTCCTAGAGTACTATAGCACTGATGGGCAATGATGGAGGAAGCTCAAACTCCTACAGTACTACAGCAATGGTAGGGCAATGACGGAGGAAGCTCACACTCCTAGGGTACTATAGCACTGGAAGGGCAATGACGGAGGAAGCTCTCTCCCAGAGTATTATAGCACTGATAGGCAATGACGGACGATGCTCACACTCCCAGAGTACTATAGCACTGATGGGCAATGATGGAGGAAGCTCACCCTCCTAGAGTACTATAGCACTGATAGGCAATGACAGAGGAAGCTCACACTCCTACAGTACCATAGCACTGGAACGGCAATGATGGAGGAAGCTCAAACTCCTACAGTACTACAGCAATGGTAGGGCAATGACGGAGGAAGCTCACACTCCTCGGGTACTATAGCACTGGAAGGGCAATGATGGAGGAAGCTCACACTCCTAGGGTACTATAGCACTGGAAGGGCAATGACCGAGGAATCTCACACTCCTACAGTACCATAGCACTGGAACGGCAATGACGGAGGAAGCTCAAACTTCGTCATTGCCCTACCATTGCTGTAGTACTGTAGAAGTTTGAGCTTCCTCCGTCATTGCCGTTCCAGTGCTATGGTACAGTAGGAGTGTGAGATTCCTCCGTCATTGCCCTTCCAGTGCTATAGTACCCTAGGAGTGTGAGCTTCCTCCATCATTGCCCTTCCAGTGCTATAGTACCGAGGAGTGTGAGCTTCCTCCGTCATTGCCCTACCATTGCTGTAGTACTGTAGGAGTTTGAGCTTCCTCCATCATTGCCGTTCCAGTGCTATGGTACTGTAGGAGTGTGAGCTTCCTCCGTCATTGCCCTACCATTGCTGTAGTACTGTAGGAGGAAGCTCACACTCCCAGGGTACTATAGCACTGGAAGGGCAGTGACGGAGGAAGCTCACACTCCTGGGATACTATAGCACTGGAAGGGCAATGATGGAGGAAGCTCACACTCATAGAGTACTATAGCACTGATGGGCAATGACGGAGGAAGCTCACACTCCCAGAGTACTATAGCACTGGAAGGGCAATGACGGAGGAAGCTCACACTCCTACAGTACTATAGCACTGGAAGGGCAATGACGGAAGAAGCTCAAACTCCTAGGGTACTATAGCACTGGAAGGGCAATGACGGAAGAAGCTCACACTCCCAGAGTACTATAGCACTGGAAGGGCAATGACCGAGGAAGCTCACACTCCTAGAGTACTATAGCACTGGAAGGGCAATGACGGAGGAAGCTCACACTCCTAGGGTACTATAGCACTGGAAGGACAATGACGGAGGAAGCTCACACTCCTAGGGTACTATAGCACTAGAAGGGCAATGACGGAGGAAGCTCACACTCCTAGGGTACTATAGCACTGGAAGGGCAATGACGGAGGAAGCTCACACTCCTAGGGTACTATAGCACTGGAAGGGCAATGACGGAGGAAGCTCACACTCCTAGAGTACTATAGCACTGGAAGGGCAATAACGGAAGAAGCTCACACTCCCAGAGTACTATAGCACTGGAAGGGCAATGACGAAAGAAGATCACACTCCTAGAGTACTATAGCACTGGAAGGGCAATGACTGAGCAAGCTCACACTCCCAGAGTACTATAGCACTGGAAGGGCAATGATGGAGAAAGCTCACACTCCCAGTGTACTATAGCACTGGAAGGGCAATGACGGAAGAAGCTCACACTCCTAGAGTACTATAGCACTGGAAGGGCAATGACGGAAGAAGCTCACACTCCTAGGGTACTATAGCACTGGAAGGGAAATGGCGGAGGAAGCTCACCGTCCTAGAGTACCATAGCACTGGACGGGCAATGACGGAAGAAGCTCACACTCCCAGAGTACTATAGCACTGGAAGGGCAATGACCGAGGAAGCTCACACTCCTAGAGTACTATAGCACTGATGGGCAATGACGGAGGAAGCTCACACTCCCTGAGTACTATAGCACTGACAGGCAATGACGGAGGAAGCTCACACTTCTACAGTACCATAGCACTGGAAGGGCAATGACGGAGGAAGCTCACACTCCCAGAGTACTATAGCACTGGAAGGGCAATGACGAAAGAAGATCACACTCCTAGAGTACTATAGCACTGGAAGGGCAATGACTGAGCAAGCTCACACTCCCAGAGTACTATAGCACTGGAAGGGCAATGATGGAGAAAGCTCACACTCCCAGTGTACTATAGCACTGGAAGGGCAATGACGGAAGAAGCTCACACTCCTAGAGTACTATAGCACTGGAAGGGCAATGACGGAAGAAGCTCACACTCCTAGGGTACCATAGCACTGGAAGGGCAATGGCGGAGGAAGCTCACCCTCCTAGAGTACCATAGCACTGGAAGGGCAATAACGGAAGAAGCTCACACTCCCAGAGTACTATAGCACTGGAAGAGCAATGACGAAAGAAGCTCACACTACTACAGTACCATAGCACTGGAAGGGCAATGACGAAAGAAGCTCACACTACTACAGTACCATAGCACTGGAACGGCAATGACGGAGGAAGCTCAAACTCCTAGAGTACTACAGCAATGGAAGGGCAATGACGGAGAAAGCTCACACTCCTAGGGTACTATAGCACTGGGAGGGCAAGGACGGAGGAAGCTCACACTCCCAGAGTACTATAGCACTGATAGGCAATGACGGAGGAAGCTCACACTCCTACAGTACCATAGCACTGGAATGGCAATGACGGAGGAAGCTCAAACTCCTAGGGTACTATAGCACTGGAAGGGCAATGACGGAGGAAGCTCACACTCCTAGGGTACTATAGCACTGGAAGGGCAATGACGGAGGAAGCTCACACTCCTAGAGTACTATAGCACTGATGGGCAATGATGGAGGAAGCTCACACTCCCAGAGTACTATAGCACTGGAAGGGCAATGACGGAGGAAGCTCACACTCCCAGAGTACTATAGCACTGGAAGGGCAATGACGGAGGAAGCTTACCCTCACAGAGTACTATAGTAATCGAAGGGCAATGACGGAGGAAGCTCACACTCCTAGAGTACTATAGCACTGATGGGCAATGATGGAGGAAGCTCAAACTCCTACAGTACTACAGCAATGGTAGGGCAATGACGGAGGAAGCTCACACTCCTAGGGTACTATAGCACTGGAAGGGCAATGACGGAGGAAGCTCTCTCCCAGAGTATTATAGCACTGATAGGCAATGACGGACGATGCTCACACTCCCAGAGTACTATAGCACTGATGGGCAATGATGGAGGAAGCTCACCCTCCTAGAGTACTATAGCACTGATAGGCAATGACAGAGGAAGCTCACACTCCTACAGTACCATAGCACTGGAACGGCAATGATGGAGGAAGCTCAAACTCCTACAGTACTACAGCAATGGTAGGGCAATGACGGAGGAAGCTCACACTCCTCGGGTACTATAGCACTGGAAGGGCAATGATGGAGGAAGCTCACACTCCTAGGGTACTATAGCACTGGAAGGGCAATGACCGAGGAATCTCACACTCCTACAGTAACATAGCACTGGAACGGCAATGACGGAGGAAGCTCAAACTTCGTCATTGCCCTACCATTGCTGTAGTACTGTAGAAGTTTGAGCTTCCTCCGTCATTGCCGTTCCAGTGCTATGTACTGTAGAGTGTGAGATTCCTCCGTCATGCCCTTCCAGTGCTATAGTACTTAGAGTGTGAGCTTCTCCATCATTGCCCTTCCAGTGCTATAGTACCGAGGAGTGTGAGCTTCCTCCGTCATTGCCCTACCATTGCTGTAGTACTGTAGGAGTTTGAGCTTCCTCCATCATTGCCGTTCCAGTGCTATGGTACTGTAGGAGTGTGAGCTTCCTCCGTCATTGCCCTACCATTGCTGTAGTACTGTAGGAGGAAGCTCACACTCCCAGGGTACTATAGCACTGGAAGGGCAGTGACGGAGGAAGCTCACACTCCTGGGATACTATAGCACTGGAAGGGCAATGATGGAGGAAGCTCACACTCATAGAGTACTATAGCACTGATGGGCAATGACGGAGGAAGCTCACACTCCCAGAGTACTATAGCACTGGAAGGGCAATGACGGAGGAAGCTCACACTCCTACAGTACTATAGCACTGGAAGGGCAATGACGGAAGAAGCTCAAACTCCTAGGGTACTATAGCACTGGAAGGGCAATGACGGAAGAAGCTCACACTCCCAGAGTACTATAGCACTGGAAGGGCAATGACCGAGGAAGCTCACACTCCTAGAGTACTATAGCACTGGAAGGGCAATGACGGAGGAAGCTCACACTCCTAGGGTACTATAGCACTGGAAGGACAATGACGGAGGAAGCTCACACTCCTAGGGTACTATAGCACTAGAAGGGCAATGACGGAGGAAGCTCACACTCCTAGGGTACTATAGCACTGGAAGGGCAATGACGGAGGAAGCTCACACTCCTAGGGTACTATAGCACTGGAAGGGCAATGACGGAGGAAGCTCACACTCCTAGAGTACTATAGCACTGGAAGGGCAATAACGGAAGAAGCTCACACTCCCAGAGTACTATAGCACTGGAAGGGCAATGACGAAAGAAGATCACACTCCTAGAGTACTATAGCACTGGAAGGGCAATGACTGAGCAAGCTCACACTCCCAGAGTACTATAGCACTGGAAGGGCAATGATGGAGAAAGCTCACACTCCCAGTGTACTATAGCACTGGAAGGGCAATGACGGAAGAAGCTCACACTCCTAGAGTACTATAGCACTGGAAGGGCAATGACGGAAGAGGCTCACACTCCTAGGGTACTATAGCACTGGAAGGGAAATGGCGGAGGAAGCTCACCGTCCTAGAGTACCATAGCACTGGACGGGCAATGACGGAAGAAGCTCACACTCCCAGAGTACTATAGCACTGGAAGGGCAATGACGAAAGAAGCTCACACTCCTAGGGTACTATAGCACTGGAAGGGAAATGGCGGAGGAAGCTCACCGTCCTAGAGTACCATAGCACTGGACGGGCAATGACGGAAGAAGCTCACACTCCCAGAGTACTATAGCGCTGGAAGGGCAATGACGAAAGAAGCTCACACTCCTTTTTTTTTTTTTTTTTCTTTTTTTATTAGCCACAAAACAAAAAAACAAAATACATTTATCCATTATACATTACAAGCATGCAGCAGACAGAAAAAAAAAAAACAAAGAAGAGAAAAAAAAACATCTGTAATTCAACAATAGCTGCGGCTAAGCTGTCATCATGGGCCCTATTATTAACTAAAATCCTACAAAGCTGAAATCAAGAGAATTATTAACCAATTCCCAGCCTATTGGCGATAACCCTACGATCTTTTTTAATCCAACTGGTCATTAGCCCCCAAATCTGATGACCTTTCTCTTTCGCCCGCCACCCCTTACAATTATATAAAGCCAGCTCCTGCATATGAATAGATAATAGCCTATGGAGCCAGGCCATATATGACGGAGGTTCATTGTCCTTCCACCTTGTAGCTATTAAAAGCCTAGCGACTGCTGTTGTAATAAATATAAAATCCCGATGGGGTCCTGACAGCTTAGCTCGATTATCATATCCAAATAGCATCATAGGTGCGGTCATAATAATCTTTTGATTGGTTACTTCTTGCCGAAATTCCTCAATCCTACTTTTCAACGAACTAAGAAAATTACATGAAAAAAACATATGTATGCTATCTGCCGGGCCCAAGCCGCACCTTGGACATTCATCCGACTCTCTTTTCCCCCACTTAAACAACTTAACTGGGGTAAAATACAAATTAAACAAAGTTTTATAATGCTGTGCCTTTAAATTGGCTGCCAGAAAAATATTTACACCCAATTCCAAAGACATATCTAAATCAACCTCTGCGTCACTTAATTTTTCCGCCCATCTAGTCTCTACTTTACCGATATCGTCCGGTAAAGTCTCCATTAATATATTATAAATATCCCCAATCCGGGCACCTCTATGATATATTTTATCCAACATTGCTATAGGTCCTAGATCAAATGACCCCCTTTCCAGATTTTTAAGACACCCTTTAACCTGTATATATTTAAAATAAGTCCTTTCCGCAATTCCAAATTTCTCAACCAAGTCCGGGAAAGTAACTATCTGACCTCCATTGTTATACAGACAGGCAGCATGTAATATACCTGCCTGTTCCCAGTCCCTGGCCATACCATCCATTATTTCAGCGGGAAACAATGATGACCCCCATAGTGGAGAATATCTATTAAGTTTAGGGATTCTCAAAATCTTATTTGCCTTAACCCAGACTGATCTTGCCGCTTTAATACTAAGAAATCGTATGTTCTTAAAATACCTAGACTCCCACTGCCTAAGAAAGAGTCCTATTGCTTCCCTCCCCATAGACAACTGATATATAGAAGGCAGAGAGTCCTCGCGCCCCACCCCGTCCTCTGCTAACAAGGTGCCCATCTGTTGTAGGGAGGCTGCCCAATAATAAAAAGCAGATTCGGGGCAGCCCAGCCTCCCTCTCCCGTGGGAGGGTCAATGTTTTCAAAGCACGTCTCACTTTATGATAATTCCAGACAAAATTTGAAAACATAGTATCCATCCTCTGGATTGTATCATACGTGAGCTCTAAGGGGACTGAGCGAAATAGATACAAAATTTTGGGGAAAAACTTCATTTTTAAAACGTTAACCCTGCCCACAATAGTTAGTTGTAGCCGATCAATCCGCCGAAGCTCCATACTAATATCTTTCAACATAGGATCGAGATTAATAGCCCATAATTGAGCCAGATTAAAGCTAATTTTAACCCCCAAATAGACGGCAATATCCATCTTCCGCTGATCTTGAAATGAACATTGTCCTGAGCATATTATCTGAGTCTTACCCTTATTTAAACGATACCCGGACCAGCTCCCAAACCTCTCTGCCATCTCCTCGATCTCTCTAATTGCCGATTCTGGTTTAGATGTAATCACCGCGATATCATCCGCGTAAGCCAAAACCTTTGTCTCGTAGCCATTAATTCGGTATGGTTCTATTGCTGGGTTTAATATTAGCTGGGCAACCAGAGGATCAATATATAGTGCAAAGAGAATCGGGGAACAAGGACAACCCTGCCTGGTCCCCCGTGCTACCTGTATTATCCCAGATATATCCCCCATCACTCGAACCCTTGCAGTTGGATTACAGTACATTGCCCGTATTGCCGTAATAAGCCGTGGACCAAACCCTCGTGCCGCCAGGATTTCCCATAAGGACTGCCATACCACCCGATCAAATGCCTTTTCGGCATCCAAAAGGATCACAGCCAGATCTTCTCCCCTGACTTCTGCTATATCAATCAAAGAAATCACACGCCGGATATGATCCGTAGTACCCCTACCGGGTATAAAGCCGTGTTGCCAAGGAGAGACTAATCTGGCTACGATCCCCGGAGTCGGTTCGCGAGAATCTTTGAATACATTTTTGCATCCGAATTTATTAATGAGATAGGCCGATATGACCCCGGTAGCTCCGGAGGTTTCCCTTTCTTGGGGAATATTACTATCTCAGTGTCTTGCCACGATCTTGGAGGAATACCATGATATTGTACATCGAGGAATAGATCTTGCAATATTGGGGCTAAAATAGATTGGAGTGCCTTATAGATTTCTACTGGGATCTTATCGGGCCAGATGCTTTCCCCAAAGCCAAACTATTTAAGGCAGTCACGGTTTCTTCCATTGAGATTTCCTTTTCCAATTCCGACCAGATTTCTGGTTCCAACCTATTAGATCCTAAATAATTCCACATAATTCCCCCATTTGTTATTCCACAATCATCCATCTGATATAGATTCCTATAGAACTGCTCAAACACCCCCGTAATCTCTGCCGCGGTATTAACCAGTTGCCCTTCGGAGTTCTTTATTTCCCCTATAACTTTCTGTGAATCCCGTTGCCTAATCCTATGGGCTAAGAGTCTACCAGATTTTTCCCCATACTCATACCTCTCCTTTAAATGAGCCTGATAAGCCTGAGCAGCTTGTACCTGAAATATACTATTAACTTCAGCTTTAGTTATAGCTATTTCCTCACTGATCTTCTTTACTCTGTCAGGCTCCCCTGCCCTAACCTTTCCATCTGTTCAATCTCTTGCTGTGATAGTTTCATCAAAAGAGCCTCGATATGCTCTTTGCGTTTTTTCCGCAGTTGACCTACATACCCTATCACTTGACCCCGAAGAGTAGCTTTAAATGCGTCCCACACAACTATGCGTGAGGCACTAAAGCGATTAGCATCCCAATATTCCTCAGCCCAATACTTAAGAAATTTCAAGAAATCCTCATCAACGGTTGGCTTCCTATCAAACGTCCAGGGGCAGGTCTCTGCTTACTACCTTGATATACAATTCCCAGCATTAACGGATTATGATCCGAAAAATTCTAGGCAATTTAACAATCTCTGCCTCCCCAAGAATATATGTTGAAGCCAAAAAATAATCCAGGCGCACACTCTTCTGATGGGGGTATGAAAAATATGTATACCCTGGGTCCAGCCCCTTCTTAGCCTGCCAGACATCCACTAACCCATGGGTACTTTTTAGTGTGTTTATAGCTCTATTAACCTTTGGTTTCCTCCCCGTGTAGCTTATGTCTGCCCCAGATAAGGTCCCTGTGTGAATATTAAAATCTCCGCAGAGGACTAATGGGGCCGGCCATGCAGCTAACTCTATCTCGAGTTCTTCCCAGATTTCTGGGTCATCTTGATTAGAGGCATAAATAGTCCCAATTGTTAATCCCATACTTAATGAAACAATTGCCCATCGACCCCATTTATCGGCTAAGATGCGTTTCCCAACCCCAAGATGTTGTTTGATAAATATCGCCACTCCTCTTGTCAAAGATGTCTGTAAAGAGCAGACCGCCAGCTCATAACCCCGAATTTGTAGGACTGCCCGGTTATTCCATGAGATATGAGTTTCTTGTAAACATATTACTCCTGGGCTAATATAACACAGTATTTCATATATCTTATCTCTCTTAGCCCTATCATTTAACCCAGCCACATTAACGGTACATATTGTTAATTTATCCATACCCAGCTACTTGAAGTAACCGACTATATTGTTCTATACTCCTAAGTCTGTCATTCTTTTTTTATCTTTTGCGTGCTTAATACATCTTATCTGGCTTTTTTTTTTTTACCCCCCACCCCCGCCCCCCACTCCGTGTCCTCCCTCTCCCCTCCCTACCTCCCGCACCCTGCAACTCCCCCCTCCTTCCCCCTACCCCCCGCCCCTTGGAAGCGACTAGACCCAAGGTCTAGAAGGCGATGAAGCAGCGTGGCACCGTGATCCCGAACACACACACCCTTACACCAAATATCCCCAAATTCAGATATACTTAAATTATTGCCTCATAAAATTAGGATTGCCCTTTTCCTTCTAGTCTTGTGCTTTAATAACCACTCCTACTTCCTCCCCCTTAGTTCCTCCAAAAATTCTTTAGCCTTAATTTCCGATGAAAAAAAGCGAGTACTCTCCCCATATACAATTTTCAATTTTGCCGGATACAAAAGGTATGCCTGTGCCCCTATTCCCTGGAAAAGGTTAATCATCTGTCTAAGACGCCAACGGCGTTCAACTGTGACATGACAAAAATCAGGGCGTGTAAAGAATTCAACTTCCTCAAATTTACGTTTACGATCAGGCCTAGCCTTCTCCGCAATGATCTGTCGAAGGAGAAAGTTCCCAAAATATACAAGCACTGCTCGGGGTCTACTATCTCCTCCTAATGGTTGTTTAATTGTCATGGGCACCCGATGTGCTCTTTGGACTTCGTGAGCCCAGTTCCAGCCAACTACTTCAGGAAAAGACTTTGCTAAAAGATCGATCATAAACAAACGAACATCAGTGCCCCCCTTATCTTCCGATATGCCAAGAAATCGCAAGTTGTTCCGCCGCTGGCGATTTTCCTGCTCCTCCAGTTTCCATTGCACATCAGAGAGTCTAGCCTCATGGGCTGTCGTCTGCTCCTGTATCGAGGCCACATCCGCTTCCATATTCACAGTTCGAGTCTCAAGTTCTGTTATACGATCGGAAATATCTGTACATACTTTCACAACCTTACGAACCGAACCCTGCACCTTTCGTATCGCTGCTTGAGAGCGCCTACTGTCCTGACGGGCCTCTTCTCAGTGAGCCATAACTGATTGCAGTATAGCATCCAGTGTGGAGGAGGAAGCTTCTTCTGAGCCCATATTCACATGAGCTTTATCGCCAATAAGTTGATTTACTGGTGAATAATCCCAGTTAAGTTCTTGAGTCGGTACATTGTTGACTTTCTTGACCCGACGTAAAGTTGCAATGGAATTCCCACCCGTTGTGTCCTGCAGACCCTCATTTTCAGATTCGCTTATACTAGTCATAGATAAAGAGCCTTCCACTGATTCAGTGTCATCCGATAAAGAATAGAAAAACTCCGACGTCTCGGTGTCGGCCTCCTTGTTACTGTGGGTTTTACGTGAAAAATGCTTACCCCTGGGGGGAAGAGGGCCAGCATTTTTTATACCTGTACAGAGGTCACTGTCGTATTGTTGAGGGTCCAGCGAACCATGTCCCACGCTACCGAGCAGTGCCGTTTCGGGTTCAAGGCTAGTCATATAATTAAGCGAGGTACTGTCATTCGGCCCCCACAGTTCTGAATGCCCTGGTTTTGATCCGGTCTCCCCACATTCACTGCCAAAATATCATCAGCAGCCACCAGAAGATTTTCAGCGACATTACTTACATGCCCGGCTGGATCTGGGCTCTCTAATACCATATGAGCAGTGGGATGCATCACAGCGCCGTCTGAGCTCTCCTCGCTTATATCTCTTCCAGCTTCATTAACTTCATTGTCTCCCTCCTTTGATGTAGCTATAGCTAGCATGCTATCTCCTCCTGGACCCTCCTTTGCTCGACTGTCTTTCCTTTTGTCCGATCCCTTGGTCCCAGCAAACAGCTCGATAATCGTTGAGCCGGGTAACCGCTTCAGGCTCTGTTCACCGGGAGGCTTCTTCCGAGTCAGGTGCTGGCCAAGGCGACCAGCTGCATGATTTACTGCTGTTACCCCGGCCCCTACTCCTGCCCCAGCTGTACCGGTCTCCATGGCGACTGCCGCCGCCGCCTGTGGATCCACGCCGACCACCTCGTTCGGATGAGCTGGACCGGGAGCCGCGCCGATTCTCGTAGACTTCACCCGCGCTGTCGGCGGTACTTTCGGAGCCATTTCCTCAGTGTTCCTGCCAATTTTCTCCCAGCAGACTGCTCGTTTCAAAAAATCACCCCGCAGCAACTGGAATAACTGACAGCAGGTAAGGAGCACTTTGATCTGTTCCTCCAATATATCCACCAGTGTTGTGAAGATACACGCGCTACAATGTATCCTTGTGTGCGGATCTCCGTGTAGCAAGTATGCCGAAGGGGAAGTCATACTCCATCAAGTCTGTTAGATGTAAGGGATATGCCGAGCCACGGTGCTGCTACTGCACGACAAGCCGAGCCAACAGCCTAGCCTGCCGCCATCTTGCTTCCACGTTTCTGAGAAGCTCACACTCCTAGAGTACTATAGCACTGAAAGGGCAATGACGGAGCAAGCTCACACCCCCAGAGTACTATAGCAGTGGAAGAGGAATGACGAAAGCAGCTCACACTCCTCGAGTACTATAGCACTGGAAGGGCAGTCACGGAAGAAGCTCACACTCCTAGGGTACTATAGCAGTGGAAGGGCAATGACGGAGGAATCTCACACTCCTACAGTACCATAGCACTGGAACGGCAATGACGGAGGAAGCTCACACTCCTACAGTACCATAGCACTGGAACGGCAATGACGGAGGAAGCTCAAACTCCTAGAGTAATACAACAATGGAAGGGCAATGACGGAGGAAGCTCACACTCCTAGGGTACTATAGCACTGGAAGGGCAATGGCGGAGGAAGCTCACACTCCTAGGGTACTATAGCACTGGAAGGGCAATGACGGAGGAAGCTCACACTCCTAGAGTACTATAGCACTGATGGGCAATGATGGAGGAAGCTCACACTTCCAGAGTACTATAGCACTGGAAGGGCAATGACGGAGGAAGCTCACACTCCCAGAGTACTATAGCACTGGAAGGGCAATGACGGAGGAAGCTCACCCTCACAGAGTACTATATTAATGGAAGGGCAATGACGGAGGAAGCTCACACTCCTAGAGTACTATAGCACTGATGGGCAATGATGGAGGAAGCTCAAACTCCTACAGTACTACAGCAATGGTAGGGCAATGACGGAGGAAGCTCACACTCCTAGGGTACTATAGCACTGGAAGGGCAATGACGGAGGAAGCTCACACTCCCAGAGTACTATAGCACTGATAGGCAATGACGGACGATGCTCACACTCCCAGAGTACTATAGCACTGATGGGCAATGATGGAGGAAGCTCACCCTCCTAGAGTACTATAGCACTGATAGGCAATGACGGAGGAAGCTCACACTCCTACAGTACCATAGCACTGGAACGGCAATGACGGAGGAAGCTCAAACTCCTAGAGTACTACAGCAATGGAAGGGCAATGACGGAGGAAGCTCACACTCCTAGGGTACTATAGCACTGGAAGGGCAATGACGGAGGAAGCTCACACTTCTAGGGTACTATAGCACTGGAAGGGCAATGACGGAGGAAGCTCACACTCCCAGAGTGCTATAGTACTAGAAGGGCAATGACGGAGGAAGCTCACACTCCCAGAGTACTATAGCACTGATAGGCAATGACGGAGGAAGCTCACACTCCCAGAGTACTATAGCACTGATGGGCAATGATGAAGGAAGCTCACCCTCCTAGAGTACTATAGCAATGATAGGCAATGACGGAGGAAGCTCATACTCCTACAGTACCATAGCACTGGAACGGCAATGACGGAGGAAGCTCAAACTCCTACAGTACTACGGCAATGGAATGGCAATGACGGAGGAAGCTCACACTCCTAGGGTACTATAGCACTGGAAGGGCAATAACGGAGGAAGCTCACACTCCTAGGGTACTATAGCACTGGAAGGGCAAAAACGGAGGAAGCTCACACTCCCAGAGTACTATAGCACTGATGGGCAATGACGGAGGAAGCTCACACTCCCAGAGTACTATAGCACTGGAAGGGCAATGACAGAAGAAGCTTACCCTCCTAGAGCACTATAGCACTGGAAGGGCAATGACAGAGGAAGCTCACACTCCTAGAGTACTATAGCACTGATGGGCAATGACGGAGGAAGCTCACACTCCCAGAGTACTATAGCACTGGAAGGGCAATGACGGAAAAAGCTCACACTCCTAGGGTACTATAGCACTGGAAGGGCAATGACGGAGGAAGCTCACCCTCCTAGAGTACTATAGCACTGGAAGGGCTATGACGAAAGAAGCTCACACTCCCAGAGTACTATAGCACTGGAAGGGCAATTACGGAGCAAGCTCACTCTCCCAGAGTACTATAGCACCGATAGGCAATGTTAATGTTAAAGGGTTTTGTAAAGCGCTCGTACACCGATTAGTTTCATGGCGCTATCTAGGAAGCCAGGCCGGGTGGTTCATTCGTGGGCCTGGGTGAACAGCCAGGTTTTAAGAGACTTTCTAAAATTCAGTAGGTTGGTGCTAGACCTGATTTCCAAGGGGATGGAGTTCCACATTTTTGGAGCTAGAGTGGCAAACCTGCATCCCCCTTGGCGCTTGAGTTTGAACGAAGGGACAGTCAGGAGTTGAAGATGAGCCGATTGCAGGTTGCGTGGGGGAGTGTAGCGAGAAATGAGGCTGTCTATGAATTTAGGGGTCTGGCCATGCAGGGATTTGAACAATAGGCAGCCGATTTTAAAGGCGCAACTTTGGGGAATAGGGAGCCAGTGCAGTTTCCTTAGGAGGGGGGAGGCATGTTGCCACCTGGGTTGTTTATAGATCAGTCTAGCCGCTTGATTTTGTACCATCTGGAGCTTTTTAGAGTGGTATGCCAAGATAGATAGCATTAGCAAAATCAAGGCGTGATACGACCAAGGCTATCACCACCTGTATCAAAGCTGCATGAGTGAGTAGTCTACTTATTTTCCTGATTTTCCGCAGCTGATAGAAGCAAGAGGAGACCACAGCACCTACGTGAGTTTTTAGGGAAAGGTCATTGTTTATGGTGACTCCCAGACTTTTAGCTGATGAGGCAGGAGTCAGGGGGGAGGGGCCTAGTTCGTTAGGCCAGTAATGTGGGCCCCACAGACTTAGACCGCCGCCAGTCAGGACTAGTTCGGTCTTGCCTGGGTTTAGTTTCAGATGGTTGTGATCCATCCAGAAGCTAATGAATTGCATAGTAGACTGAAAATCTGAAATTGACTGAGGGGAATTGTCTACGGTGAACAATAGTTGCAAATCATCGGCATAATTGAAGGTGACCACATTCCTTTCCTTCAGGGACTTGATCAGCGGGAGCAAATAAAGATTAAAAAGGTGCGGGGAAAGCGAAGATCCCTGTGGGACACCACAAGTAGTTCCTAGTTTGGGGGCCATGAATTGACCAATACGGACTGCCTGGGAACGATCTTTCAGGAAGGAATTAATCCAGCTGAGGGCTGGACCCCGGAAGCCTGCCTCCCTAACACGGTCCACCAATATATCGTGGTCGACCGTGTCGAAGGCGGCCGAGAGGTCCAGCAGCACCAGAGCCTGGGGAATGGCTCTGTCAGCTTTTTCCCGTAGAGAGTCTAGTACCGCAAGTATTACCGTTTCTATAGAGTGGGCTGTCCGAAAGCCAGCTTGGTGTGAGTCAAGGAAGTTAGATTTTTCCAGAAAAGTGGATAGACATTTTGCCACGTAGGCCTCTAATATCTTGGCTAAGTACGGAAGCAGGGAGATAGGGCGGTAGTTTGACAATGTCTGTGGATCGGCTCCAGGTTTCTTTAAAAGAGGGACCACTATTGCCTCTTTAAAGGCTTTGGGGACCTTGCCATGGGATAAGGAGTTGTTCAGAAGATCCAGAACAGGGTCCGGAAAGGCCGAAAGAGCGGTTTTTAGGTCTTGGCCTGCACCAGCGCTTGCGCTGGTCTGGCCGAGAGTTTTAGTAAGCGGGTTTTGGAAGTGCAAACACTGGCTTTTGGGCTGGCGACCAGCTTGCGTTCACGGTGGCGTGCACGCGCGCCATCCATTCCTCGCATCGCTGGCGAGGCGCCATCTGCCTTTCCTCCCCCTCCCTCACCCCTCCTCCCCCTCCCTCACCAGAGAGCGCGTTTCTTGTTTACTGTGGCTCAAATATTGTATTGAAGACAGTAAGAGAAGTCGCAGACAAAGATCCAATTAGTTCAAGTACAACATGGTAAATATTAGTGATGGCCTCGCTATACTATGGTTTGTGGGGGCTCTTGAAATGAAAGCCTGGCTTAACTTAAATGTTTTTAGATTGATGGGGCATATTTTTCATTCCTTAAGTTTAAAACAAAGTTCAGTATATTTAAGGAACTGAAAGATGCTTCACGGGGCAGTGCTCTCAGTAGCTCAGAATGTCAAAAGTGTAAGGCGGCTGCCACAACTCTTCGTACATGTGGTATTTATTGGAAGAAAAAAAAGCAAAGAAAGGAAAGTAATAGACTTGGAACTTCGCCCCATGCTTCATAGGACGGTCAAATGGCATTTTACAGTTTATGTGCTCCTTGCATAAATTTAATGCTTTTACTAATGGCAACCGGTTTTTGTGCGGGAGCTTGAAAGAATCTTGCTTTGCCTTTAATAATCACCTGTTTTTTCCCAGTCAGCTTTTGAAAGACCCACAAGTGTTGTTTGCAGGATACAAGGTTCCACATCCTCTAGAGTATAAAATCGTAATTCGAGTTCAGACCACTCCTGACTACAGTCCGCAGGAAGCATTCACCAACGCCATCACTGATCTCATCAGCGAGCTTTCCCTGCTAGAGGAAAGATTCAGTGTATGTCTTTTTGTTTGTCTCCTTTCGTTCGGGTTTAATTTATTAAATAAAGTGTTTTACTTTTATTTAAGAGCTTAAATTGTAAGATAATGTTTTGAATAATTGTTACTAAACAGTCTTAAAAGGCTTTACACAGTTGTCACTCTCTTCATGAAAGAGCACTTTAATTCCAGTGGCATGCTTCAGTTACATTGCAATAGTCTGCGTAGTCTAGAATCTTGAGATTCAGAAGGGAACAGATACTCCCAGCCACTTTAGTTGAAAAGTAGGAAAAAAGGTATAAAGGAACAAGCATTGGCATAGCCAAATAGGTCTCGCCTTTGGGACCTTATAAGTGTTTAGACATGCAACAGTTGATGTTGTTGCACCAAGGAAATTGTACTGCATAACTAAATACTTATAAGGTTCCAAAGGGCGAGACCTATTGGCTATGCCAATGCTTGTTAGAACATGAGGAGGACAGTGGTCCATTGGGGATCCAGATCTGATTTTTGACAGCAGATCACAAAAGGTCTGGGTGTCCAAAGGTGGAAAGGATTCAAAGGAATGGGGGTTTCCAGCCAGTTGAGGGGGATTTGCTAGAGGGATATGGGTGGGGATACTGGCTTTGATTGATACAATTTTGTCAATAAAAAAGTTGTTAAGGGAATCACAGAGGGCCTGGGACGGAGTGGGCTTACTCAGGACTCTGTCAAGATTGGACAATTCGTCTACGATGGCAAAGATATCCTTGGCTTGGTTGTTGGAGTTTAAAATTCTAGAGGAAAAGTGTGCAGCTTTTGTCTTCGAGATTGACATTTTGTATTCCCTCATGGCCAATTGGTAGGCAGTTTTGTCTTTTTGTAAGTAATTCCGTCTACATTTTCTTTCCAATTGGCGGAGAGAGAGTTTTTGTAGTTTTAGTTCCTGACTAAACCATCTCTGTGCCTCAAGACGACGGGATTGTCTAATTTGTTTGAAAGGGGCATGTTTGTCACTGGCTGCAAGAAGCCAAGTAGAAATAGATTCCTCATAGGTATTGACATCAGATATGGGTTTAGGGGCTGTATTAGCTAGTGTGGTGAGGAAGTCATTGTTATCAATGTGATTCCACTTTCTCGCCAATCTCCCTTTATTTGTGGAGGGTTTGCTAATGGTAGGATTTTTTAAAATGAATTTAATCAGGTGATGGTCGGACCAAATACATGGTGTGATAGATACAGCGGATACCACTAGGTTGATGGTCCAAATTTGATCTAGAATGTGCCCTTTTATGTGAGTGGCTGTGGATACATGTTGAGAGAAGTTTAGATTGCTGAGTAGCTTAGTTATCTCAGCCGACTGCGGCCCACCTTGCGAGTCGTTGGCCCAGTAGTTAAAGTCACCTAGCAGTATGATTCTGGTGTGATTAGTCACCAGATTTGCAATTTGCTCCCCCATAGAATGAGAAAAGAGGGGCATGTGTTGTGGGGGTCTATAGACTAGAACACAAATTAGTGGTGCCAAGTCGGATTCAAATTTTATTACCGCATTGTCTACTTTTGGGAGGCAGAGCGAGCGAATGACGGAGGAAGCTCACACTCCCAGAGTACTATAGCACTGATGGGCAATGATGAAGGAAGCTCACACTCCTAGAGTACTATAACACTGATAGGCAATGATGGAGGAAGCTCACACTCCTACAGTACCATAGCACTGGAACGGCAATGACGGAGGAAGCTCAAACTCCTAGAGTACTACAGCAATGGAAGGGCAATGACTGAGGAAGCTCACACTCCTAGGGTACTATAGCACTGGAAGGGCAATGAGGGAGGAAGCTCACATACCTAGGGTACTATAGCACTGGAAGGGCAATGACGGAGGAAGTTCACACTCCTAGAGTACCATAGCACTGATAGGCAATGACGGAGGAAGCTCACACTCCTACAGTACCATAGCACTGAAAGGTCAATGACGGAGAAAGCTCACACTCCCAGAGTACTATAGCACTGATGGGCAATGACGGAGGAAGCTCACACTCCCTGAGTGCTATAGCACTGGAAGGGCAATGACAGAGGAAGCTCACACTCCTAGAGTACTATAGCACTGATGAGCAATGATGGAGGAAGCTCACACTCCCAGAGTACTATAGCACTGGAAGGGCAATGACGGAGGAAGCTCACACTCCCAGAGTACTATAGCACTGGAAGGGCAATGACGGAATAAGTTCACACTTCTAGAGTACTATAGCACTGGAAGGGCAATGACGGAGGAAGCTCACACTCCTAGGGTACTATAGCACTGGAAGGGCAATGACGGAGGAAGCTCACACTCCTAGAGTACTATAGCACTGATGGGCAATGATGGAGGAAGCTCACACTCCCTGAGTACTATAGCACTGGAAGGGCAATGACGGAGGAAGCTCACACTCCCAGAGTACTATAGCACTGCAAGGGTAATGACGGAGGAAGCTCACCCTCACAGAGTACTATAGTAATGGAAGGGCAATGACGGAGGAAGCTCACACTCCTAGAGTACTATAGCACTGATGGGCAATGATGGAGGAAGCTCAAACTCCTACAGTACTACAGCAATGGTAGGGCAATGACAGAGGAAGCTCACACTCCTAGAGTACTATAGCACTGATGGGCAATGATGGAGGAAGCTCACACTCCCAGAGTACTATAGCACTGGAAGGGCAATGACAGAGGAAGCTCACACTCCCAGAGTACTATAGCACTGGAAGGGCAATGACGGAAGAAGCTCACACTCCTAGGGTACTATAGCCCTGGAAGGGCAATGACGGAAGAAGCTCACACTCCCAGAGTACTATAGCACTAGCAGGGCAATGACGGAGGAAGCTCACACTCCTAGAGTACTATAACACTGATAGGCAATGATGGAGGAAGCTCACACTCCTACAGTACCATAGCACTGGAACGGCAATGACGGAGGAAGCTCAAACTCCTAGAGTACTACAGCAATGGAAGGGCAATGATGGAGGAAGCTCACACTCCTAGGGTACTATAGCACTGGAAGGGCAATGATGGAGGAAGCTCACATACCTAGGGTACTATAGCACTGGAAGGGCAATGACGGAGGAAGTTCACACTCCTAGAGTACTATAGCACTGATAGGCAATGACGGGGCAAGCTCACACTCCCAGAGTACCATAGCACTGATAGGCAATGACGGAGGAAGCTCACACTCCTACAGTACCATAGCACTGAAAGGTCAATGACGGAGAAAGCTCACACTCCCAGAGTACTATAGCACTGATGGGCAATGACGGAGGAAGCTCACACTCCCTGAGTGCTATAGCACTGGAAGGGCAATGACAGAGGAAGCTCACACTCCTAGAGTACTATAGCACTGATGGGCAATGATGGAGGAAGCTCACACTCCCAGAGTACTATAGCACTGGAAGGGCAATGACGGAGGAAGCTCACACTCCCAGAGTACTATAGCACTGGAAGGGCAATGACGGAATAAGTTCACACTTCTAGATTACTATAGCACTGGAAGGGCAATGACGGAGGAAGCTCACACTCCTAGGGTACTATAGCACTGGAAGGGCAATGACGGAGGAAGCTCACACTCCTAGAGTACTATAGCACTGATGGGCAATGATGGAGGAAGCTCACACTCCCTGAGTACTATAGCACTGGAAGGGCAATGACGGAGGAAGCTCACACTCCCAGAGTACTATAGCACTGCAAGGGCAATGACGGAGGAAGCTCACCCTCACAGAGTACTATAGTAATGGAAGGGCAATGACGGAGGAAGCTCACACTCCTAGAGTACTATAGCACTGATGGGCAATGATGGAGGAAGCTCAAACTCCTACAGTACTACAGCAATGGTAGGGCAATGACAGAGGAAGCTCACACTCCTAGAGTACTATAGCACTGATGGGCAATGATGGAGGAAGCTCACACTCCCAGAGTACTATAGCACTGGAAGGGCAATGACGGAGGAAGCTCACACTCCCAGAGTACTATAGCACTGGAAGGGCAATGACGGAAGAAGCTCACACTCCTAGGGTACTATAGCCCTGGAAGGGCAATGACGGAAGAAGCTCACACTCCCAGAGTACTATAGCACTAGCAGGGCAATGACGGAGGAAGCTCACATTCCTAGGGTACTATAGCCCTGGAAGGGCAATGACGGAAGAAGCTCACACTCCTAGGGTACTATAGCACTGATGGGCAATGACGGAGGAAGCTCACACTCCCAGAGTACTATAGCACTGGAAGGGCAATGATGGAGGAAGCTCACACTCCTAGAGTACTATAGCACTGGAAGGGCAATGATGGAGGAAGCTCTCACCCCTAGAGTACTATAGCACTGGAAGGGCAATGACGGAGCAAGCTCACACTCCTAGAGCACTATAGCACTGATGGGCAATGATGGAGGAAGCTCACACTCCTAGAGTACTATAGCACTGATGGGCAATGATGGAGGAAGGTCACACTCCCAGAGTACTATAGCACTGGAACGGCAATGATGGAGAAAGGTCACACTCCCAGAGTACTACAGCACTGGTGGGCGCTCTTAGAGGATAGTCCCACTGCTGGGGTACTATCGCAAAGAAAGGGCCCTGCTGGAGAAGGCTTACAACACTGGGGTACTTTAGGAATTAGAACTGCTGGAAAATGTTTGCACTGCCAGAGAATTCTAATGCTGGCAGGCACAGATGGAGAGAGCTCATAGTGCTGGATTATTATGGTACTGAAGGGAAATGCTGGCGAGAGTTACACTTCTGGACTATCACAGCCCTTCTTGAGTACTAGAACAATGAGCGTGAAATGCTGGGAGAAGCTCACATAGCTGGAGTACTAAAGTATTTTAGGACACAGTAGGACACTTGGGACTTTAGGACACTGCTGGTGAAAGAAGTGTACTATAAGGTACTGCTGTACTCGTGGGCACTGCTTGTAAAAGCTCACACTGTTGGAGTACTATAGTAAAGATGCTAACATTGCTAGGATTATTTAGTTATGAGCATGAACTGCTGGGAGACGTTCACACTGCCCGACTATTATAGTACTGATGGGCATAGCTGGAGAGAGCTTATAGTGCTGGAGTACTATAGTACTGAAAGGAAATGCAGGAGAAGCTCACACTGCTTGAGTATCAAAGCACTGCTTGAGTAATAATGAGTGGTAACTCCTGAGAGAAGCTCACATAGATGGAGTACTATAGTACTTAAAGGCACTGTTGGCACGGCTGGACTGACCGGACCGGGCTTAAGGCGTTTCCCTGGATGGCTGGAAGGGTGAGGGGCTGGTTTTGCAGCAGTGCAGCAGTTATGAAAGCACCCACTGCAGAGTTCCTTGTAGATCCAGTAGTTTTCAGGCAAGAATAAAAGTGTAGAGATAACTCTTGTGATTAATGTACCTGCTGGAGAGAGATAGGAGTTTTGTCTAGTGGCAATTTTGACTCATCTAAGGTAGCGCAGAGGGTTAATATGCCTGCTGCAAAGAACATGTACCATGCAGATCACAGAACAGTATTTTATGTGCATAGCTTAGTGGGTTACTGCCTTTGTCACGGAGATTATTTTGTTACTGTGCAGTTCATAAGTTACAATGATAATCTAGCACAATGAGCTAGGAAGTGTCATCAAAGAGCTGCATGCAAACTACATGGTATAGGCTAGAAAGTTATGTTTTTTTTCTGACTCTTTCATTATTCTAATGTTGCTAAAAAAGGGTTTGTTTGGGTAGAAATAAATACTTATTAGTAAAGCCAGCCCTAACCAGTGTGTTACGTTCTGAATCCTGAGTTTGTGCTTCTCCAGGCCAAGCACTCCTAAAAAATGCCAACCAGTATGGATGATATGAATCCTACACCTTGTAGTCCCTTTGTCTTATGCAAATTTTCTATACACTGATTTACACACATATGATTTATTGTCTCTGTATTTGTGTATGATCTACAGTGTTCCGACACCCTACACTGGTATGAGAGGCACTATACAACAAATAAAATATATGTTAGAGGGGCTATGAAGAGATGAGGAGCACTGTTGGAGGGTGATAGCGAGGGAATCATTGAAGGGCCCCAGCAACAGTTGTCGTATTCAGGTGCACTGTAAGGTCATCATTTACTAAGCTTTAAAAGCTAATACATTTGAATATATAATGAAATATGTGTTGTAGAAGGCACCATTTTTGCCTAGATTTTCTTGGCTGGAGAACACCCCACCAAACCCTCCTTGTAGTGGTCAGACTCACTCGCTGCACTTACCATGGACCGTGCAGGGTGGTCTGACAAAATTTGCCAGGGCTGCTTTGGGTTCCTAGTACGGTCCTAACTGCCTGTGAAATCAGTGTACTGGAATGCTATGGTACGGATGGGCACTGCCGGAGGAAGCTCTCAATGCTTGGAGACTATAACACTGACAGTGTGCTGCTGAACTAAGCGCACAGTTCTGAAGGACTGTGTGTGGCTGCCCAAAGGCCGGTGGGGGCTACTGTGTTCTAATACAGCAGATGGGATATGAATGCTGCTTAGTGGTGGGGCAGCATTTCCAGCCTAAGTAGATACTACAGGGGAGAGGGGTGGAGGGTGGTCTACCCAGCTGACTGGGACACACCAAATGTCTAATTGGTGCTTTATGGGCCCTCTTCCAACACAAGATCATAAAGCATAGTTGAGGGGCAGGCTATGACAGAACTAAGAGGTGGGGGTTGAAGGCTGGCAAAAGACATACAGCATGGAGACAGGAAAACAGAAACGATGAAAACTGGGATGAAAGGCAAGTGGTGTAATGGAGAGATAAATAGGAAACAAAGAAAAGGTAAGGAGTGAAAAAGACAACAGCATGGAAGAAAGAGGGATAAATAGAGAGGAGGAAAAGAAAGGAATGGAGCACCAACACTCGTAAGGGTAGATTAGCCATAAAACATTGGAAGTACTTTATTTTTGTAAATTATTTCTAGGCCCCTATTACGAGTTATGTAGAGCTGAATTCACACGTTGCATTCCGCTCTGTACAATTATAGAATGACCAGTGTTCCCGCACCTAAATATCCTGGGTGCAGAAACACCAGAATAAGTCTTACCAGCTAGAAATTTCAGCTGGTGCCATCATCTTTGGGATGGGCTGCAGCACACACTGCCTCAGTATCCCGCTCAAACCTGACCCAGTTCCAAGGCGCATGATGTAAAGCTCCCCCTATCAAGCAACATCTTCCCTTCTTCTCTGGGTTCCACCACCTCACACGAATCTGGCAGACATTTACCACCTTTTCCACCTCTCCACCAGTAACGTGAAACTTGTAATCAAGACCCACTAGTTCTCCTTCAGGACCACCTAGAAGACATTTCATTAAAAATAAATTAGCAAACAATTGTGCTTGTTTATGCACCGAATGGCCATTGAACAAAAAAAAATTCTCAGGAGGACAAACTCTCAGCCCCAATAATTGTAGTTGCATTTTTATAGCGCTTACTACCTCTGACGAGGCAATGAAGCGCTGAACGGCAAGTAGCACACTACTCTGGAACCTGAGGTTAGTGGTTAATCCAGTGGCTATTGTTAATTCTTGTGATTAGTCATGTGTGCTCGATAGAAAATTATATGCATTCACTAAAGATACTGTGTGATAGATCACAGTAATACCGCTTAGGTGTGATCATTAGTGAGGGCTAGATGGTTTCAGGTGAATGGAGGGTGAGATAGATAGGCTGGCCTAGATCAGACAGTGTTAGATTGCAAGGATATGATTTCAAAGAAGGAGAGTTTGTGATCTATGAAATGAGGTGTTAGCCAATTGCAGAATTACAATAAAAGAGATTAAGGCAGACAGCAATAAGACTGAGAGGAGGCTGTACTCAGAAATAGAAGGTATGCAGAGGATGGAAGGTAAAACGAGGATCACTGAAGAAAGAAAGGAGAGGAATGAAGCAGAAGGAAGTCAAGGTAAATTTTTCATGCACAATTTTAGGAGTATTGTGGGAGGCTTTCTGAGATAGCAGCAATCTGAGGATATAAGCTGTAGAAATAAACAACATTACATACAGTTTCTGGGGCAGGCAGCTTAAACATGCAAGTCCAAGTGTACACATCATTTAAACTTTAAGAAGCAGAGCCTGCTGTGTGCCATGCTTAGGGCATCCCTTTAAAACATAGGATTATCCCAAGCTTGGTGCCCGGTCTGTACACTACAGAAGAGGAGATGGTGCAGATGTCTTCTTTAGGAACATACTTTCTTAAGAAAGTCTAGTTTAATGATCTTCCCAAACTATTCTGCATTAAATGGAGTTTCACTCACTAAAAAATCAGTTATATGACACTGGCTGAGAGCATCTTGCCAATGCGCAGTTACATGTATTCCTTGTTGTTTCTATGGCACAGAGGAGCAACCAGTGATACGAAATATGCGTAGCACTAATATCCCATGTGTATGTTGTGTATGTGTGTGGTCAGTTTGGTGTATGTATTGTATGTATAAGTGAAGCACCGAAATGGAGGCCTGTGGGTTCCATTTATGAAGCTCCCCTAAACCCCTGCCTGTTCCTGTGCATAAGATGGGGGTGGGGTGATTTTCCCAGACAGTGGGAGTGTAATTGCTGGCATTCCTGAAGCAGGAGGGAGGAGACCTAGACACTAAAGTATGGCTGAAGTAGACATGGCTCCTATAGAAATTCCATTAGATATCTTTGTTGAGAGAGGAATCATTCTTTCTGTAGCACTGGCATTTTGGTAGATGGTGGGGGGTGAAGGTTGGGGCTGAAGTCACTGTTGTTCAGAGTTTGCAGGGTACTTTAGGTGAGGTCATCCTTTTGCCTCTTTTCAGTGATCACTGTCTGTGTGGCTGTTTATGGCCTGGGTGCAGACAGTTCACACCTCTGTATGCCTCTGTTGTGGGTACTCCAAGTGGAGACAAACCTGCTGTGAAGAGTGGCAGTGTGCGCAAAGGCTGAGTCTGCAGAACAGCATAGAGTGGCACCTGAAAAAGGAAGCCACCCCAAACCAGTTCTGTTTTTAAAATACAACCATGTTTATCTGCTCACACCCTGTTTGAAACACCAATTGAGGTTTGCAAAACACAAATCAATATTTGCAAGTGCACATGCCATCTGAAGCATAAACCCATCTCCACATGTGCAGATACTGCAAATGTGAAACAACACTCACAACTGCACCCGCTATTTTAAGCCCCACGCTGCTCAGTGTCACCTGTCAACCAGTCAAGCAACCCGTCCAGAACATGAAAGAAAATGTATTCCAAGCGACGAAAAGAAATAATTACAAACTACTATGAACATTTCCCCATACACGCCATATTTCCCATGAAAACACCTGGTGAATCTAGGCAAACCTCCGAAATGAAGCAAATGTCTTTGACTAAAGCAGTGACCACATCCATGGGGTATCCATAATTGGTTTGTATAAAGAAAAATTACCAAGACAACCCCATCTGTTACAATACTTTTAATTATTGAACTCTAGCAGAGAGCAAAAACAGCACACGCCAACTGGCAGCCAAGTCTCAAATAATCAAGCATCAGCACTAAAAGCGGGGGCTACTAAAGCTGGTATAAGGCTCATAGTTATTAAACGGGCCATATGATTGGCTGCCACGCCTGGGGAAGTAGGTGGTTCCTAATGTCTCTCAAAACCCAGTGGAAGTGTCTGTGCCAGGCCAGCCATAATGACAGGGGCTGTAACTAGGATGAGATGACCAGGGCTGCCCCCTGAGCAGGTTCCCAAACAGCTTCTAAGTGTGCATACACAAATAATGCTGCTTTATTACCATCAGATTGGCAACTCTTGCTAAAAATAAATTAAAGTCATAATATTGACACCTACAAACTCCATCACTTTCACTCGCATGCCCACAAAATATGACAGCGGTATAGTGGGCATTCAACTAAATGCCAGCCCTCGGCAATCCCAAATCCTTAGCATGGAATGGCTTTTGTTCGGGCAGGTACCCTGCACTACTTGGTGTGACAATGCATTTGAAATGAATGAATTATTTAGTACAATTAATGAAATACTACATTCAGAAGATCTCCTGCTTTGAAGCATAGTGTCAAGTTACAAGAATGCAACATTCGGAGAGAGCATGAGCATTCCATAGCCTTTGCTCATGTGAATAAGCAAACTGATGGATGAATGGGTGGATAAATGGTAGGATGGAGGACATTTAATAAACTCATGCCCAAACCAGAATTAGCAGCAGTCTCTCCTCTGCTATCTTACTTAAATGGCAGGTGTGTAGCCCGCACATATTGCAATGGGTTGATTACAGTCAAAGGAAGGGGGTGACAGAACAGAATGGTCTCGCTGTACATTACCTGCTCCCCAAAAGTCGGTAGCGATGTTGGTGATACCAGGATGTGGATGAGGGGCCAGTAGGGTGTGAGGGATGTAAACTGCACCATTGTTTGCAGCAGGACACCTGGCATTGCTACGATGCAAGTAGGGAAAGGAGGCCGGCAGGTGTGTGAGGTGCTCCTCCTCCTGAGACCACCAGAGGACTGCATGGAGCCTGCACCTCGGGCTCGGAGCCAGGCAAGAAGCCTGGGTGGGTCGCACACCTGCTGCTGCAGTGGATATTATACCTAGGCCTCCAATCTGGACAATACCATTACCTCAGTGTAAGCTGGGGGGCGCAGTGGCTACGGGCCGCACTTCCCATTGCGCTGAAATAAAAGGGACACAAGCTCCAGAGTAACAATTCAGAGGAGTGACCTCGAGCAGTTGCTCCTCCTTTTATGTATGCCTTCATGCTGCACCCGGCCCTCACCATGCTAACAGTGCAACATAGTATTGTAGAGGCTGGGTGGCACCCTACATCTCTTCCAACTTTTAATAACATAAAACACTTAACTTCTACTCAGTACACATGTAATCTCTTAGTCTCTGACTGGGCGCAGGGTTGGGGTGAAGACCATACCTCTGGCTTTGATTTTCTCCATCTCGCCCCCCCCAGCCGGTGAAGCAACAATAGGGGACTGTCCATTGCGTTTTTCTGATGCGTGCGATGGTCATGTGGGCATTATCCTGTGTGCCTTTCTGATGGTTGTGATGGTCATGTGGGCATCGTCCTGAGTGCCTTCAGGGTAGTGGTCAGGAAACACCGCGTCAGGAGTGACGATGTCTTCTTCTCCCTCCTGGTTCTCCTGTACATCCCTTCTGGGGACTTCACTCTTTTAAACCAGACATGTTGCGGGCTGCAGTCATGTGGGCAAGCTGTACAATAACCATGGTCCCTGGATGCCCACAGCCTTCCAAACCTCTTTCTCAAACGGTGTGAGGAACTTCACTCCTGGATGATGGCTTTGCATGATGACCAGGTCCCCCAGATCGGGGGCTATTGCTTTGCGGGCCAGACTGGCCCTTGTATTTGTGTGGCCTGTACATCCAGTACTGCGGGTTGCCACTGAGGCCCAGTTGGAATTCAGTCTCGGGTGGCCTTTGCTTCAATAAGTCCATTGGTGCACAGTTTGTCGTGCTATGGGGGTTATGTCGGTATGCTCGTGGGAACCTGTGGCGGCCACACTCCATGCTTTCACAGTTGTCCATGCCTATTCAGAACGACCTATTCAGTGTGTGCATGAAGTGCTCTACCTCCCCACCTGGCCTGGGGCCACTGAGGGCTCACTTTCCAGTGGTTAATGTTCAGTGACCTCGTATAATCTTTGAATTCTGGTGCCTGGAATGGGGGTCCATTGTCTGTTTTCACTTCATCCGGTAGTCCCAGCATAGCAAACACTTTCTCCAGGGTGGGCTTTACTTTGAAAAATGCAGTGGACTGTAGGATTTCAACCACCGGAAACTTGGTGTGGCTGTCTATGATCACTGTGTCAACACAGTTCAGAGATGGGGGGGGGGGACTGGGAGCAATTTAGGTACCGGCGAAACCTGATCGAAACCTGACCGGCGAAACCTGATCGGGCGACAGGTTACAAGGCTTTGAATCGAGGGAGAGACGCTTGCTCCACTCGGCTGCCTGACCTCTCGCCGTCGTGGCCCTTCTTCAGCGTGGGGAGGGTTTGGGTTTTTGAGAACACGAATAATACGTGTCTCGGACGCAGTGACGTCTTACCTGACTTGACGATAAGTAAAGTGGGATTATAGGGTGTCTCACCCTGAGTCCCACTCTATCATTTTATGCACACGGTCCTGATGAAGCGCACAGGGATCCATTAGGGACCAATAGGTTGCGCGAAACATGTCGACCATTATTCACTTTTAAATACACGACACATTTTTTACGGTTTGAGAGCGGCGGGAATACACTGGTCCCTCCCTTGATTTGGTTGAAGGAGAGTCTCCAAACCATCATTACTTTTTAATCTACCTGAAGGACCCGACATTAAATTTACTTGGGTACCGATAGGTTATTTTAACTTCACTTGCACTGACTCACTTGGCCCACACACCCACATGCACAACTGCGGCACCTCCTCAAAAGATCTCCATCAAAGAGCCCTCTTGAAGGGCCCGTGAAGGACTGCAGCGCCACCCTCACGAGGAGCATTGCCCAATGATGATGCTTTACACCCGCAAGGGTGTGTGAGGGCACAAAAACCAACAGGAGGTCTACCCCCACTTCAAGCACACTCAACCGTCCCTTGGAGACAATTACGTATCACTTACAACCACAATTGGTGGAAGAACCTTCCCTTTTTTTTTTTCTCTTCTCTTTCTTAGGAACTGATACCACTTTGTTTAAAATGTCTATGATCACTGCCATGAATCATCCATCCGAGAATGTCCCAAAGTCCATGCTGACCCTGGACCACAGTTGCAGACGTGGCTCCTCTGTGACGATTGGTGCTGGGTCTCTGCTTGTAATCGCACATGAATTGCAACTCCACACCTTTTCGTCTACCAAGGTGTCCATGCCGGGGAACCACACCTTATCTCTCAGTCTTGCCTTAGTCTTTACCACTCCTTGGTGGCCCTGAAGAGCCAAATCAACAATCCTAGCTTGGAGGCTCTACGGTATTACAATTTGCCTTCCCCTGAATAACAGGCCTTCACTGCTGGTGCTCAGTTCATCTCTTAAACGCCAGAGCTAGCTCATCATCCTTTGGTCACCCTCTTCCAGCGATTTGGATCCATCCATAATAATACGCCACTGCTTCCTCTAGAGTGCTTCTTTGGCCTTTGAGAGGCTTGCATCAGAAAGGGTCACTTCCATGATTTCTGCAATTGACAGCGCCATTTAACACACCTCGTGGACCACCATTCACACAAATTCTTCCACCCCTTCATCCTCCTCGGCCAACTCCGGTCCAGGCTCTCCTTGCGGTTGTCGGAACAAATAATCGGCCAGGTTGTTGAGCCCTGGGCGATACAGTAAGTCAAACTGGTATGGTTGCAGCTGCACTGCCCACCAGTCGAGGGGCAGGTTGTGACGAGATTTCCCTGCCAACAGTGTAACCACAGGCTTGTGGTCAGTGATGACCCAGAACAGTTGCCCATAGAGGTAAAGATGAAAATGGAGGCAGGCCCACCTGAGAGCCAATGCCTTGCGCTCGATTTGCGCATACCTGGTCTCCGTGCCTGACAGTGCTCTACTGGCGTATGCAATGGGGACACAGGACCCTTCACTCTTCTCCTGTAGCAGCACGACTCCTAGCCCAACTGGACTTGTACTAAGCATAAGCTCTGTCTGGTGCTTTGGATTGAAGTAGGCCATGGTGGCATCCGCCAGCAGTGCCCCTTTGACTTGGTGGAAGGCCACGTTAGCTCGCGTGTCCCAATCCCACTGTGTGCCGGCTCTTGTCAATGTCCACAGCGGCTCAAATAGAGTTGCCAAGTTCGGGGTGAATCTACCACAATCAGTGGCCATGCCCGGAAACTCCACACCTCAGTGGCATTACGTGGGACGGATGCTTATCTTATTGCCTCCACCACTTTAATCGGGTCAACGTGCAGCCCTTCCCTTGAGAAGATGTACTCGAAGATCTCTATTGAATCTTTATAGAACAAGCACTTTTGGTGATTCAGTGCCAATCAGCAGTCTGCCAGACATTGAGGCATTGCTCTGAGTCTCACGTAGTGCTCCTCGAGGATATCGGAGAATATCAAGATGTCATCGCTAATATTCAGGACACCCACCAGCCCAGAAAGGGTTTCGCTGATGGTGTTCTGAAACACCTCAGCTGCTGATGATATTCCAAAGTTTACCCACCAGTGCTGTCGGAGACCTATGTGGGTTGAAAAGATTGTGATTTGCTGACTGGCTGGTTCTAGTTCTAGCTGATGTTATCCGGCATTTAAGTCTAGTTTGAAGAATAATTGGGCTCCGTTCAGGTCCACCACAATGTCGTCCACAATGTGGGTGATGTGCCTCTCCTTCCGGATAGCTTTATTTGGGAGCTGCATGTGTTCACACAGTCAGATTGCTACTGGTTGTTTGAGTTTTGGTGCAATCACAAGGGGTGAGACCCATGGTATTAGGCCGGTGACCGTCTTAATCACTCCTTGGTGCTCCAGGGTCCACAGTTTGTTTTCCACGAGTGACCGCAGGTGGAAAGGGACCCTCCAGTGTCAAAGTGCTGTGGGTTTCACAGTCTCATCAATGTGTATTCGAATCTTAATGCCCATTCAGTCGTCCCAGCCCTTCGAACAGCTGAGAGAACTCCAGCATGATGTTGGCAGCATGCGACTCGTGAACCTGTCTTGCAAAAAAGACGAGCCCCAGATCTTCCGCTGTGTGGCAACCTAACAGCGTGCGGGTGCCTCCTTCCGCAGCGTGGAATCAGGCTTGTGTTGCTCTTCTGTCGCTTGCCACCGCGACTTTCACAACTCCCTTCAGGGGCAGTGGCTCTGTGCCACCATATGTGTAGATCCTCGATTTCGTTGACGCTGGCTTGGGGCAAGGTACCAGCATGTCAAACTGTGCTGAGTCTATTCAGTTGACAGAGGCCCACCATACACATCAGGGGTGGTTTCTTTCGGTTGCCCTCTCTCCCGGCAAATGAGATTGTAAATACCTCGTTGTCATCTTCATCATTGTCTGCGCATGGTCTCTGGCTACTACATGTCAGTGGCCCCTCAGTCTCATCCTCCTTGATCGACAGGTGCTGTAACGCAGATCTTGCTCTGCCCCTGTTTCCTGGTTGGGGCCCCTTGTCCCTCACTTCGGCATACTTTGGTGAAGTGGTTCATGCGTCTGCACATGGAGCAGGACCGGCCACGGGCAGGACAGGTGTTTGGTATCTGATGCTCTAGGCGCAGTTGCCACACCATCCTCTAGTGGCTCTGCCCCACTGGGTGTTTTGGATCGGGTAGGCCAGCTCTGTATGGTGTCTACTTGTTCCTCCTTTACCTTGACAGTGTGGGTCATGCCCGCCTTGGCTGTCCCTCTCACCAGAGCTACCTCCATCTCATCGGCCCAGCTGTCTGACAATTCTTGCTACCTCGCCAACACCAGTATGGCATCCAAGGTGAGTCCAAGTTGGGGCAGGATTACCCACTGGAGGGCTGCCGACTTGCAGCCTTGTCAAAGTACATCAACAGCGACCTCTTGTCTGCGCCATCTGTTTCTCGGGTGGCGCGGAAGTAGTGCTGTAGGCACCCGACTCACTGTCACCAGAGTGGTGCAGCAGTCGGGGGGGGTCCACCAGCTTACTGAAGGGTGGCAGTGCTGTGACTAAAGAGTGGGTGGCTGGCGGGGGTGGTGCTTCAAGTTGCTGTTGCACAGACATGGCGGGACAGTGCAAGCATCAGTGTGCGGTTGGGTGATGCAAGCTAAAAGCATATGGTGCCACTATTACTGAGCAATTCTCCTGTTCTCACAGTACAGGTGCGATGCGTGGAAATCCATATGCACTGGAGGTTGATGCAGCAGCGGCAGCAAACAGGCGATGCATCCATTTCTTCAGCCTAGGTCCCATGATGCGTTGATTCTTTCAGCCACACAGCAGGGCCTGCGTCGGAGTCGGTGCAGGTGTCTCAGGTTCGGAGGCACGGTGCGCTGAACTCAGGCTGCGTAGGTTTGTTTGCCCAATGACAGGTACTGCGTCGATTTCTTCGGCCGCATGGCGGCGGTGCATGGAAATTTCTCCTGCACGGGGTGCTGCGTCAGAAAAACAGGCGCTGGAAAGGCGATGCATCAATTTTGATGGTTTCAAGCACGCCTTTCCAGCTGGAACAACCTCCAAGGGCCCAGAACTGGATCTGGCACTACAAGGCAGGTCAGAACTCCCAGCAGTGGAATTCAGCAATGTTGCAGATGAAGTCTTTGAAGGCCCCGAGACTTTCAACGGGAGTCAAGCACACACAAGTCCTTGGAGAAACTTCACAAGCAAGGATACAAAGCAAAGTCCAGTCCTTTTTCTCTCCTAAATAGAAGCAGCAACTGTAGGCCAACCCAGCAAAGGACCTGGCTGAGCAGTTTGGGCTGGACTGTTCCCATTAGGCACAGGGTCAAGACTGATCTACATATGGCTGGGCCTAAACTGGGGTGGCATGGTGAGCAAAAGAACGATGGATTTAACCTAGATCTGTTGACTGGGGGTGAATGTTTTGATTTGTTCTGCATTCCATCCTTCATTTGTGTGTCTTTTGCTTTCTCACCCAAAGCGCGTCGGGTATGCCCAGACGTGGGTCCCGGGCTCACTGTGCCACTGGATTCAAGCTAGCCTGGCTGATGAGGGGTGAAACCCCGAAACCGGTCCTAGGATGCTTGTTTCCAGTCCAGGGAGGACCTGGCTTGGCAGTTTGGGCTGAACTATTCCCATGAGGCACAGGGCCAAGACTGATTTGCATATGGCTGGGTCGAAACTGGGGTGGTATGGTGAGCAAAAGAACGATGGATTTAACCCAGATCTGTTGACTGAGGGTGAATATTTTGATTTGTTCTGCATTCCGTTCATCATTTGTATGTCTTTTGCTTTCTAACCCAGCAAAGCAACACACAGCAAAGGGGCAGTACTCCTCCTCACAGTTCTTCTCCATGGCAGAGGGTTCTCTTGATCCAGAAGTGTTCTAAATGTCTGGGGTTTTAGGTCCAATACTTATACTCCTTTTGGCCTTTGAAGAAGGCATTCTTCCAAGGATTGTGTTTGTAGTACACAGGCTCTTGTTCTGCCTGGTCTTGGCTCCAGACACACTCCGGGTCGGTGGAGACCGCATTTTGAAAAGCCAGTTACAGCCCTATTCAGGTGCAGTTGATACACAAGCTCTTGTTCAGCCTGGTCTTTGCTCCAGACACACTCCAGGTCGGTGGAGACAGCATTTTGAAAAGCCAGGCACAGTCCTATTCAGGTGCAGTTGACAGCTCTTCCCACCACTTTAGCTCAAGAAGGCCCATCAGCCTGGTGATGGGCCATCAGGATATGCAGGGCACACCTCAACTCTCTTTGTGTGGCAGTCTAGAGTGAATGCACAAACGAACCCAACTGTCAGTCTAAATCAGGTGTTGATTCCACAGGCAGGCAGAGGCACAAGATGGTTAAGCAAGAACATACCCACTTTCTAAAAGTGGTATTTTCAAACACACAATTTAAAACCCACCTTTACTAAAAGATGTGTTTTTAAATCCTGAGCTCAGAGAGCCCAAACTCCAAATCTCTAGCTGATACCAATTGAAAGTTACACTTGTAAAATGTTACAAGGCAGCTCCAATGATAGCCTATGGAAGAGCTAGTCCTTGCAATAGTGAAAAACGAAATTGGCAATATTTCACTATCAAGACATGTAAAACACACCAATACATGTCCTACTTTTCACATACACTGCACCCTGCTCGTGTGGGTACCTTGGGCCTACCTTAGGGGTGCCTTACATGTAGTAAGAGGAAAGGTTAGGGCCTGGCAAGTGAGTGCATTTGCCAGGTCGACATGGCAGTTTAATATTGCGCTCACAGACACAGCAATTGGAGGCCTGAGACAAGTTTACAGGGCTACTCAAGGGGGTGGCACAACCAGTGCTGCAGGTCCACTAGCAGCTTTTGAGTTACAGGCCCGGGGCACATATAGTCCACTTAACTAGGGACTTACCAGTAAATCAAATATGCCAATCATGGAGAACCAATCAGAATTACAATTTGCACAGGGAGCACTTTATGTCGCAGCCTAGGATCCTCAGGGTCGTATGTTGCTCGTTATGGTCCACCTCTCGATACCACATAGTCTGATTTAGTATACAGACTCCATGGAGTGATCAAGCGGGGGAAGGGAAGGATGGGGACAGCGGGGAGGGAGACCTGAAAAACAATAACAATCAGGTAATGCACAATTATTACACACAACCTGGATATACTACTAGTTCACAGAATACTAGTATCCTGTCTATATACCTGTAAAGAAAATATCTTTCGTTTTCTAGTCAGCCTATAGTGGTTATCGTGTCGCTGTACATATCTAAGGAAATGAAACAACACATTAACAATGCTGTTGCTCTGATTCACCCATACCTCTCTTCTGGTTCTCATGGAACCTACCCAAAGATGCTGTGTGGGGGCCTTACAGGGGTGCAGGGCTGACTTGAGTAATTTCAGTTCCCCCTGTAGTAAGACAATACAAAGAGGGCCCCGGGCATAGGCATGTAAATATTCAGTGCAAGAAATACGAAGATCCTTAAGTTCAGGACAGAATCGTTATCCAACTCCATTCACTGATACTTCTCAGTATAATGTAGAATAACAGCTTGTTATACTTCCGCCTCACAAAATGTGAGTTCAGAAGAAAAAAAGAAAATAATATCAAGTACCAACGCTCTATATTCCTTATGTGCCGAAGACTCCCCTTGACGGATAAATATAGAGCAACTCACAAGGATACTATAGGAGCCCCACTGTTCGTTATCACAGGTTGGACAAAGTAAATCATGCGAACTCCCAAGGATAAACACCACTCCCTAATGAGAGAACGCCGTCAAGGAATAGGAAAGGCAGCCGCCTCCCTTCAGAATGGCAAATGCAAAGTTATGCAATGAAAACCCTCTGCAAGTACACAAGAACCAATGTGGGTCTTTTCCGCTCTCCCGCACGAACCCGGAATGAGGTTCAGCCAACGGGATAGCGATAAGCTCAATCTGGAAACCAGAGGTATGCTGCATCCGCTGAGCGGAAAGTAAATTGAGTAGCAAGGAAAAGCGGTGCAATATTGCACCCTTACCAGACCTCGAGGACTCGGCGTCTCAGCGGGAAGAGTAACCGGCACCCGCTGCTCCCTCTGAAGAGTCTAAGTAACGTCCTTCCGGAAGCGCGATGACGTCATCAGCGTGACCGTCGCATGGAATCCTGCGATTTGTGGTTCCAGTCACGGGCGTGAGCATTGTCAGTGTCTTCCCTGATGGAACCTGACAGTACATCCCTCTCCCGAAGAACACTGACAGAGGCAAGGCTTCTGAGGGAAACGTTTGTGGAACAGGCGAACGTAACGAGGTGCATGAACCCCTGTAGCTGGTTCCCATGAATTCTCCTCGTTACCATAACCCTTCCAGGCAACCAGATACCACAACCTGGTGCGGTAAATCTTTGAGTCCAGGATACCCCTCACTTCATGCTCTACCTCCCCATCCACCAGCACGGAAGCCGGCGTCTTCTTTACCCCGGAATGTGAGGGCTTTAGTAGGGAAACATGAAAGGCAGGATGGATGCGCAAGGAGGATGGCAAAGCTAATTTCACCACCACTGGATTGATCAATTTGATTATTCTATAGGGGCCGATGTATCGAGGATTAAAGATACTGTATCTCTTGAATCTTATGTTTTTTGTGGATAACCACACATACTCTCCTTGTTTGTATATAGGCCCTTCTCGTCTATGTTTATCCGCGTAAGCTTTATACAGGATCTTCGATTTCTGTAACTCCTTACGAGTTTCCTGTAGTGTTTTTTGGATGTGACTTATCCGTTCCTGTACCTCTGGCACAGATCCCTGGCCCACAGGATGCTGGAAGGGGGTGAAACAAGGGTGATACCCATAAGTGCAGTGAAAAGGTGTGTGTTTAGTAGAGCTGTGAAACGCGCTGTTGTACGCTACTTCCGCCAACCACAGGCTGTCTACCCACTCCTCAGCAGTGACATCCACAAAACATCTAAGATACTGTTTCAATGTCTGATTAATTCTTTCTGTCTGGCCATCGGTCTGGGGATGGAAGCTGGTAGACAGGTTAGAGGTGATCTGCAGCGCCGAACACCACTTCTTCCAAAAGTTAGCAGTGAATTGGGTTCCCCTGTCTGACACTACCACTTGAGGAAGTCCATGTAATCTCACTATGTTTTTTAACAGGGTTTGTGCCAGCTCGCCCGCCGTAGGTATCTTTTTGCAGGCAATGAAGTGGGCTAGCTTAGTCAAATAGTCCACCACTACGAGAATGACTGTATGTCCCTTGTCTGGAGGCATCCCTACCACGAAATCAAGCGAAATCCGTTCCCACGGTTGGGCCGGGGTAGGGAGAGGCTGCAAAAACCCTGCAGGTCTGGTGTGTGTCGTCTTCTTCTGGCAACAGACTGTGCAATCGCCAACCCACACTTTTATGTCTCTTTTGATGGTGGGCCACCAAAACTGACGGAGTACCCGTTCAGTGGTCTTCTCGACTCCATTGTGCCCAGCACTGGGTAATGTATGACACCAGTAGAACACTTGTTTCCTTAAGGAAGAGATAGGCAACAGCAACTGGTTCCCACGCACCGGAAGACCATTCTTCACAGTCCAGTCTTTGTTCCTCTCCAACCATACCTTCCATTTGTCAAGAGCCATGTTATGTTTGATGCTCCTAAGAAATCTTTCCGTGACCGTGGCACATATCACATTCCGAGGATTCACAATGGCATTCACTGGAAGGACATCAGGGGTAGTCGGGGTGGTTTGGCGACTCAATGCGTCAGCTTTTTTGTTTTCGCTCCCGGGGCGAAACGTCACAAGGAAGTTGTACTCCGCAAAGAACAGCATCCAGCGTAGCTGTCGCAGTGTTAGATGTCTAGCAGCTCTCATGAACTGGAGGTTGCGATGGTCGGTGAAAACAGTGACTACGTGTTTGGATCCCATTAAATACTGTCTCCACTCTTGGAAAGCGTTCTTTATGGCCAACAGCTCCTTCTCTGCAATGGTATAATTGCGCTCAGCGGAATTGAGTTTCCTGGACATAAAAGCCACTGGGTGTAGTTGGCCTGTATCTAGGTGGCGTTGAGAAAGCACAGCCTCTACCGCATATTCGGATGCATCTGCCTCCACTAAGTATGGCTGATCGGGATCAGCATGTCGCAATACCGGGGCGGATACAAATGCGTTCTTCAGTGCCTCGAAGCCTTGTTGAGCCTCCTCCGTCCAACAAAACACTATGTTCTTCTGTAACAGGCATGTAAGCGGAGCGGCCAGTTTGGAAAAACAATCGATGAATCTGCGGTAAAAGTTCGCGAACCCCAGGAAGCATTGTATATCGCGAACCGTCGTGGGAGTAGGCCATTCCTTTACTGCCTGTACCTTACGTTTGGACATTTCCTGACCCCAAGGCGTCAGCATTACACCTAGAAATTCCACTGTGGTGACACTGAATTCACATTTACTGATCTTACAGTATAATTGATGTCTTCTCAAAGTTTGTAGAATGGTGCGTACATGTGTACCATGGATCTCTGTGTTAGACGAGTAGATCAGAATGTCGTCAATATAGACCACCACAAAAAGATCAAGAAATTCTCTTAGCACATCATTGAGGAAGTACTGGAAGGCGGCTGGCGCATTGCATAAGCCGAAAGGCATCACCAGATATTCATAGAGGCCAAAGCGTGTTTTGAATGCCGTCTTCCATTCGTCGCCCTGTCTCATCCGTACCAGATGGTAGGCCCCCTTTAAGTCCAGACGGGTGTAGATGACTGCCCTTTTTACCTGTTCCAGTAAAACATTAATGAGAGGCAACGGATACCGATTTTTTACAGTGATGGCATTGAGTGAACGAAAGTCCACACACGCGCAATTCTCCGTTGGCCTTTGGTATGAAGAATAACGGAGAGGCAGCAGGCGATTTGGAAACTCTGATGAAGCCCAACACCAGGTATTTGTCCAAATAGTCACGGAGATGGATGTTTTCCGGTTCGGTTAATGCATACACTCTCCCTGATGGTATGACAGCCCCGGGTAGTAGGTTAATTTGGCAATCGTATTGCCTGTGTGGTGGTAACGTTTCTGCCATCTTTTCGTTGAAGACATCTGCGAATTCTTTGTATTCGTCAGGTAACAATACTGGGTGTTCGGCCGCTGTAGCTATATGATGTCTTCCTGCCAAGGTTGTAGCCGGATTATTCTTTTCTTGAAGGCAGTGTCGTACACAATACTCCGATAAGAAGGAAACGGTTCTTTCCACCCAATCCACCTGGGGATTATGTTTCCTCAGCCAGGGTAATCCCAAAATGACACCGTACTGGGGTGTTTGTATGACGTTGAACACTAACTTTTCCTGATGATCAGGGCCGTGTAGAACATCCAAATCTTCCGTGCAAAACCGAATAGGACCAGCATCCAAACGTCTTCCGTCCACCGCATATACCGCTTCAGGGAGTTCTTTCTCTCGCAAATTAAGTCCCAGGGCAATCGCTTGTTCCTGATCTATGAAGCAGCCTGTTGCTCCCGAATCCAACATCGCTTGTACCGGACGCCATTCATCGTGGATAAGGAAACTAATGTCCAAGAACAAATGGTCAGTTTTACACAGGGGGTCTTTGTCTAAAGAAGGGATGTAAGAATGGCTTGAAGAGGTCCCTTCAGTGATCCTCAAGCTCGGTCGTTTCCCGCAAAGGACGTGGAGGAGATTGGTAACATCTTTCTATTATCTGGGCGAGGATACTTTGATCTCAGTGTGCACTCTCTAATGAAATGTCCCTTTTTGCCACAATAAATACATAACCCCTTCTTCCTTCTGTAATCTCTCTCTTCCAGGGTAAGTGCGGAACGCACGGCACCTATTTCCATGGGCTCGGCTTTGGTGGTTGTTTGCCCATCGGATTGATGGGGTGCCTCGAACCGAGCTTGCATACGCTCTCTTCTTTTGTGTTCTCCTTTGCGTTCATTAAGCCTATGATCTAATCTTAACACCAGGCTTATCAAGTCTTCACAAGACAATGGTTGAGGGTCTATTTGTGCCAGGATGTCTTTCATCTCTTCTCTCAGCCCTTGATGAAAGATAGCCGCCTGTTTAGCCTCGGGCCACTCCGTCTCCGTTATGAGCCTACGAAAATCATTGAGATACGCGATAAGGTCCCGGTTTCCTTGTCTTAGTTCCAACAAATCCCTGTCAGCTGAGAGAGTGGCAGATCTGCGGTTGAAAGTCTTTTCAAATTCCCTAATAAAGGAGTCCCAGTCATATAATAACGGGTCGTCTCTTTTCACTAAAGGCACAGCCCACTGTGCAGCATCCCCTGCCAGGTAAGAGATGAGAAAAGCGACCTTAGCGTGGTTGGTTGTAAATGCCTTGACCTTGCAGGAGAAATGCAGCATCACCTGCGTCATGAATACCTGTACCTTACTACTCTCCCCGTGGAATCTCTCTGGGGTGGCCAAGGGAATGGGTGTAGGTACCTCTACTACCAGTGGTGCAGTGTGTGTTGCCTGCACTGCGCCTGCATTAAAGGGGTTTCTTTGCATCCTGTCTACTACGGCCTGTAAGGTGGCTGTTTCGGCCCTAGAGGCCGTGAGTTCTGTCTGCACTAAGACCAATGCGGCCATAATGTCTTCCAAAGTGGCCATATTCAACTTGCGACCGGGAGGATTTAAATACGTGGGCCGGTTACTCTGTCGCAGCCTAGGATCCTCAGGGTCGTATGTTGCTCGTTATGGTCCACCTCTCGATACCACCATGGTCTGATTTAGTATACAGACTCCATGGAGTGATCAAGCGGGGGAAGGGAAGGATGGGGACAGCGGGGAGGGAGACCTGAAAAACAATAACAATCAGGTAATGCACAATTATTACACACAACCTGGATATACTACTAGTTCACAGAATACTAGTATCCTGTCTATATACCTGTAAAGAAAATATCTTTCGTTTTCTAGTCAGCCTATAGTGGTTATCATGTCGCTGTACATATCTAAGGAAATGAAACAACACATTAACAATGCTGTTGCTCTGATTCACCCATACCTCTCTTCTGGTTCTCATGGAACCTACCCAAAGATGCTGTGTGGGGGCCTTACAGGGGTGCAGGGCTGACTTGAGTAATTTCAGTTCCCCCTGTAGTAAGACAATACAAAGAGGGCCCCGGGCATAGGCATGTAAATATTCAGTGCAAGAAATACGAAGATCCTTAAGTTCAGGACAGAATCGTTATCCAACTCCATTCACTGATACTTCTCAGTATAATGTAGAATAACAGCTTGTTATACTTCCGCCTCACAAAATGTGAGTTCAGAAGAAAAAAAAAGAAAATAATATCAAGTACCAACGCTCTATATTCCTTATGTGCCGAAGACTCCCCTTGACGGATAAATATAGAGCAACTCACAAGGAAACTATAGGAGCCCCACTGTTCGTTATCACAGGTTGGACAAAGTAAATCATGCAAACTCCCAAGGATAAACACCACTCCCTAATGAGAGAACGCCGTCAAGGATTAGGAAAGGCAGCCGCCTCCCTTCAGAATGGCAAATGCAAAGTTATGCAATGAAAACCCTCTGCAAGTACACAAGAACCAATGTGGGTCTTTTCCGCTCTCCCGCACGAACCCGGAATGAGGTTCAGCCAACGGGATAGCGATAAGCTCAATCTGGAAACCAGAGGTATGTTGCATCCGCTGAGCGGAAAGTAAATTGAGTAGCAAGGAAAAGCGGTGCAATATTGCACCCTTACCAGACCTCGAGGACTCGGCGTCTCAGCGGGAAGAGTAACCGGCACCCGCTGCTCCCTCTGAAGAGTCTAAGTAACGTCCTTCCGGAAGCGCGATGACGTCATCAGCGTGACCGTCGCATGGAATCCTGCGATTTGTGGTTCCAGTCACGGGCGTGAGCATTGTCAGTGTCTTCCCTGATGGAACCTGACACTTTAGCACTGATCCGCAGTGGTAAAGTGCCCAGAGTACATAAATCAGCAAAAACGAAGTCTAGCACATAGTCAAAAATACAGGAGGTAGAGGCAAAAGACAGGGGAAACCATGCCAAGGATGCCAGGTCTAACACAGGATAAGGTGTTACAGTTTTTTTATATGTGCAAATTTGGGTGACAAATTATTTGTTCAAATTGGTGATCTAAATGGTGCATAGGGCCATAACAGATGTACTAATGAAAATGCACTTGAAACGACTTCATAAGGTGCGTTAGAAGTGTGGTTAATAATGTAATATAGTTATGCCACCTTTTCGTGTGAGACTCTATTTTAATAGATTGGAAGAAGTTTTTGATGTTCTTCCCATCTTGCTTTTGCTCATCCCCCCTCCCCCAATCAGAGACCAGCTGTGAGTCTTCTCTCCTCAAGTTTCAGCAGAGCACCCTGTGCTATGACGTAAAACCTAATTGTTTAAGAAAGCGTGTTTTTTTAATTAAACTTTCCACTGTGTTACCAATGTATCATTTTGAAGGATTTCCATTGGAAGTTCTGATGTAGGCGTGAGAAGAACATAATTCTATGAGCTATTGTTTGAGAAATGTTTCATATTATTTTGTACATCTCCGGAGTGCAGTTGCTGGAGAAGCAAGTGGGAATTTTTCTTTTACCTTAAGAAATGGGTTAGTGCTAAGAGTTTTGATTGATAAGCTGCTTTTGATTTGCCAGTGCGACCTAACCAAGGTCATACCATGTTGTCTGCAGTTTTGCTAACTGTTTATGCATAAAATGTGTATAAAAACTCCTAGTTTTGAAGGTTCGGAGGAGACTTCTCATTTCCTCCGGAGATTCTGTCCGATTATTTTGAGACTTTCTCCTTCTCCCTTAGGATGTTGGTATTACTCTTTATGAGTTTGACACTTGGAATCTGGAAAGATTTAATTGCCCAAATAGGGGCTTTACTATGAATTTACTATGAATTAAAGAGTCTGTGTTCTGTATCTGAGCCTTCATGGCAATCTATGCATTTCTCTGTATTGTTTATGTTAACTATCAGGGCCGGACTGGGTACAGCAACCAACCCTGGCAGGTTGCTGCTCGACCGACCCTGGGAACTGGGGGGAGGGGGGGGGTTGACACGAAGCATCGCTCCCGCTTTTCTTACAGGAGCCCGATATTGCAGCACTGCTGCAAAAGCGGCCCCTGTGTAAAAAAAAGCGGCCCCCATGGCCACAAAACCGGCCACCACCCCTTCGGCCCACCAGGGAAATGCCCGGTGCCCGCTACGGCCAGTCCAGCCCTGTTTACAATTCTGTAATAAACCTATTAAACTTAATTTTGATCTAGAACTCAGTAATTGAGAGGTCTTAGTTTCTATTTTGATTTCTGCTCTGCTAATTATTGGGTTTAAAGTTGGGGAGGGTGGTCTCTTGCAGCTAGATCAACAAAAGATCACAGAGCCAAAGTACCTGACGTAAAAATCGGGGTGCATAAAATATTGAGGTTCAGTAAATTATTGGGGTTCAGTTTCAACAGTTCCATTCTAAAGGAGCGAAGCCCCACTATCCGAGAGCTCACAAGTTTTGAGAATTTGTATGAATGAGAACTATTTAGTGTCTTTGCTGATATAAAAGGAAGCGATGTCACAAACACTTTGGCATCAATGAGCAATAAGACGTCTTCCTTGTCTCTTTTAGAAATGACTTTACTCTTTAGCTCTGACAAACTGGAACATTCGCTAGTGATTAGGGTCATTTTCTTGAAACATATGATGAGTTTTGTTCACTTCAATACCCTTTAACGTACGGTACTCTTTGCTGCCAAGATCTTTACAAGCCATTGCTATTATATTTGCATTGATGCTGTACTGCTATTTGTTGTGCTTGTATTTTCATGTTCATTTTCTTTGTTTTATGTCCAGAGTTTGCTTATTCTCATTTCACTAATTTAGATCATTGGCAATATGAATTTTATAATTCATAGCAATCAAATTTAATAATTTCTTAACTTATTTGCTATTGGTCCTTGTTAGACTGTTTACACATTTGTTCTCTTTACATTCTGTCTTTATTTCAGTTTTAAAGCTTGCATTTTGCTTATGTGAGGCACTGAACTAAAGCAGCTCAAAATGAGGGAGGGAGAGCTGCATGATGTGAGGCAAAAACAGCAGCACTGTAACAGGTATGGATGGCAGCACAATATGAAAGATGCAGAGCCGCACAATGTGAAGCAGGAAGAACAATACATTATAGGGGGTGCAGAGCAGCAAAATATAAGGGAGGTTGAACAAGCAAGATGGGAGGGAGGGAGGGCAGTACACAAAGTGAGCGGCAACATCTGAGGTAAGGGTGGCAGAAAAATATGAGTGCAAGAGAGAAGCAGAATTTGAAGCTGATTATTATATGAGGCATTGTGGAGCAAAAAAATGGAGTAGTAAAACTTCAGAGCAGAACAGTAAACATGATGGACTAAAAAGCAAGTGTAGAATATGGAGAACCTCAAAATATGAGATGCTGGACAACAAAATGAGAGACACAGGCAACTGAGTGTATGAGACAAGAGGGAGCAGTAAATATGAGGGCTAATAGGTTGAAATAAATATGAGTGAGGGAGAACAGTAAAATACAAGAGCAACAGGGAGCTGTAAAATATCAGTCAGGGAGAGCTGATAGCTGACAGTGAAGAAGAATATGAATCACAGCAACAAAACATGCCAGGAGAGCATCAAATATGAGGCAGAGAGAGCAGCAAAGTATAAAGGAAAATAGCAATCTATGAGGTAATAACTTGTTTTGGATAGTGACTGCTGCTGTTCTTCCACTCCCTAACATTAATAACAAGCGTTACAAATACATAATTGAATGGCAACTCCGCCTTTCCACCAAAGAAGGTTGAAATGGCTCACCAGAACTACCAGATGACAAAAAGATCAGAAAAATAAAACGAAGATGAGCAGCAAATATATACGAGGCATTAAGAGTTGCAAATTGTGCATACTTTGCTATTTGGGAGGAAGACTACCAATGTTATGTTTCCTCTGTTTAACACTCTCCCACTCAAAAATATCCCTCACTCTAAAGCAGAGTTTACCAAACTGTGGGTTGGTCGCAAGCCTATCTTTGGTGGGTTGAGAAAGTCTAAGCAATAAATAAAGATGCCTTTAAATTCTGTGTTTCTCTTGCCACATATGTCACTGCTTTTAAAGACAGAGGTCGCATGTAATGCTATGTCTTTTCTTACAAGTTGCTTCTTATTCCTATAAAATGGGGATTTGTGTTTACTTTTCTTTCTCTGACTGCAAAGTGAGAGGAGATGTTAAAGTGAATTGTGTGACGATCTTGCTGGAGCACAGGGAGTGTGAAAGGAAAGGATGTTGGGTTTTTTGGGCAACACGTAACAAAATGTTAATACCTTTAAATAAACTGTATGCATTCAGCAGTCAAAAAAGTAAAATGTACATTTTTTGTAATTCTGAAGTGTGATGGAAACAGATTTTAATAGGATCAAAATAAACCAAGACACTTTACTTGGTGATGCTCAAATGATGAATATTCACAGAAACCCAATCTCCACACATTATAATTTGTGTGCTATATCGTGTTATCAGTAAAACCGTATGTCTGTGCTAATTTAGTGGCCATTTCTATGGAAAATATGCTGTCTGTAAGCTACGATGCATTACCAAATGATGCTTTAAATAGGCAGGTAATGTCCAGTACTGAGTACTTGCACTTTTTTAATTTGAGAGGGAGAGTACCTGTACTTCTCAGCACTACTACAAGACATTTAATGGCAGATTACCAGCACTTCCTAGGAGCAAACAGGTACTCTAGAGTGACTACGTGCACGTCTAGATTTCCATTTAAAGCAGTGTGCTTGTGACGTTCAAATAGCCCCCTCACCTCTTGCCCATTAAAGATAGATGTGTAGCTAAAGTTTGCTGTTCTAAAAATGGGGTTGTGGTCCTAAAACGTCTGGGAAGCAATAGTTAATCAAATGTTCACCATTTGTCTGAAAGTCTCCCTTTTCAGTGTCCGTAAATTCTGACCTGAACATTACAATATGAAGCAAGATCATCAAAATGTGAGCCAGGATGGCAGGGGGGGACAAGTAGCATATTATGGAACGGGTAGAAATATAAGAGTAATGGGAAAAAAAGGGAAATTCAAAATTAAGTGATATAGCCGTTCTTGCTATCAAATGTATATTAACATAATTGAAATTAATAACAAAACGGCCTTCTCGGGTAACGAAACATTGCGACAATATGGCACATTTTCTCTGAGTGAAGAAAATGAGTAGCTTCCAATGTCAGCGGAGGTTCAACCGCCGGCATAGAGCGCGTAGCCTCCAAACGACCTGAACGCTGCCTACACCTCAACCCTTTGCCCTCTTTCCCGCTCTTTCCCTTTTTCAAAAACCGTTGCAAACTCCACCTCCTTCACACGGCTTGCGCGGTCCCACTTACCATTGGCCAGTGCACTGTCCAATCACCAACTGAATGAGCCAGACGGCGCCCACTTTGACGAAGAAACTCATTCCGAGGTTGACGCGAGTGTAAAGACCATGAATGATCACGGACTTTCTTCCAAAAACGAAACAAACTCTCTATTTCTTCCAGCAGATGCCGGTTAGTTAAAAAAAAGTATGTTCTAATCCTTTCATATGCGTCACAATACATATTATTAAATCATTAAAATGGTGACATATTGAAAAAAATGTTAAAGTATTTTGTTAGTGCTTATTGTGATGTTAATGCTGCAAAATAGTTTAGTAAGTACATAATACTCCTGTCTATTCGTAAGTGAATGGCACATTCCAAGATGGCTCTTATATTCATTTCCGCCTACCAGTCAGCCGCCCCCCGAGTCCCTCTTTTATGTTGCCCGCCAAGCCTTTTAAACGCAGAAAAACAAGCAAGCCGTGGAGACATCCTGCGATTGGATGCTGGGGATGGTGTGACCCCTCCTTCACCTAGAGGCCCGAGGTCGGTCTCCCATTGGGCTACTTAGTATCTGTTTCGTAAAATAACAAAAGGCACACGGGGAACCTGTCAACCCTCCCCCACGTGGGTGTGACAGGTCACGTGATGCGGCACCCTACCCGAGTCAATAGGGCGAGAAGCCGGCTCGGCTCACGCTGACAGACAACAAGAGGCTGCACTTCACGGACAACCCTCGGGGCTTGGAGCTGAAGGTGCGATCGTCCGTCGTAATTCTCGAACACCCGCGGCGTTGGCGATAACGGGCGTCTTCTGGAAGCCCCCAACAAAGGGGGCGGGGCTCCGAGGGAGTGCAAGTAAGGTGAGGTGACGCTGGCTGATTTGAGAGAATGATCGCATTACTAGAGGAGGTGACGAGACCCTTCCCGATGTACCACCCTCTACAGATGCTTTTAACAAGCCTCCCCACACCGCCTACTAGCAGGAGTTGCGTGATAGCCTCGCACAACAAATGCACTTGACAGCCCCTAGGGAGTTCTCCCCGTGCAGATATTCTTTTACTCCTAAATGTGGCTATGACACAAACCCTCTTCTACTCGGGTGGGGATGCATCTGATAGACCCTCCACAGTTTTTAAAAGAATGTCCCGTACTCAACTCCACGCTTCTAGGCGTGAATCCGAAACCCCACCTGAGAGCAGTGCTTTCTTCCGACAACCCACAGAATCCCCCATACCCCACCTCCCAAAAAAAAAAAATCTATCTAGCATGGGATACTTCAGGAATTTATCCTGATCTCCCCGCACCCATTCCGAGCAGATGCTACCACACCTGACAGCCCCACCCAGTAGGGTCTAGAAGACCGCTCCTTAGTGGTCACCTGGACATTCTTCTTGACACTCTTCCTCTCCCCCCCCCCTTTCAACTTCCCAGCAAAGGGGTCAATTAAGAGTTTACAATCTGCTTTAGTCGATATCTTCTTCCAGGGATTAACGCGAGGACAACCTCAGCAGAGCTTTCTCCTGACAGCCCCTAACAGTGACCAAGAAACTTTCTTCGCCAACCCTTCCCCAAACAGGGGTCGCATGAGAGCGCCAACAAAATGAGGAAAGGATGTGTCGTTACGGCCACAGCAACGGACTTTGGAACTGGGGAACCGGGTGCGAGTCTCGCCGTCGGCTCAACATCCTTTTATTATGCGCAAATCACTTCATATCCCCGTCTCTAAAAAAAATTAATATGACCTGGTGTAATGTAACTGGAGCTCATGTAAAACGCCCCAATATATTCGGGTCTAGTTCGTTTTTTTTGCGGTTTTATATAGCATAAACTGCAAAAAAATTAGCCCCCCCCTTTATAAGGGCTTAATTTGAATAATTCCGCCCCCACCCCCTCACTCCAGCAGAGGATATGCGAATACCTCATCCAGCCTGTGTCAGTGACTCGATATCCCACTATAGGCTGACCCTTTCCCTTTAAAACTGCCTCCCCTCCCACCAGAGGTTACCTAACAGCTCCCACAAGGGGTTCCTCGCGGACTCCCACCCGAGTAGAGATCGTTTACATCCCCTTCGCGGAGTTTCCACTGGCAGCCCCCGGAGGTTGTCTGAATGCATCGGTCGTTAAAAGCACCAAATAGCCCCACCCAGAATAAGCTGACAATTGCCACAATGGGGTGATTCACACAGCAGGCGATACTGACAGCATCTACCCGAAACAACCGCTCTGTGGGATTTCCTCCTCAAGCCGACCACTCCGCAGTTACCCGTCAGCGGCGATTACCGTTTACCTTGAAACTGGACGATAGCAGGGATTAATTGATAGAACTCCACAGCCAGCAGGAGGTACCTACCTCCCTCCACCTTCAGTAGTCGCAATAACTGACCAAAACGGAGCAAATATACCGTCCCAATTCAACAGTACCTAATATTAATGTTTCTGAAACAAACCCAAGTTAACGAGTTGCTCTCTTGTGATGTGCCCATGTTAAAGACACCAATACAAAGGACATTAAACTAATGCCTCAAGAGGTTTCACACAGCCGAGACTGGGGCGTTCTTAAAATTGACTTTTCAGATTTAGAGCCTTCGTGTGTTGCCTCATTTGTTTGCACTTTGTTTCTGTAAACGGTGCATTGTTACTCCGTGTAATGACGTTCGAAAAGACTAGTGTGTTGTTGGCATGTATGTGCCACTTTATTTCGCGGGTGGTTCGGTCTGGATTGTTGGTTTGCCTTGAGTGACTGGCTGACTAGCTTGCCATATGACAGCTCGATGGTTTACAGTTTGACAGACCTGCAAGGAGAAGGCTGGTTGATTTTACTCAGGGCTTTAAGTGGGATCAAAAAAACGGGGGGGTCTCTCGAAGGGGCGCGGCCAATGTAATTATGGGCGTGGCTTAAAACACGTAAGGCAAAAACCTGTAATTAGCATAGCGTGCCGCCCGACTTGTATTTTGCTGTTTCTGTCATTGCATCCAGATATATGATACAACAAGTAACATCATACCTACAAGTCAGCACTATTGGCTTTGTCAATGGCTGTTAGTTGCATAAGATAAATAAGAAGCAACTATGGCTTGTATAGAATATTTAAAAAGCTTCCACTTGAAGCCCTGGTGACACTACGACAATGTTGCTGCTCCTAAGTTTCAAAAAGAGAAGGGAAATCCACAGAGAGAATGACTCTCTTTAAAGTATTTCCCTTCCCCTATAAAGCTCACCTGGCATGACGCCATGCCGTAACTTCTCCACTAGTGAGAAGTGAGCAGTGTGAGCAGCGCACATCGCTGTGCCTGCTGTCACTGCAGTCCGGAAAAAAACAGACTGCCTGTGCCAGGGCACAAAACAGAGCCCAATAGAATCCCGTTTCGAGGCCCCCTTTAAAAAACTGCTGGTGCTCAGACCCGGCCCACTTAAAGCCCTGATTTTACTAGTGGTCTGTGTTTAGCTGGTTAATTTGCCAGTGGGGAATAATTGAAGGGGGCAAGGGTCGTGTGCTATTTGGCAGCTAGCTGGTTGGATTGACAGTTGTGAGCTGGCATGCATTTGCCGTTTGGGACGGGGTGATGCTGGCTGGTTTTATTGAGGGCAGCTAGTTGTGGTGTTTGTTGAGGATAGGTAAGCTGTTGGCTTACCTGTTGGAAGCTGGTTAATTTGCGTGCAGGGGTATTGGTTGGAGGGTGTTTGGAGAAGCTAGGTGGTTTGTTTGCCAAATGAGTTAGGTAGGGCTGGTTGGTTTGTACAGGGGAGCGGCTGCCAGACAGAGCTGGTTGGAGTGCTAGGTGGAGGAAAGTTGATTGCCCTGTCGAGGGCTGGCAGGCTGCCTTATTTGGTAGCCATGACTGGTTTATGTTCGTGCCGGGGAAGAGTTTGTATGGGTTTTGGTTTAATTATGGGCAGTTGAGTAGGTTAATGTTTTGGATAGTGTTATTATGATATTTATTTTTTATAGTTTGCTTTTTGCAGTTTAATATAGCACAAACTCGACTCAAAGGTATTGGAGCGCTTTAGATGAGCACCAGTCACATTACAGATGGACACATTCATTTTTGGTAGGCACGGGGTGATTAAGTGATTTGCCCAGAACACCAGATGTTGAGCTGACACAGAGACTCGAACTTGGTTTCCCAGTTCTGGTCATTAGATGTGTTTTAGGGTCTGCATGAATTGCAAAATATGGATTTTCTGCCACTTATTGAGACTCAGTGTCTTGTTTTAAGGTGTGTGAAGCTAATACATTTTAAAGATGTCCCTTACATCAAAGTTGGGGAAATGTAATCTTGGATCCTGATGGAGAATACCTCCTCTCATCTCAGTACACTATCTTCAGAGATCCCTCAGCCTTACAGTCCAGTACATATGCTTAGGACTTGGGATGCATTGCCAGATGAGGAAAATGTAGCTCCTGGCCCATTATTTTTGAATTTGTGGTTCTGATCAGTCGTTCACTTATTGCTCATCTCTTCCGTCTCAGGTTCTCTCTTGGTCTTGGACTCTGGTGGCCACAGCTCTCCATGCTGCTGGACGGGGAGATTACAGCTGGTGACCGGCTGACCAGTGCAGCTGCCCAGGGTGATGTCCCTGAGGTCCGTCGTCTGCTGCACGACGAACTGGTGCATCCAGACTCCATCAACCGCTTTGGGAAGACAGCTCTTCAGGTAGGTGCCAGGGTGGGTCATTGATGTGGGTAGGGGTTTATGATGGATCAGGGCAGGGTGTAGGTAGGTGCCAGAAGTAAATATAAGGAAGACCGGATGCCATTGGGCTCTGGGTGAGATGGGGATGGCCCGGGCATGGCACAGGCAAGTAATGAAGTGAATTCAGACTAGAGCTTTAGCATTGTTGTTTTTAGTTTATTCGCGTGCATGAATCATTTCCGTCTTCAACCTGAGGACTATCTTAGGTGTGTAAGTCTAAGAAATATGAAATGTTAGAGAAATCAAAGTATTTCTTTGTGTGTCACTTAGATCACTCACAAAGATTGCAAGTGCAATTATACTACGCAATATAAACTGGATATTCCCCTTTAATCACCCCTCTTTTTTCCTTCTCATGTCCAGGTGATGATGTTCGGCAGCCCTGCTGTAGCCAGGGAACTATTGAAACAGGGGGCTAGTGTCACCATCCAGGATTACAATGGCACCACTCCAGCCCACGATGCAGCGCGTACTGGCTTCCTTGAGACACTACAGCTTCTGGTGGAGCATGGTGCCGACATCAATGTGCCCGATTGTCATGGCTCATTGCCCATCCACTTGGCCGTCCGTGAAGGCCACGAGGATGTTGTTCTTTTTCTGTCAGCAGACTCTAACTTGCAGCAACAGGACACTGAGGGTCTGACTGCACTTGATCTAGCAAGATGCTTTGCTGGGCCCGGGTGGTTGCCATTTTGGAGCAGCACCTCTCTTTGCTAACGTAGTGGAAGTTGAGTGGGGTTTAGGGAAGCTTTGTGTTCAGTACGGTCTCTATTCTCATGTTCCTCTTGTATTGCATAACCAGTTGGAGAAGAGCTTGTGTCTGGACTTGGTGGCAGAGCATTAAGAAGGTGTTGGTATCTGCTGCCTGTTTTCACAGTAGCCCCGCCACCCCATGCATCGGTTAGCTTGCTTCAGCACTTGGTTTAACGGTTCCCTTCTCTCCTTCGGTTCTTGTTTCTTTGTATTTTTCCATGTTTTCGTTATTTGTGGTTCTTTTAATGTTAACCGTTAGTGATCCACAAAGGTGATTTCAGCCTTCCAAACTCCTACAGCCTTCTACAACGATGCTATATTATATGCTGAACAAAATGGGTTGCCTAGTTTGTGTCCACGTTTGAATAGTGCTCTGCATGCATGGCACTTACACAATCAGGCTAGCCCCTTTCTCTGCCTCACCCTACACCCAACTTGGTCTCCAAAGTTAATCCTGACTTCCCTGATACCATGAGTTCCCTTGTGTCAGCTTTCTAAGTCAACACTTCCTTTAAAATATTTGTAACTACTCGGCCCACTCCCAGTTGCCTTAAGATAAGTTATTCATATAACAGCCCATTGGTGTCAATGAATTCCAGCCAATGTATAAACATCTCTGCCACGTAAGCTCGTCTAGATTTTATGTCCTACGTTGTATTTATTTAGTGGGGCAGCTGCCTGTGAGGTACTTCCTGGCAAGAAGATGCTCTATCCTGAGTCCTGATCTGGCCGAAGCCATGTCACTTGGTTTGAAGTCCACGACGAGGATGGCTTTAGAAGGCCACAGGGTAGGGCTGGACCTTGCACTGTGATCTTGGTGTTTATGTGTTTTATCAAGAGCACTTTGGATTTTACGTGCCTGTAATAGGAAGTACACTCAGTTGATTCCGATAAAAGGTACAGTTTCCTTTAACCTTTGAAGGTAATCCTTGTCTGCTCGTTGAGTCATCAATGCGCTTTTTTGCCGACGTAAGGAGCTGGCACTCTGGCTGTCGGTCCTCGCTGAAGAAATTACCTAACTTGTAACGCTGCCTCTTGCCCTCCTGCTCCTGTGCAGTTGGCAAGAAAACTGCCTGCCGTCGCAGCACTTGTCTTCCATATATTGACTGAAACAAAAACAACATGGCTGCCCCACTGTATCACACACTTGTACTCGAGGCCATGTTCTCTAAATGCATGCACCCCAGGAAACACTGCCAAGATGTCGACGGCTTTCGGCGGGCAATGCATAGAATGAGTTTGCCAATCTAGGTTTCTCTGTGCTTTTAGTTTGCGATGAAAAACCTTATCGCTTCCCTTTATAACCATGGCAGTGATTTCAGTTAACCCGTTTCTGCAATTAAACAGAGCTTGCTTAATCGCTTTGTGGCAGATAATACTTAAAAATAGAAACTCTCTAGCTTGCCGCTGTGGGGACACAAGTTGCGACAGCGAGTTGCTTCTCCAGCTGTGCTTGCGTGTCTATTCAGCCGCTGTTCCTGGCTTTGTTTGGCAGGGGAAACCTGCTGCATAATTGTTGCCTCTCCCTCAGTGGCAAGTAATTCCGAAGCGCTTGGGTGTGGTATGTTGCGATTGGGCAACCTGTGCACCGCAGGTGTGGCTCCCAAAACCCAAAACATGGCACTCCCCTTTGTGAAGCGTAGTCTTTGTACTGTTGGCGTAAGTCGTCCCTGTTAATTTGTTTGTCACACCAACGTTCCCCAAAAATGAATTTCATACCTTGTTCATTTCGAGTGTACATAGTAGTTTTTTAAATTCTATTTATTATGCTTTTGAAGGATGTTGTATGTCATAATTTAAGTTTTTAAAAGCATTAAATTAATATGTACTGATTAACCCACGCTTCTCCGTTTGTTTTATTGAATGTGCGCTCCGACATATCTTTCTTTTGCAGGAGAAAAAGTTTTTAAAAAGTCCATATTTCACTACAGGATAGACCGTTCTCAGATTATTTTGTTGTTTATTATTTAATAGAGGTGGGCGAGCCACAGAAAGCTCGAGCCAAATGTTTAGGGCTAGCTTGGCGCGAGGTCTTCCTGGAACTTCGAGCCGAAAACGAGCCGAGCTTTCACGTGAGGCGATGTGGCTACAAATGCCAACCATGTAACATGTGAATCCGGTTCGACCCCCTGCCTGCACTGCATGTTCTAAATCACGGCAAAAGTTCCTGTGTCATAAGAAAACATAAAGGTGACAAAACAATCTGTTGTGAAGCTCTCCGAGGTCCGTGGCCAAGGTTCCTCCGATATGAAACTGCCCAAAAGTAAAATGTGGATTCTGCCCGCCGTCACCCACGCGCTTTCCAAGAATTAAGGACAACTCATTAACCTTTGAATTCAGGCAGAGATACCATGGGGCGCATCTACTCAACGGCAGAAAATGGTACAGCACAATATCATATTGACAAGTAAGGGGTGAGGTGCCCCAAGGTCCCATGTGTATATATGCTTCAACCCCCGTCTTGTGATCACCACGGGAGTCGCCTGTGCACGTTGCTAGTCTTTTATGGTTGTTTTACTGACTCTTACCCTCAAGACAGCGTTTAAAGGCGGCATATGGTGATTGTTTGAGCGTTCCCGAATATGTCACAGAAAGACGTAATGTAATGCTGTGATATGCGTGTTTTTTTTATAGCTGGCTGAGCGCTAAGTCTTTGGCCTTTCGGCACTGATGGCGGCAGGGAGTGCAAACAGACGTCAGCAGTTCTGTGTTTTTTATTTGGGGTTTTTCGTAAATCTCCACAAAACCACATCGCGGAAGCATCAGAGCGTATAAAGTTCTCCCGAGATGTGGGGCTCTGTCGGGCGCTGTAGGCGGAGCGGTGAGGTCGCATCTTGCGTCCTTCCTCCCACGCGGGTGTGTTCCGTGGGTCTTCTGTTTTGGTTGTTAACTATGCGTGAGTCCGTTTCTCCCAGGCCTCTAGTGACCTCATTGTCCCAGTGTCTCTTCGGATTCTGCGCCAATGCTGCTCCTGTCCCATTGTTGCTTTCCTTATCCATGCATCAACGTCCCCAACCACATCCAATCGGCCTTCTCAAGGACCCGTGTGCATGTTATGTGTCCCAGTGCAGGAGTCTCCTAGTCATTCGCCCACATTACTTAGACCTGTGTTGGTTCCCGGTCTCCAGGGCCGACCTACTACTTGTGAAGCAATCTCCCTACTCCTGCACGCCAGATCTCCTGGGTTAGTGTACTCCAGATGGTGGAATCTCCCAGCCCCATGAGGTCTTGTGTGTGTGTGTGTGTGTGGGAGAGGGCGGATCTCCCCGATACATGAGCCCCACCTGCGTGCCAGTGTACTCCATGTGACCTGGCACATGAGATCTCCTGAGCCAGTGTACTCCCTGTGGCGGATCTCCCTGCTCCCGAGATCTCCTGAGCCAGTGTACCCTAGCACCGGTGCTGATATGGGCCTGCTGTCCTGTTCCAGCGAGGGGATCTCCATGGCCTCTGGAACAAGAGGTTTCCTGTGTCAATGTAGTCCTTGTTGTAGGGCACTCTTTCCACCTGGCACACAGGGGATCCTGTGCCAGTGGGCTGCTGTGCTGGTGATGGTATAGCCCTCCTGTCCTGTTCCAGCGTGGGAATCGGGCTACTCCAGGTCGCCTGTGCCAGTGTAATCTCTGTGCCAGTGATGGTCCCCAGGCTCACAAATTGCCAACGGTCTCAGCCTGTGATTCAGCCATAGCTACACTTTTACCCATACAGGGTAACGGACAGCATCTGAGATTTGTGGCAAGGGGTGAACACTACCAATTTGTTGCACTGCCTTTTGGCTTTTCCTCTGCCCCCAGAGTGTTCACAAAGGTGATGGCGGTGGCAGTAGCTCATTGGCATCACCAGGGTATTCATCTGTGTCCACATCTGGACGACTGGCTTGTGAAAGCATTGTACCCAGACATGACAGTGCAGCACTTCAAAATCTGTGACCGTGCTTATGCAAAGATTATGCTACTCCGTTAACCCACAGAAGTATTCTCTGCTTCTCTATGAAGCCATACAACCTGTTGGAGCGTTGGTGGATAACCACAGTCTGTGCACCCTTCCCAGGGAAGAGAGGTTGCGGCACATAGAACAGATAGCATGGCAGCAGTCTGGCTAGGGTCTGAGCCATGACCCAACTAGGGCTTGCCAGAATGATTATCATCTGCCATTGGAAGCCATCAAGATCTCAAGAGGGGCTTGGCATGGGAGTAGCTTTTTTTTGGGGGGTTGGTGTGACCCCCCCCAATAGTGCATTCAAGGCTTGGTATTTGGTCTACTATTTCTATGTCGGATTTTCCGCTCTGTGCAACAATAATAGACAAAACAGTGACCTTTCATGGACAACAGGAGAGACAGAGACTTAGATACACATCTAGTGGCTGAATTTCAAAATGTGACCCCAGATAATCTGGAATCAATACCAGCTTCCCTACGTACCCAAATCGTGTGAGCCTAGGCAGTAATTTATTCACATAGCCTCCTTTTTTTTTAATTTTTATTATCCCACATGAAAGCACTTTTAGCTACTCGAGTTCCGGATGTGCACTGTACAAGCACGTCCTGTGTTTTATTTAATAGACTATAATGTTGCTCCTTCCATAATAAGCACGTAGGACATGTTTAGTGTTACATGACTACTGTCTTGCCTCTTAGTTCACTAATGGAATTGTTTGAGACATTAATGTTTCTAAGTTCATGTTTAAAAATCACTTTTAATAAATGCCTGTCTATGCAGTGATATGATGTACTAAGGTGAAATGCTGAAATGTTATTTTTTACATTTTGAAGAGCCTATCGTATTCTTACATTGTTTGTTGCATGATATACAGGTCAAATGTTTTGATGGCTTGGCTTGTGCACCAACTCTTCGAGCCAAGTCCAGGCCCTTGGCTCGCCCCATTCATTTGCTGGCATGCCCACCTACATGTGTGACTTGGGGGGGGTAGTACATGATTCAGTCAGTCACTGAGTAAAATGATTTGTAAAGTCAGAAGACTGGAAAAATGGGGATCTGTCCACAACCACCGATTGAACAACTCGATCATCAAGGCTTATTGCAGCAGTGAGTGGATGCTGTGAAAATACATTTAAAGCAAGTGAAAGTGATCCCGGGCAGGGTATCCAGGTTGTTGTGTTGCACGTGACCATAGTCCTGAATTCCCAGGGAGAACTACCATGCTTAGGTGTGACCGGCAGGGGCATTGCTTTAGAGGGGTGTTTGGAGTGTGACATTGCCCAAATGCTTTCTCTTTTTGATAGTAAGGTGTGCGGTCTCAGAGTCTGGTCTGCAATGTCTGTGCCAGTTTTTCTTGTTCTCATTTCACTAAGAACCTTTAACTTGTTCATTTTTTGCATCAGAAATATAAATATATATAGATACCAGCTTACCTAAAAAGTAGTAAATCTGCACCCATAGAAGTGCTCCATGAATGGGTGCAAATTTACTATTTTTTTTTTAATTCACAAACCTTGGCAGTAGTAGGCTTGGAAAGCTGTGCCACTCAAGTTTCCAAGAGTAGTAATGGCAATCAAACAGGTGATAGGATAAATGCTTGAAAGTAGTCTAACCAGTGCAATTGCTTGGGGTAGCATCACCCCCAGTCAGAGATCTGGGCCTAAATCCATCGTTTTTTAGCTCACCACAGCATTCTATTTTGGACCTAGCCAAATGCAAATCAGCCTTTACCCTGCTCCCCATGAAGGGTGATACCCCGAAACCGGTCCTAGGATGCTTGTTGCTGGTCCAGGGAGTACCTGGCCTGGCAGTTCAGGTTGATTTATTTCCATGGGGAGCCAGGGTCAAGGCTGTTTAGCATACTGGAATGGCATAGTGAGCAAAAAACAATGGATTTAGGCCCAGATCTCTGACTGGGGGTGAGTGTTTGACATTGTTCAGCATTCCATTCATCAATTGTTCTTTTAGCATTTTTCATCCTAAGTGGGACGGGGATGCCCAGACATGGGTTCCGTGCTCGTCATGCCACTGGATTCAAGCTATCCTAGCTGATGAGGGGTGATACCCTGAAACCAGTCCTAGGATGCTTGTTTCTGGTCTATGGAAGACCTGGCCTGGCAGTTTGGGCTGGACTCTTTCCCATGGGGAGCAGGGTCAAGGCTGAATTGCATATGGCTTGGTCCAAACAGTAATGGCGCTGTGAGCAAAACAAATGATGGCTTTAGGCCCTGATCTCTGACTAGGGGTGAGTGTTTGACATTGTTCAGCATTCCGTCCTGCTCGCCATGCTATTAGATTCAAGCTATCCAGGCTGATGACTGGTATTACCACGAAACCAGTCCTAGGATGCTTGTTTCTGGTCCAGGCAGGACCTGGCCTGGCAGTTCAGGATAGACTGTTCCCATGGAAAGCTGGGTCAAGGCATATGGGTGGGTCCAAACTGGAATGGCGTGGTGAGCACAAAAACGATGGATTTGGGCCCAAATCTCTGGCTTGGGGTGAGTGTTTGACATTGTTCAGCATTCTGTCCATCAATTGTTCTTTTAGCATTTAGGAGGAGTTGGTGGCATATGTATCTTCTAAAGACTGTGCAGTTTCTGCTCAGGTTGCTATCCTTGATTGAACTTCCACTTCCTACCTGGGTTGGATTTATTCATGAGTAGGCAGTATCGCTGCCTTTAGATAATAATAATAACATTAACTAGTGCACAGTTACTGCTCATGGAACTTATTCTTATTGTTGCCCTTTGGCAGTGGTTTACTCAGTGGTTTACTCTTTCTACAGCATCTCTGCTGGGCACAGTTTGCCATATGTATTACTTGGCCATCACTGATTACCCCTTTATTTTACACACACACACCACCCCCGCTGCCTCTGTGGATATGCTGTTGCTGTGCAACTGACTGTATATTTTAGGCTTATTACAATTTGGGTGTCTATCTGTCACTTACCATCACACCGCCAGGCACTGTGTCCCATAATACGAGCCTCCGTTGTCATCACACACAACATGAAAACATTTCCCACATAGACTCAAAACGAAAACAACACCCAACCACAAACACTACAAGGTGTAGCTTACTTTCCTTGTGGATAATCACTTTATCACACTAAATAAGTGTAGTAAGGGCTATACAAATGCTACAATACAATACCCATTATGTCTCTAGTAGCTGGTAAGATTGGTCCTTCTTATACTGGGCTTGATGGTCTTGTTCATCTTTCTGGTGCTGTAAGCATGCATACAGTTGATGAATCTCGACTGCAGACCACAATTAGACAGAAGAATCAGTTCTTTGGACATCCGAGAGCAGGGCCAATGGAGTTATCTGGCAATGGGGACCAAAATATGTGGATGGGTTGGAAAAATGAGGTGCCAAAAAAGGCAAATTATGCAGCAGAATCTGACAGAACTATTTTGTTATTTTTACACCTATGAATACTGTCTGGGTAAATTTGCACTTCATTAGTACCAGTTTGTAGGAAGCTGGCTCTGTATATACTATAGCAAAAGGAGGTATAGTGTGCACAGAGTCCAGTGGAACCCCAAAGGTAGGCAGAGGTAAAAGTGGATAGCACCTTACTCTCGATTTGTGGTAGTGTGGGCGAGCAGTAAGGCTTTATCAGAGGGTAGTGTTAAGCATTTGTTGTACACACTCAGGCAGCAAATGATGTCACACACTCAAAGACTGAACTCAGACGAATTTGTTTGTATGAAAAAAATATTATTTAGTTATATTTATTTCTAGAACCAAGCCAGGCCTGGTGCAGGTAAGTGAAATAAATGCTTTGCAAAATCTTATGCAATGTTTTACAATTGAATGTAGGTTCAAATGCAGTTGATTGAAATACAGGTAAGTCAAAATGTCGGAATTACTTTTTAGTTAATTTACAGATTACTTTGTACGTTACTTTTCATATTACTTATTAAGTTACTTTTTCTACTCCGTGTGATATGCCTAGATATCCCACTGGGACATTTCCCAGAGAAAAGGTAAGTAAATCAGTTTTTGTACAGTTGCAGTTTTTCAGGTTTTCATACAAATCAACTCCACACTTAGAACATTTTTCAAGGAAAAACAGTCATTGTATTCCTATGGAGAGAAATGAAGTTATCGGTTAACAGGTAAGTACTTTGTTGTGGGAGTCAGTATTCTGGGGTTAGAACCAGGATTCCCCCAGGGTCAAGGATGCACTCTTGAAACACCGTCAGCGGAACTAGGGCAGCCGGGTGCAGAGTCCTGAGGCCCAATGTATCCAATGGGGGATATGGTGCCTCCGGTTGGTGGCTGCTCACAAGTAGGCCACAAGGTTGTGGGAGCAAAGCTCCTGGTGTTAGACTCAGGGCAAAGGGGGATCCGGTTTAGCACACAAAGTGCACCCGCAGGGGTGGCTGGGTGCAGGGTGCTGTTTTGGCCTCGGGTGCCCTATTGTTTTCAATGGGAGTTGCCGGTTTTGGGTTTTGCCTGCAGGCTCGGTCCAGGAAGACTTCCGGGAGGAACCAACAGCTGGGCAGGTAAGTTGGAGGGCTCAGCACGTAGGTGCACCTCGGGTTCTTTTCTCCAGGGCGCAGGGCGGCTGGATGCAGGGGTGTCTTTTGCGGTTGAATTTCACCTTACCGGGCCACTCGCGGTTGGGGGGGGTCTCCGTGCAGAGGCTGCAGGCGATGTCGGGGAGTCCAGGAGGGGTCAACCCACGGTGGACTCGGGCTCTGGAGCGCTGGGGGACCTCGCTGGGACCGGTGGGCCACCCGGATTCAGGCCGTAGGCGTCAGGTGCAGTGGTAGTTCCAGGCATCGGGTTTCTTTCTCCTCAGCAGGCTCAGAGTCTGTCTTGGGAGTTTCTTTTGAACAGAGCTGCTGTTCACAGGAGATCCAGTCTTTGTTGAAGGCAGTCAGTCCTCCCAGGGATCTGGAGGTCGCTGGCTGCAGGACAAGGTGACTTTTGGCGCAGGATCTCTGGAAACTGCAGACAGGCCGGTAGGGCTGGGGCCAAGTCAGTTCTTCTCTGCAGTCTCCTCTGCTGGGTGTCTTCTTTTTGTCCTTCTTCTTTGGTAGCAGGAATCTGTCTTCTTGGTTCAGGGCTGCCCCCCAAATACTGTATTTAGGGGGCGTTTTAGGGGTCTCGAGGTCTGTAGTCAATGGGCTACTGACCTTAGGGTGACTACATCCTTGGTGTGCTCACCCCACGTGGGGGAGTGGGCATAATTCCTGATTGGGTGAGTGCCTGCCATCTGCAAGATGACGGGCACTGAAGAGTGGGCTTCACCTCTCCTCCCCCACCTGAGGGGTGGGGTTGGCAGAGGCTGGTGTTTACCAGTCAGGGAACCCACCAGAGGCTGGTGGTTTGTTAGGGGGGGGGGGGGGGTGTGTTTTTTTTTTTTTTTTTTACTATCCTTGTGGGGACTTGGGTATGATAACACACTCACGCTGTGGGGACCTGAACCCAAGTCCCCACAAGGCAATGTCTTCTAAATTATATAAAATGACTTCAGGAACATCTGTGTCAATTTTTACAACTTTTTAAAAAGTGGCCTTGTGGGGACCTGTGTTTCACCAAGTGTGTTTATATTTCTGCTCACTCTGCCCCTGGAGGCGGTACTGCAGTCTTAAACACACTTTGCTTACCTGAAACACACACTAGCAGCAGAAAGGACAGACATTTCAAAGGGAAAGCTGCATAATACAGTATGTATCCAAATATTTTTCAAGCAAATTAACCTTTTCCCTATGTATTTGAATAATACTGTATTTACATGAAGCTATTTATTTTAGAGTTTTTGAGTCTGAAAATTGTTAGTTGTTTTGTAAACATTTCTAAAATGAATTAGGGTCAGTTTTAAATCCCAGAATGCTTCACCTTTATCTTTTGATGCTTATCTGTAATTAAAAAATGATGATGCACTGTACTGCAATACGATATGAAGTGATCTGACCCTTTTTCGCAAATAACTTAGAGGCATCAGTGAATATTGTTGCACGTAACACTTGTACTAGAAATTCAGAGTCTTAATGTTGCTTTTTCTTTGTTCACATATTAATATTCACTATGGAATATGTTATTTTTGATGATATCTAGAGAAGCCATGGACTAGCTTTGCATTGCGCTAAGGGCTACTTTCTCACAGACAGTGCACTGAAGCAAAGTCATGCCTACAAAATATTTTTTACAGAAAAGGCATGTTCTTATAAAATTAGTGGACTTCTTAGTAGATATATTCAAATATCATCATATTATTTATTTTGAGTGATTTCAAGGGCAGAACAATATGTGGTTTGACATCAGTGCATGACAGATTTATTACTTTCAGTTCAAAATCAGTACACAATTTCAAGTTGCTCTTTAACTGCAGCATACCTTTGTAGTAGGTCAGCACAATGAACATTTTTCCTTATATGTCTTTTGAGTTAAACTGAATGCTTGAATTCCTGCCTTTCCATTTAGATTTTAGCATTGTGAAAATTATGGGTTTCTTATGTAGGAACCGGTTAGATTGCATGCACTTAAAGTCAGGTTATTATAAGTTGGTTGACTGTGTGTGTGCAAAATCTTTATAGCGCTAAAATATAAGAAAACCATATCTATGTTCAGGCAGACTAAAAATTAACAGTGCTTTGTCTTGGTGACATATTCATACACAGAAGGCAAGTCGTAGAGAAATTCAGCTTCATATGATGCACCTTCAAGTTTCACCCTGTATTGAAACTGTCAATTATTTAACTAAGGGCCTTATTTAGTTCTTGGCAGATGGGTTACTCTATCACAACGGTGACGGATATCACGATGGCCGAAATATAAATCCCATAGGATATAATGTGATTTATTTTTCGGCGGACGGTACGTCTGTTACCGTTGTGACGGAGTAACCCATCTGCCAAGATCTAAATCAGGCCCTAAGTTAGTAACTACATTGGCATTCCCCTTGTTAGAAACAAAACATTCAAGCAAAATAAAATGCTCTACTGGTGAGTGCAAAAATCAAAGTCAGTATCCCTGATACTGTAATAATGTAATCACATTCAGAAATCATTGTATTTCCCATAATTTCACGTTACTGTAATCAATTTGTATTAGCTAGTGGCAATAAAAGGCTTTTAGAAAGCACATTATAACACATGTAAAGGCAGAAATAAAAGCTGTTAATATTTATTACCCAGCTTATGGTACTCAATTTACTGAAGTAGGAAGGATGGCAGACTTGGGCCCAGATTTGCGAAGATGTCATGCAAAGCAGCACAGCAACCAAATTTGCGGCATTGCACTGCACTGCATTGCATGAGAGGAAGAAAGCAAGAAGTCGCCATACCTACTAAGACATGGCACTCTCCAGCATTCTCCCTGGCACAGATGCACAATCAGGCTGCCTAGAGCCACACACATCATAATGCAAAGGTGTCTGTCCAGCTTAGGATTTGTACATAGATGTGGTGTACAGTGCACCCTGATGATGCCCTTTGTAATGAGGTATGGAGGTGCTAGAGAACCTCAAGGCATAAACCCTGTAGGTGGGTGCAGTCAGGCACTGCTTACTCCAACAGGGAAAATCCTTGCCCCCTTTTAAACTAAGGCTAGATCTCTGCCTGCAGAGGATGGCAAAGTAGTGGCTTCAAACAGTTGGCCTGACTTTCACTAATGCGCTGTTCACAGTGCATTTGTGGCTGCACTCTGAACACTTCACTGGCTCTAATGCTTTCTGGTCTGTTAAATGTGCACCATTATGAAGAGTGGGACACTGTGCCATGTGTATACTATGGCTCCAAGTAAGGATACCGAGGGTTCCAGCAAAAGTGAAATGTGTTGAATTGAGTTGTGTGTTTGAGGGAATTTTGGTCCTATACCATCAGGATGTCTGGGTTCAGAGTCAGCTAATTGGAATTGGGTTGTCTTCTTGATGTAGCTGACTGTGGTGGCAAGAGATCTCCTGCACTGGAATTAATGGTTGGCTGTGGATAATCTAGTTGACACTATCATAGATAATGCGAGGATGTCTCACAGTGCTTTCTCATTTTCCAGCAAATTGTTTATTTCAGATTATTGGTTCTAAGATTGAACAGAAGTTTGTTTTTCTGGGATAATATTTGGTTTCCTGGTAGCAGTATTCACTCTCCTGGATTGGTGTGGTTAAGCAGATGTATTGGCCATTGTGAGATTTTGGTGCAAGCTGATTTAACGATGGGTGTTACAGTAACAGGGCAAGTCTTCCTTTTGGTGGATTTTCTGCCAATGAAGAGTCTATCTCTAAATTATCACTACTGTAGCGACCTTACTACCTGGTTAGAGTTGGATAATAACAAAGAGCCCTTGCATTAGAGAAAGCACTAAATGTAGAGGAGACTTCACCATTGGTAGATCCTCAAACATATATACGATTTAGTGGATAGCATTCAACAGTAGATTCTCATCCAGGTTCAGCGCCTCCTCCAAACATTGGAACATTTCCCATTATGACCCAACTCTAAATCAAACCTTTATTTTCAATGTTATACTACTTTTAATGTCCTGAAGAGATAAGTAGATTTTAAAGCTGGGCAGTAATGGAAAATCCTACATGTTGTGGTGCAAGTGATATGCTCTTCATTAGAGCATTCTTTGACTGTAGAGAGTTTTCATCATCATAGGTATAGCACGACAGATGTAATTCTGATGACCGATTTTCAACTTGTGCAGTCTTCTCAAATAAATGTATGAATGTACGTATGTTTATGGTACAGTGGAGTGGCGTACAGTGGTGTGGCTTATAGTTGAGTGGCATACTGTGGAATACCGTACAGTGGAGTGGCATAAACTGGAGTGGCGTAGAGTACAGTGGCATAGAGTGTAGCGACAGAGTGGAATATCGCAGAGTTGAGTGCTGTAGAGTGGAGCTGCTTACAGTGTAATAGCGTAGAGTGAGAGGCGTAGAGTGGAGGAGTATAGAGTGGACTGGCATACAGTGGAGTGTCATAGAACAGAGTGTAATAGCGTACAGTGGATTAGCGTAGAGTGGAGTATCATATAGTGGAGTGACGTGGAATGGAATGCGTAGAGTATAATAGCATAGAGTGGAGTGCTGTAGAGTGGAGTAGCATAGAGTGGAATGGCTTAGAGAGGTATAGCATATAGTGTAGTGACATACAGTGTAGTGGCGTACAGTGGAGTGGCATACACTGTACTAGCATATAGTGGACTAGCGTGCAGTGGAATAGTGTAGAGTGGGATGGCATAGACTGAAGTGGCATAGAGTGGAGTGGCATGCAGTGGAATTGGGTAAAGTGTAATAGCGTAGAGTAGAGTGGAGGGGGGTACAACGGAGTGGCATATACTAGAGTGTCGTAGAATGGAATGGCTTAGATTGTAATAGCGTGCAGTGGAGTGGTGTGGAGTGGAGTACAGTGAAATGGGGGAGAGTGGACTGGTGTACAGTGCATTAGAGTAGAGTGGAATAGCATACAGTGGAGTGGCACAGAGTGGAGCACGTTACTTTAAACGTAGCGTGAAAGTGTGTGAATGGATGTAGATGTAATGTGGCAGGAATGTAGATTGTGGAGTGTAGATGGTAATTTTTGGTAGTAGATGTAAATAGCTTAAGTAGTGTTAAAGGTATAGATCTGACAATACTTACTTATATATTGTGCCTTGGTATACTATGGTAACATTGCGGTATAATGTGGTAAATACCGATAACAAGGTAGCATATGACTAGCTAACAGCTGTGTTTACAAAACATAATAGGCAGCTATGTCGTTTTTAGCCCACTTTTGTTCCATTCGGGGTTAGGGCCTTAGATATAGGTAAGTAGTGTTTTTTATTGTTGTACCCTACCTATTACAAATGTATTAGAGTGGTAAAAGGTAGTGAAAATGAATTTATATTTTTTGCTATATTTTTAAAACAGTTTACAGAGAACTGCGCTAGAACCTACAAAGTACCACGGTAGTTCAGGAAAAAAATTACAACATTGAAAAAAATACAATGTAGTACACTATATTAGTGAAATATAATGTAGTACAGTGTGTTTATAATTTTTTACAGTTTTTTTTATTTTTAAGTAGCGTGTTAAAATACACTGTAGTGCACTATATTTGCAAAATATAGTGTACTACAGTGTATTAAGTTTGTTACATATTTAATTAAAAATAATTAATTACTGCAGGTATGCCTAGGTAGGATTGCTGTACTCTGATATTTTTTTAAATATTGAGAAACTTATAGATAATTTTCCCTACCTATTACCACTTTGTTAAAGTGGTAATAGGTAGGAAAATATATAAAACCTAATACTTACCTATATCTAAGGCCCTAACCCAGAACAGCCGAAGTGTATGTAAAAACAACATGGTTGAATAAAAGCATGGGATGGGCAGGGAAGATAACGCAAGCTACACCCCTGTGGGACGCAGAGAAATTAGGCACGTTGAGAAAATCAAAGGGCTTTGAGGGCTGGAACTTGATTGGGATCTCCCGAGAGGGTGATTTATGGAAAAAAGGTGGGGTGGTCCCCTTTGCACAGTTACAAAAAGAGTACGAAATGGCTGAGAGAGAAACATTTTGTTACTTGCAGGTCAAACATGCACTACAAGCGGCCATTCCAAAAGGTCAGTCACTCCCTGAGTCCTCCCCACTTGAAGATGGGATCCTGGACGAATACATGCCCAAAAAAGCGATTTCAATGACATATTGAAAATTAGTCAATAACATGCCTGACCCCCTCCTACAGCTCCGTAGTCACTGGGAGAAAGATGTGGTGGAGCTGGAGGATGACGATTGGCAGGATGCCCTCGCATCTCCCAAAGAGATAGCAATTTCGTCTCAGTTGAGGTTAGTACAACTCAAAATACTACACAGAGCTCACTTGTCAAGCACCGCCCTGATGAAGAGGGGCTACAGAGACGACCCTGGGTGTAGTAGAGGGTGTGGCCAGGAAGGCACCTTTGTTCATACCATGTGGGAATGTGCTTACATCCAACGATACTGGGCGGAGGTGACCCAGTGTATGGCAAGAGTGATGGGAAAACAAGTAGAGCCCAAGATAAAATTATGTCTTTTAAATGTGTGGGATCCCACTGACTTGAACGGGAAAGAGAAAACCTGGGTGACGCTAGGGATGACAGTGGCCAAGAGAAATACTGCAAAACTGTGGAATGCTCGTGATACACCAACACTTGGTGCATGGAAGAAGGACATGGACTGGTGCATGGTAATGGAAAAAACTGTATATGAGTCACGAGGTTGTCCCAAGAAATGGTCACAGGTCTGGGGTAAATGGAACGAATATAGAGGGAATATTTGTGCGCCCCCTCAGGCAACACAGCATCCTGAATCGGACATAGACTAAAATAAATAAACCAATAAATAAATGAACAATGTATAATGATTAATGCAGATTTTAATTAGAACTGCTGCACCCTTTCCGATTTCTCCCTATAGCCATACAACCAGGATCTCATAGCCCCTTCTAACAAGCTCAAGGCTGGATTTCAGACCAGCCAAGAATCTTTGATCCTCCATAAGAAAATGCTGTGAAGAAGAGATCTGAACTAGATAGTTGACTTCAATCGCAGTGCCTCTTTTTAATGGTGTCCTATTTAGTTTATAAGTTCCTATTGCTAGCCTTGATGAACTGCATCTTAAAGCATTCTCGGTAATTTTACAAGAATGAAAGGTCATCAAGAAAGGTGTTTTGAATATAAACACCAATACCCATGTTATAATGGTCTGCTTAGATTACTTTAAAAAAAAATAGTGAATTACTACATTTGGGAAACAATTTGGTATATTCAATAAACAACCCCTTTATAAAAAATAAAAAACAACATGGTTGCCTTTAAATTTTGTAAAGGCAGGCATTAGCCAATCAATCCCTCATTAGCATGTACCACAGTACTTTCGCAAACTTTTGCGTAACTACAACGGCCACAGTTATCACTAAGTTAAAAGGCCTTATAACTTTGAGAAATACTTACCCTACTTATCTGTACTACCCAAAAGGATCATCTACACACCATAATCTTTACTCCAGCCACATCAGTGCAGCCGTTTTTGGTGTACATGCAACACAAAAGTCTATGGAAAATGCATTGGTGGAAAAACCTGTTTTCGGACCTCTGTTTTTTCTCTGCACCCTCTTAACGAATTACCACAAAACTTGCCATCAACAGTCAATTTAGCCATAGGCTAGGAAAGTATTGTGGAGTTTCGTCAAATGGGAGCAAAGTTATTAGAAAGCAAAACTCCAAGGAATTCCTATCTTTGGGATTCCTAACTAGAACTACAAAGTGGCTACTGGCACTCTGAAATTTATATCTATATGTATATATCTATATCTATCAATTTTTGTTGTTTTTGGGAGGTTAGGCCCTAGCCCTCTTTCCTTTTTTTGGTCTGTTCTGGGGGTAATCTCAAGTCCCCCTTTTTAATAAAAAAACCTACCTTTACCCCTACCTGCGCCTGAATCCTAAAATCACCCTTATCTTCCTTTACCTCTATCCATCCCTTGACCCTAAAATCACCCTTATCTCCCTTTACCTTATCCCTTAACCCTAAAATCACCCTTACCTCGCTTTACCTCTTCCAACCTATTCACCCTAAGCTTACCCTTACCCTGACCTCCATTTACCTCTACCAACCCTAACTCTAATATCACCCTTAACCCCCTATACCCATCCCTCAACCCTAAACTCACCCTCACCTCCCTATACCTCTTCCAACCTCTTCACACTACACTTACCCATTAACTCTAAAATCACCCTTACCTCCACTTACCTCCACTGACACATTAACCCTAAAATCACCTTTACCCCAATCCCTCTACCTACTCAGTAACCATAAAAACACCCTTACCCTCCATTTCCACTATGCACCTTGTAACCATAAAATCACCCTTAACCCCTTTACCTCTACTTACACATTTACCCTGTTTCGTTCTTTAAAATAACATAATGCTATTTAAAAAAATATACTTACCTGTGAAGTAAAGTACCGAGTGGTAAAGGATTCATGGTAAGAGTAAAAATCTATTAGCATAATTTACCTGCGTATTACTTATTTGTGTGGTAAATACTGACAGGTAAATGTCATGCAGGGTAAAAAAAACTCATGGTAAAGGTTACATATCTGAGCCGGGCCCAGTTGGAGGAGAGTTGACTGGCTGCTATGGGTACAGCCCTGTCAGCATAGGCCTGAACGTGTTTACTTAGGGGCATATTTACGATCCCCTTGCGTCACCGGAGTATCACTTTTTGTGACGCTCTAGTGGTGCAAATCACAATATCATATTTATGAGGACACGCAAAACTCACAATGCGTGGCTTTGAATGGCCTCATAGCTATGGAGTAATGCAAGGCAGCACAAATCATTGAGTTGTCTTACTCTGCACTCAGGAGGCGTTCCATCGGTTTTGCGGAGTTTTCCCCATAGTTACGAGAGCGCGTAAACCTGGAGTAGCGCCAAAACCTTAAGCCTCCTGAGGTGAGACGTAAGAAGGAGAAATAACTTTATGTCTCCTGATTTTTCCTCTTTCTATGTGTGCTGCATTCTGCAGCACACATAGAAATAGGAAAACACCACTTAGGATTATTTCTGTGCAGAATTGTGCCCCTTCCTGCAGAAAAACAATCCTGCTGACAACACAAGCACCCTTGCACCATGGTGCAAGGGTGCATACATTGGAGATAGACTCCCGAAACTGTGCCAGTGCAGGTGGGAAGGACAGGAATACTCTGTATTGCATACATACGGTACATTCCTGCCCTTTCACTTTGGCGTAGAGCAGTGCAGCAAGCTGACTTGCTTCGCTGCCCTACACCAAATCCCCAGAAATGAGGGCCTTAATGTCTTGCACTTGCTACTGTGCACACTTAGGAGCAGAGTTACCAACATTTTGCAATGTGTTTTCATCACAAATGTGACGCAAACCAGCACAATGTTTTTATTATTATTTACTGTCAAGTTTTGTGCTCGAAATTGCCTAAAAGTAATGTGAAGCACTGCATTGCATTACTTAGCGTAAAGGGGTATTACATGGACGCTCCCATGCTACCAGCCATGCTTTTTGACAAATACCCTATCCACCAAAAATGTGAGACAGGGTTGTGCATCAAAAATTAACATTATTTGAAAACAGGTGTTAAAAGGAGAAATATTTTCCTTTCTAATCTCTTTTCCGACTTTTCATGTGTGCTGCACTGTACAGTGCACATACAAGGAAGGAAACGTTTTAAAACTGGTCTGAGTATAGTATTTTGTACTGGAAGGGAACCCTTACAGTACAAAGCTTATGCTAGACTCTCAATGCACCCTTGCATTTTGGTGCAAAGGTGGCGCACAACAGCAAAATTCTGTGCCGGCGCTAGGTAGAGTGGAGAAGAGAGCCATATCTCTGTAGATATGGTGCTCTCCTGCTCCTTTCGTGTCATGCAACGCAGCGCAGTACAGCATTTTTGCCACCCGTAGGATGTTGCGACACAGCCATTGGATCATAATAACAAACATTGTGGCAGTAATTCCATACAGACAGCCATATCCCCCTGCTGCAGAACACTTGATCATGCAGTCAGGGCCGTCACAACGTGCAGGATATTTGTGTTACAGATTTCTTACTGGTGGCCTGACAGTGAGATTGTGACAGTGAGATTGTGTGTGGCCTTCATCTCTTCATCCAGACAGGTAAGAGTCTTTCCCAGTTACTATGACCAGCACATTTACACTTAGGCCTAGGGCTGGCAAGGCCAGCTGTGGTTTTATAAAGCTGCAGCCTGAACAACTTCTGAACAGCAATTTCAGCAGCACTCAAGACAGCGACTTTCATGACCTGCAGAGGCCAGTTCGATTAACATCAGCACCACCAGGCAAGCCCGACACTTACAAGTACACACAGTATCGCTAGAGATGGCAGAGGCGGTCAACTTTAGCAGTAAGGACACTGACATCCAGCTATATCCCCCTGAGACCCATGTACCGAGGTGGTCTCATACTCACAGCTAACAGAATCATGCACAGATTTTATAGAAAAGACAAGAAGTAAAGTTTTTTAGTGAACCCAGCTAGGGCCCTGTCACTGACTTGTGAAATGTTGAAATACACCAGTGGTCAACACTAGGGTTCACTGCGCACCCAGGTTTAGCAGAGAAAATAGCGGACATTTGTATCAAGTTTTACCATTCTGCAAGGTCAAAAGTTGTAGGTGAGAAAGAATTTGTGTAAAATTCTCAGTGTTTGTTGGCAACATGGCAAATTGTTTTCAGTATGATCATCTAAGAAAGGGGAAGTGGGTTAAGGACCTGTTTTTGAGGGAGGTTCAGTAATTGCAACGTCCTTTTAGAGCTTTTCAATGCTCAAAAGTGGTTCATTTCTGATATGTATCTCTTTACATGCACTTCATTGCTTGGTTTTACTCACTAGAAAGTGTTATCATTCAATGTGTCATATGTTTGGCATTAGAATGCCATTCATAGGTACACTGAAACCATAAACACTTCCCAGTCTGCCTTCAACCAGGCATCCTGGTGTGCCCTAGGGCCAGAGTCACTGCCCCAAACTCAACAGCGCCAAGCGCCTACCTGATGTGCCTCACCCAGCACTCACACTACTCATCCCCTCTATCACATCCAGATCAAGACATCATAGACATGCGACACCCACACAGCACACAATTCCAACCACATATACATCTTACTATACACCATGGACCCACAAACTACCAAACACCCATCTCAACTCATGCTCATTAAAGCACATTGTGTTGCCCACCAAGCTCCAAACATTGCAGTCCTTATCACAGGCCACATTTTCAGTGCATTCTTCATCCTTGAAACCTGGCCCCATTCTCACACATCCTAGGCCACCTCTTACTTAGAGGTTAAAATATTCAACATACCCATCATGCACATTACAAAGAAGGAGGCCTTGAGGACGTCAACAAACCCTGCCTGGCCCTGCAACCTTGGTAAAAAACAAAAATGAAATACTTAATACACCACTTCCCAGTGTACACCACCCAATCCAGCACCTTTTATCTCACCTACAGATCTCTCAGATAAAGGAAAAAACCTGACCTTCTCACTACCTCATCCAGTTAACACACCATGCCATCCTCTTCAGTGACTTCAAACTCCCGGACAAAGCACATAGAAAGCATTTGACACCCTCGTGAACTCCTTTGGGAAATCCATGGTTATTCAGTTTTTCACTGAACAAAGCCATTCCAAAGGCCTCATCCTTCAATGTTGCCCTCTCAACATCGCCGACAATTCAGTACAAACTAACTTATACCACTGAACTGGATCAACAATGTCGCCATCTTCATCAGCTTGCTTCACATTCAATGGACACATCAATGTCAGCCCAAAAGAGAGCAGCAAACCAGGGAACCAAATACAGCTTATTGCTTTTATAAAAAATAAATCAAGCTTAGTTTAGCTAGATTATCAGATTATAAAATAGACGGGTTTAGATGTCAATCAGTTGCAAGACACAAATGAAATCAAATCAAATGTTCTCTGCAGCAGTTCAGTGGGTGTCCATAAACCCATACGAGTGCAACAGGGTACTGTACACACTATTTTTAACTGGTAAAAATGGGCTGACTTTTTTAATGATCTGTCATTTTTTTAATGAATTGTTATATAATTATGCTATCTCCCTTCATCTGGGTACTCCCCACTTTATAATGGCGGGTTTTTTTTTGCATGTAGGAAGCCAGCATATACAATCTTACAATCCTCCTTAAACGTTCTGCAAGTGTTTACACATATTATGTAAATAAACCGGAATTATTTTCATCATTAGCTGTTGAGATGCTCTAATCCCTTAAAGGGAATATACTGCAGAAAGAAATATGGTTTACTTATTTTACATGTACCAGGTATGTTCCTGAATGGGGCTGGCCTTTCTTGGAGTATGCAACTTTTAAAATGCTCGGATTCCTTGAAATTGCAATTGGTTTGAAAGTGACCCCATTATGACTGAGCGCCCCAGTCACAGCACAAGGCAGCTACACTCAACAAAGCGGCAACTGGCACATTCCTTCACCTGTCCTGAGCTGCTAGGCACACCCTTCCTTCAGCAGTAGCACAAAACAAAGGATAATTGATTTAATTAACATATCTATAGTTGCCGAGCAACTGCTCCCATCCCCCAGGCCCCACCTGAATCTACAATCATTGACAGGAAGATGCACTGTGGCTTTGGCCTCTCTGGAGCGGTGTAAAGCGAGCTCCACAGAGAAGTCTGACAGGTGTATATATCCTGTCGGAAATGGGGGCTGTTTGCAAACATTACTATTTGTTTTTTAGCCTAACAAACAGTTAAAAATGCATTTTGCTACTGCAGTGTGACGAAAATTTCATTTTAAAACAGTGACCTCTCAGTATGTAATAACTATAGACAATATGCTTCAACTCCTATTACTGCTCTGAAAAAAGTCGCAATGATTTTGTAACTGTAGACAAATATTTGTTTAATTGATGGTGCAATCAGAAAGACGTTAACATGCCAGCTAAGCATATATATTGCAGTCCACAGCGTTTCAAATGATTGTAATACACAAAAGCTACTTCGGTTTTAATTAAAATCTAAGCCTAACCCCTAAACTGTCTAAATAATGAAAATATTCGTAATCTTTATAATTACGCACATTCTCCTTGAATGAAAATGCCAGCAACATTGAGAGGAAAAAGAAAGAAAACATGCACAACCTATAAAAACATAGGTCGCATGCAATCCCCAGTTTTACTTTCTAGGTTTTATTATAGCATTGAACCTATTGCCCCTAACGTACAGATATAGGGGCATATTTACCAAAAAGTCACGCAACACAGCAAGTCACCATGCTGCGCTGCGTGGCAGGGCAGGAATGCACCTTATTAAACATAATACTGCGTATTCCTTTCTTTTCTTAGCGCTGGCGCACGATGGGCTGCCTAGCACCAACGCAGTCACCTTTGCACCATGGTGCACGAGTGCCTGCGCTATATTAAGGATTGGGACACCTTCCTGCACAAAAACAATTCCCTGAGGCGTATTCCTTTGTCTGTGTGTGCTGGAGAATGCAGCACACATAGAAAGAGGAAGTAGTGAGGAGAAACAAAGATATTTCTTGGGAAGGTGGACCATTCGGATGCATTCTCAGGTCTACCAGTATTGGTGAATCTGGGAATGCTTCAGAATCCACTCTTGATTAAGTACCATGGCGACCTTTGTGGAACTGGTATATGGACTTTCCTAAGATGAGGTGAGAGCAGCTCTAATACTGTGTATCTAATCTAAGATCATGCTATTTATACATTCTTCTAGTGCTGCTGGCCCTCTTTGTCCCTTAAGGTTCATCCTATTCTACACCTTCCCACTGCCCTACTTCTTGCATATTGCCCCATGCCTTCAATCTTTTACCACACCTATTTTATTCTTTTACCATCTCGGTCTTCTTTCCCCCTCCCTCGAACTCGTACTACTTCCCGATTGCGATCTTCTTCTCCCCCACCCTTGCTTTCTACCTAGTCTCCATCCTTACACACTTCCTTCTTTACTTCACTTTTGCACTATTCCTCCTTTCCCACGCCCTTGCACGCTTCCTTCTCTTGCCGGCCCTTGCACGCTTCCTTCTCTTGCCTGCCCTTGCACTCTTCCTTCTCTTGCCTGACCTTGCAGTTTTCCTTCTCTTGCCTGCCCTTGCACTCTTCCTTCTCTCGCATGCCCTTGCATTCTTCCTTCTCTTGCATGCCCTTGTTCTCTTACTTTTCTTGCCCGCCCTTGCACAATATCCATCTGGAGTATGAGTGTAAGAAGAGAACTGAAGCATGCATTCCAGGAAGTCTTGCTGACAAGTGGAAGCGTTTCCCCACAAAACACTGGAGGAATTCTTGAAGACCACAGCTGGTGACACTGTTAACCAGCTTCCCCGTCATATAAGGTGACATCCTGAGATCTGCTTCTGCAGAAACTGAGGACCTACTTGGATGGGGAGTCACCCTGTTGGATGAGAGACACATTGAAGGTGTCCCTGCCAGAGGAGTCTGCCCAGAGGAGAATCCGACTCTAGCCCTGTGGAGTTGCTGCCCAGAAGGAAATGGACTAAGTTAGCCTACCACCTATGATTGCTCAGCGACGTCTTTGGAAGGAGCAGGCCTGCAGGACTCTGGGCTTAACCCTGTGCCTCTGTCTATAAGTGTGCATGCCTGGTTGTCTCCCCTGAGCTTTTAGGTGATCCTCTGTCCCCTTCTTGACATAGGAGTGATCTGTGGGGATGCTTGCAGGAAGTGCACTGGACCTAGAATGTATGATTTGTACTTCACCTGTTGCAGGTCCTATCTGAGCCCTAAGGATTGCTGCACCAAGAAACACTGATCCACATCCTGCAGTTCTATTCTGGGACTGAACTGCACTTTGCACTTGCAAGTGCACCTGTCATATCTGACCCTCACTGTTGTGTTTGCCGTGGATACTCAAGCCCAAGTTCTAAAACCAATGTTAATCTTAAAATAGATTTCTGTTAACGGCTGCAAGAACATGTGAGTGGGGGCTTGACTCTTCATTTGGGCAGTAAGTTTGCTGGACCTGTGAGGTTAAAACCTGCAGTGGCTAACTGGCTCACCTGTGACCATCCGCACTCTACCAAATGACTCCAGTAGGAGGCAGCAATGAGCAGTGATGCCTGAAGGGTGCTCCGAGTGGCATTGGCTCATGATGCAAATCACTGCACAGGCTGAAGGTAACACGGCTTCTGTGTAAGTAGGGGTTCAAGACTTAACATTGCCAGAGACCATCTTGTGAAATTAAAGTATGGTATATTTATAGAGGCAAATATGAAAGCAACATATTCAATAAACTGGACGTGCCAGAAATTTTTAACATAATCCACATAACAGCCAAATAAACAAGGGCGGAGCTACTATTAGTGCAGCACATGTTATGGTACCAGGGACTGGTGGTGGGAAATATTCACTGTTTGTCAACTATGGCAAGGGCCACTAAAATGATGCAACTCCTCAGCTGTGGCTTTTTTTCCGCATAATTAAGGATTTGCTGCATTTGCCACACAATTCATCATTAGCTGCATATTGTGCAGATTTTAACAAACCAATTTGTTTCTAGCTTAGACGGATCAAAAGTTACTATCTGCACATCTTGCAAAACCCTTCACAAAGGTTAATTGGTCATCTTTCAGTTTCTTATTAATGTATTTGGTTGTTAAACTGGTACTAATGTGGTGAAATCTTTGCCGAAACAGCATTACCATGTGTAAAAATTACAAAATAATGAAGTAGTGCTATAAAAAATGTGGCACTTTACCACATACTTTGCCTTTTCTGGCAGCATAATTTAACCAACCCTGCTGCATAATTTGGTGCTCCCTGCCACATAATTCCAGCGGCTCTGATTATATCTGTTTTCCTACCCAACCATTGATAAGTGGAGTATGTTTTTCTTGCCTGCATCAGGGCTCATGACAACTTTGCTACGCCATAGCAAATAAATAAATTAATACCCCATCAAAATTCTATAAGAATGAGCCTGCTAAAAGTGCACTGGACTACCATTTGTTTTTATATTGAGAGAGTAGGCCATGAGCTGAAAACAAAGCAAATAAATAAGTGCTGTCCTTTTTAGACATATGTAAATATAGGTATTTTAGAATAGCAAACGTCTTTCAAGCAAACACTATAACATTACATTTTTACAGTGGTGGGTTTGTAGTTTTGTGCTATGTTTCTGCTAGGATTGACAAATGCACGCACTCTCAATAAACATCTGTGATATAACTCTCCCATGTGTTTTTATTTTTATTTTTTTTAAATGCACCTTAACCAATCTTGTGTGAATCTACTGTAATCTATGCTGAATTAAAAAGAAGGTAACCAACATGATTGTAAATGCACACAGCGCTTCGACGCCTCGTATGGGGTAGTAAGCGCCACATAAATGCAATTACAATACAATACAGTACATGCTCATCCTAGTTATGTAACCTTGCCATCAATATCAATCAGTGTATGGGTTTCCGAGTGTCTATACTGTAGGGCCTCTGGAAGCACCTCCATCTTTTCTAAACAACCCTGCAGAACCATATTGCACACTTTACATCTATGCGCGTGTGATATCTATGCGAGTCTCATTAAAAAACATTTTAACATTCACACCGGTCATTAACAAGAGATGCATGATGTTCAGGATTCTTTCAAACTTGAAATCGTTGGTTTGAAAATCGGGCCTGTTAATAGCTACTCCTTTGAGAATAATGCAGGTGGTGTAAGTGTAAACACGACTCTGCAAAAACGAACAAACAATTCCATGACAGGAAAGGAATCGTCTCTTTTTACCTCGCCCTTTCCTCTGTGTCTGGAGAGGGGATAAGTATACTTGCTTGCCTGCAAACAAACTCAAGGCAAGGCTTCAGGATGGGCCGCCACAGACTTGCAAATGCGCAATTGCGCATAACAAAAGGCTCATTAGCAGGACAAGAGACCTGTGCGCTGACGGCATCTGAAGTTCATTCCTCTTCCAACCTGGGGGATGGGCCCCTCCTCAAAGAGCACACCTTTCTGCAGAGGAGCAGCCTGAGTCGGCTGAGGCATCCAAACAGGGGCTTTCTCTGATCTAAGGCTTCTGGTCAGAGTTATTTTCCTTTGAAAACATATCTGTTTAGAAGTGCAAGTAGCAAACGGTTCTGAAGACGTTATTGCTGTAGCAGAAGTTATTTTGGAATTAAAGAATGTGTCCTGTACCAGCTGCATCCATATCAGGAGGTTGCAATCAGCGAGGATACATACGTCTGATGTCTTCCGATGTCTCTCTGAGCCCGTCAGAAGCTAATTTTGAGCAATTATATCCAAAACATTCCTATTCCAGTAACTCCTGACACAATCAGCGAATAAAGTTCCACACCAATGATCAGTTTAAGTGGCCCATTTTGTTCTTAGTGCTTCGGTTTGAATCAATAGAGGCACTTTCTTTTAAAATGCAGGCTTGTAGTTTTCTTCAACGCAGATAGAATTTCTATTGCAATCAAACTTTTAAACATCATTGGTATTTTTGAAAGTGAGTCCTGTCCCAACACTGGGCATGGTGTGTTTTCAAGGGAGTGTAAGTGCTCCATATAACATTGGACTGACTGCATCCTGTAAACAGACGTATCTAGGTCCTCTGAGTGTTCTGTAAGGTGGTATGGTGGCACTATATAACAAGCATTGGCAAAGTCAATAGCTCTCACATTTGTAACCTATTGACTTTTCCAGTGGTTTTTAGCTGCACTGCATATAATGTGCGATGCACTATGCATGCACTAGCCTATAAAATGATTCGGACAATTTTTTGTCTTTTTACTTAACAATCCAAGTTGGTTTGGTAACTGTATAGACAATAAAACACGTAAAAGTATTTTTTTTAAAGCAGGCGGGCAGGATGAACAGAAGCAACATTAGGGAGGGTGGGGGAACGGCAAAGCAACACAGTGGAGGGGAATGGCGTAACAAGTGGGATAGTGGGGGATGATTTATGTATGGGTTCTGTCCTATATTATCAGCATATATGCGGAGTGTTTGCTTACCTTCCAGGTGCCTGCTGTAAAAAAAAGGTAGGTTTGGCCATTATTGCTACGTTTGTTGTCTTGGATGCATTCGAGGAATAGAATTGAGAAGGACAGTCTCTGTACTTCATCCTCTTTTGGTCTGCCTCAGAGTTAATTTGAAAAGCATGTCATCAGAAAATAAGCTAATCTTATGTTCACACTTGAAAGGAATGCCTACTATATCTGCATTCTGTTTTATCGTAGATGCTAGAGGCTCTATTTATAAAACAAAAAAAGAATGGAGACGTGGCATCCATGTTGTGTCCCCCAAATGGGTTTCTTCTAGGAATTTTATGTCTATATTGTTTCTTAATTAGTGCCAAACGTTTTGGTGTGTGGTTAGTGAGTTGAGCCCCCTGATCATATTCAGTCATTTGCCACTGCCTACCTCTAAGTGTCACAAACATAGTGATCTTCCTTATGTTTTTGGTCCCGTACACTCCCTACCAAATGAAATATTGCCAAAGTCTTCATGGCAAGAAAAATTGCAAAAGCAAAAACTAAATAACCCAATGTTTTACACTTTGGATTGTTCCCCATTTCAAGTCATTGGTCCCTTTGATTCCTCCTAGAATTAGGCTTGCTTCTATCCTCTTCCATTTGGGAGGTTCAGTACCTGCTTTGACTCACACAAGAAGCAGACTTTGGTTCTATGTCCTTTAAAGTAAGTCAGAGGCCTCTGGGGAATATCAAGCAAAAGCGAATCCGCTAGACGTTACGTAATGCCAATAACTATTGGTACAGCCTTCTCTTCACCAAGGTTGTGGCCATAGAACCTGGAAGAGTGTAACCTAGCTAACCCCAAATTGTATGTGTGTCTGTGTTCTGCCAGCTTTAAGAATATTTTTCTTCATTTAGTAGGAGAGCTTTGTCACAAAGTCTTTTGGTCGGTCACATGTTTTATTGGTTTTCCTTCCCACTGTATGTACTTTTTCTATTCCTACATCCACGGATACTAACATATATTCTGCAATGTATGAATTTAGCAGTTAAAAAGGAAAGAAAGGGATTGTTCTGTATAAAGGTTTCTGTTTCAAATTAGGCCTGGGCAAAATTTTAATTCCGACAGAGTTATTTCAGTAATCATGCATTGTTTTTGTGATGCAAAATTACGCCATTATGCCAGCTTGAGTAATTTTGGGCAAAACGTCTACCCCAGGAGCACAGGAACAGCGAACTAAGACAGAGCGAGCAGCTACTGCTGTTTGTGTCAAGTAGCATTTAGTGCTGGATTATGCTTCTCGCATAATTACTCATAATTATGAGTAATTTCGTGGTAATTACGAGTAATTATGCTGGGTTATGCCAGTTATGCCCACCCCTATGTATGTCATATTTTACTAGCATGGCTGGCAGAAAAAAATATTTTTGCTTTTAAATTATTAATGCATTTTGTATATTTTTAATTATCAATGGCTGATGGTGATTAATAATCTTTTTCACTTCTGAAATCAAAGCCTATCACAATGTCATGTAAACAACTGCTTTTATTTCCATTTTGATTGAAATTGATTTTATAAAGAATATATATTGTTGCTAGGCTTGGGTTGCAACTCAAAATAAATAAAGTTAAATTTGATCTGATCTGAAAGAACAGTTGAGGCAATATAACAGTACTCAAGATGTCGAACCCACTCTTTGATGCAGATTTATAAATGTTTTGCTTTGCCCTGGCGTGGTGACGCAGGGCAACGCAAAACCTAGATTCAAAGCCATGCAAGGCCACCCTGCCTTATTTTACACTGTGTAGTGGAGGCATTACATGAGTGGGGCGTGGGTATTCCCACGCATCTACCGATTCATGCTGACGAATTCTCAGTTTTGCCAACACTGGTAGACCTAGGTATGCATCAGAATTGTACGCCTTCCCACCAGAGGCATAACAAGGAGAAATAGCATTCTTTCTCCTCATTGTTTCATCTCTCTAAGTGTTCTGCAGCACACTTAGAAAGAGGAAATTGCCTCTAAGGATTGTTTTTTGTGCAGGAAGGTGTCCTTTCCTGCACAAAAACAACCCTGCCCGTAAAGCAGGAACCCTTGCACTATGGTGCAAGGGTGCCTACTTTGGTGATAGGCACCACTGAGCGCACCAGTGCAAGAAGAGGACAGGAATGCACCATATCTTGATAGATATGGCACATTCCTGCCTTCTCCCTTTCACACAGTGCAGCAAGGTGTCTTGCTCCGTAGTGTTTAATGAAAAAATGATAAATCTCACCCCTACTGCGGATCCATAAATGAGGAGCGGTGGGACAGACCTTGAAGTACAAAGACATCAAATTGGACATGTCCCCAAATTTGAAGTAAAGACAAAAAATAGGACTGAAGAAATATTGGTTCCTTTGGAACCTCAGTCAATGGAGACATGGAAAAAAGGCCTATTGTCACCAACGGCGAGTGCCTTTCATACCTAATATATGTCACTTTCCATTGAGTCACAAGACTTTGTTTGGAACGCCGAGTGCCCCAACTGATATTGGTGTCTCTGAACCACCACAAAAATAATTTGAAATCCACTCTGGTGTCTGGGAGAGTTCACTTAAGGAATCTACTGAGCAGTATCCATTAGAAACCTACTTTAGCTGGAGACGTTGATGCCAAAATTGTTTTTATGTAAGCCTTCTCATGGGGAAAAATGATCCCAAGATAAATATGTCTCTACAAATGTTTTGAGGAAATATTCGCCTTTTTCCTAAAGCTGTTGAAGTCAGAAAACTTTGCAAAGTTGTTATGTTGTTAACTTTGCATTTCCCCACAAGCAGAAAAAAGAAGGTGCACCACTCAATAATAGACTGAGAAGAAACCCATAACCAATGCATACTTCAATTACAATTTTCATTCAATAGTTGGGCTGAGGCGAGAGGAAAAGACTATTAAAGGAGTGTGATGGAAGGCACAGTAGACTTATTTGAAATGTGTTGGAATTGTAAAAATGAACAGGTCCTTCTGGGTAATCTGAAATCAAACTCGTGCTCCAGGGAGAGCAGGGTTTCAGATGCCAAACCAGAGCATCAGTCTGTTCAGACTTTCAGCGCCCTTCTGGGTGATTGTCAGTCCCCCTAAGCTCAGGTTCTCTAATCCCTGGTGCAGCTTCTCACAAGCCCAGTGGCTCTTGTCAAGAAGTCCCTTGTTACCTCAGATTCTTCAGAAACCAGAATGTCTTCTTATTTGTCCAGCTTGTAAGCCTCTATGCTTAAACATTTGCATTTCTTTACTGCAGACATTGACACATTTCTGAGCTACATACCCATCTTATCACTGGGAGAACTTTTGGGACACATCCATAGTATTTTACAGCCAGAAGTCCTAACGTACCCAATATTGGTCAGGGCATCAAGTGATGTGAAATTACCGCAAGGAACATTTTCTGTTGCTTATCACAAAAATAATTGCAGGATATTTGCCGGATTAGTTGTAGCCTTCTCTTGTGCTTTTGCTACTTAGGTCCCCCTCTTCCAATGCCTAGCCAATAACATTTTCATTAAAATGAAGAAAACATTTAATTTGTATTGTGTGCTTTATTTACAGTACAATCACACAATATTAGCTAGTTGCTAAATGTGGGGCAGTCAGGATTTATTATATATTCTGCTTTACAATTAATAAGATGTGTAGAAGGCCTGATGTGATGCTCCACATGTCCAATAAGGAGCTCATCTATCAGAGCAGCATTATACAGAACTGCATGCTGAATTAATGAACACAGTGTAAAGAGCATATGAACAGGGCACCGAAGGAAAGGTATTGTGTGCAGGGAAGATTCCTGTCAGGGTTCACCAAATTTTGCGCCATGAAAAGACTAATAATGCAGCAACAAAAATGAGGCATCTTATGCAAATCAAGGCAAACTATGCAGCCCGTTCGATTGCCTTATTATTTAGCAATTTTGACATTGTGACTCACAATACAGTGTATATAGAAAATCCACAGGATACTCAGCAAATTCTGTTCATAATAATGGGTTTTCTTATATGTGATACACGAACACCGTTTGATACATGCACACCATTTTATTAATGCAGTTCTTTCTACCTCTTAGATTACAATAGTTTCTGTAAAACATTTATGTTGCACATGGAAACCATGCCTACGTGAACATACATACCCGTGATAAAATGTGAGCTTATTTATGTTTAAAAATGTGTCTTGAGTTTATCCTGTGTTCATGTTATACTGCCGTTGGATGCACCTGTTTCCATTAAGACATATTACTATTACATATTTAGATGTTTCACTAGGAGGCACCATGACAGTGAAACCGTAAATCCTTTCAAAGAGATGTGATAAGGTAGGTATTATGTTAAAATCCGAGTGACCTTTTTTCTGTCATAATTTCTTTTTGTAATCTGAGTGCACTAAGGCCAGCAAAAATGAAGTTAGCAAAACAGGAGGTCAGAAGGCAAAAAAGTCTGAAGAAACCTTTCCTAAGGATGCCAGGTCTAACACGTGTTCCCCCAGCTGAATGTGGGAGAGCTACTTCGCCCCTTGGGAGTTCTCTTCACCAAGGCTGAAGAGCCTGGAGAGACCATCAGCATGGGCGTGGTCTGTCCCAGGACGAAGTTCCACCGTAAAGTCCATTCCCTGTAGGGAGATGGACCACCTCCATAGTTGGGATTCTCACCCCTCAACTGCACTAACATTCTGAGGAGACTGTGGTCTGTCCGAACCCAGAAGTAGGTGTCAAACAGGTATGGTCTTAATTTCTTTAGCGTCCAAACCAAAGCAAAGGCTTCCCTTTCTATTGCGCTCCACCTCTGTTCCCTGGGAGGTAGCCTCCTACTAATGAAGGCTACAGGCTGTTCCAGTCCTCTTCATTTAGCTGTGAGAGCACGGCCCCTACACCATTCTCCGAGGTGTCTGTCTTAACAAGGAATTCTTTGGAGAAGTCTGGAGCCTTGAGCACAGGTGCCATGCACATGGCCTCCTTCAGGGTGTCAAAAGTGTTCTGGCATGCCTCTTTACAGATCACATGATGTGGCTGCTTCCTAGAAGTAAGCTCTGTCAAGGGGGGTTACAATGGTGCCATACCCCTTGACGAATCTCCTGTAATAACCAGTGAGGCCTAAGAAGGCTCTCACTTCTGTCTGGGTGTTGGTGCGGTTCCCAGGCGAGAATGGCCCAATCTTGCCATCTCCCGCTTTGTGACCCAAGTGGACCATAGAACCCTGTCCAATCTAGCGCTAACTGACCTGATAGTCAGGCCTGCACTCTGCAGAGCCTGAAGCACTTCTCTGAGGTCGCACAGGTGGTCCACTCAGCTACAGCTGAAGACCGCAATGTCATCTAGATAGCGGCACAGAAGTTCTCCAAACCAGCCAGGACCTGATTCACCAACCTCTGAAAGGTGGCAGGGGCATTCTTCAACCAGAGGGGCATGACCCCGAACTGGAAGAGCCCTTCTGGTGTAAAGAATGCAGATCTCTCTTTAGCCCCATTGGTCAAGGCAATCTGCCAGTACCCCAATTTTAGATAAAAGGGGCTGAGGAACTTGGCAGCTCCAAGCCGATCTATGAGCTCATTAGCTCTGGGGATGTGGAGTGCATCAGTCTTAGTGAACACATTGAGCCCACAGTAGTCCACACAGAACCTAAGTTCAGGTGTGACACCTGGAGGGGCAGCCTTGGGGACCAACACCTCTGGGCTGGACCATGGGCTCTTTGAGGGCTCAATTACCTCTGCCAGCATCTTGGTGACTTCCTCCTTAATGCTCACTCTCACCTTATCAGACAACCTGTAAAGTTTGTTCTGTACATGTGTGCTGTCCCCAGGATCAATATCATGGGTATGCCATGAAGTGAGTCTTGGGGTAAGGGAGAACAAAGGAGGCAAATTGCCCCAGGAACTGGCAGCAGTCTTCCTGTTGATCTAGGGTCAGTGTTGGTGAGAGGCTGACACCCTCCACTGGCCCATCCTGCTCCATCATTAGTTACCAAGAGCATGGTGGTCTTAGACCTCTCAAAGTGGGGCTTGAGGCAATTAACATTCAGGAACCTCAAGGGGTTCCTAGGAGTTTTAAGGTCACCCTAAAAGGCGACATCGCTGATGCGCTCCTTCACCTCGTAGGGCCCAGACCAGTGGTCTTGCAGCGCACTGGGGCTCCAAAGTCTCCATTACCCACACTTTTGGCCAGTCTGAAACTCAACCAGAGTGGCATTCTGGTCATACCAGTGTTTCATGTCTCCTGGCTAGTTTCAGATTTTCCTGGGCAAGTTTCCGGAAGCGGTCTATTAGGTTGCAAAGGGCCAGCATGTAGCTGACCACATCCTGGGGGGCTCTCCCAGGAGCTTGGTCCCAGCCCTCATTTACCAAACTGAGAAGCCCTCTCCCAGTATGCCCATACAGATGTTCAAAGGGGTTGAAGCCAACCCCTTTCTGCAGTTCCTCTCTGTATGCAAACAAAAGGCATGGCGGGAGGGCATCCCACTTAACTCCCCATGGGTTTTGGTACACCCATAATCATACCTTTTAGGGTTCAGTTCAACCTCTCAAAAAAACCTTAGCGGTTGCCGACCATGCAAATTGCAAGGTTTGCAACCCCTAAACAGCTTTGTACATCAATCCATTAGGTTGATAGAAGTGTTTTGGTATAATTCCACCTATAGGTGCAATTTTACAAAGATATGATGGAAGATGAAAGGAAAAGACTCTGCAGGTTAGCTCTTGTTACATTGATCTATGAAGTGTATGTTGAGCATACAAATCATTGCAAAAGAGCTAAATGTGAACAGATGAGGGGTACTTGAAGACTGCAATGATAGCAGAAAGTGTTAGCCTTATTGCAGCAACAATAGGGAACAAATAAATGAGGAATGAAAAAAATGTCCCTTTAGATGCATCTCACCCCAACTTGGCCCATAATTTGTAAGTTTGGTTTGGCAGATCAGTGGTTAGTAGAAAAAGATGGAATAGCTATGGCTGACATTAAAAAGTGGTAGGGGACAACTGTGCATTGATCATGCCTGCTTTCTTTTGAGAGAATGCAGCAAATTGGCATGAGAAACATGCATTTGCCTAAGCTAATATATTGTCATGTGCAAAGCTGCCACCATCATATGCCATATACAGCCTCATAGGCCTAGGCAGAGTCTTGCAGGTTTCAGTGGTGTTATCATATGCTTCATGCCCAGGTGATTAATAGACCAGAATGCTACCCTGAGCGATCACCAGTGGCTGAAATAAATTCAGGCATTCCAGTCATCATTGTACTGTTTTTTGTAGTTGACACCCCAAGTTTGACAGGTATGCCCAGACATGGATCCCATGCTCACTGTGGATCTAGGGTCAGAAAAGCTGCACCCTATTGAAATAGGCAGAAACCAGTGTAGGGGTTGCTTGTGTTCCATTCTGGAGGGGACCCTGCCTGGCAGTTTGGAATATACTGTTCCCATGTGGAGCAGGGTCAGTACAGATTTGGATAAGGGGGGCCTCTGTCTAGAAAGGTACGATGGGTAAAAGCAATGGACTAGAATACAGCCCTGTTAGAAATGGGATTTCTGGTTGGCTAAGGCTTGCGCCAAAGCCAAGCAGAAACCACCACTCTAGTCAGGGCAAGGGAGTTACACACCCAAGATAACCCCTGCTCACCCCCTTGGTAGCCTGGCACAAGCAGTCAGGCCTATCCCGGAGGCAATGTGTAAAGCGTTTGCGCATGCGCACAGCAACAACATCCCAGGCACACCACAAAAGGAACTCCACACAAGGTTATATCAAAAATAGCCTTTGTATTATCATAAAACACATTCGAATAGTACTCACATAATATACATGGTGCCACCTGGCACTGGGCAATATTTACAGGGGATTATGTACACATGACAGGGCCACGTGGGCCACTGTCAGAACCATCACTTAGTAAAGATAATAAATGTAGAACATATCATAAACGTACAACCAGTAATCACTGGTGACCACTGTACTCAGCATCAGCCTGTAACATAAACCACATTATGCACAGTATCCCATTTAGGCATGAAATACCTTCTGCGCCACCCTCATAAGTCTAAACCTATTATACAATCATCTCATAAACCTAAACGCATTAGACCATAACCTCCTAAGCATAACTCACATTAGGGAATAATCTCACTAGCATGAACCACAGTGGAGAATAACTCGGACATAAACACAGTATGCAAATAACCTCCTACCTACACCATATCTAGAGGCATATATCACAGTACAGAATAACTCACACATAGACCCAGTAGGCACAACCTCCTAATCATAAAACCACATTAGAGGCATAAAACAGGGTGCGTAATTCCTAATACATGCATCACATTTCCTAGCCCTACATACATCACACTAGGGCCTGGCGCCCTATTACCCTAACAGTCCCCCCTGGCCAGCTGGCCTTCTGCAAGGGGCTCAACTGCCCTATGTCCAAAGTGTCAGGGCGGCTGCCAATGCAGCAGAGTCCATGTGCGCCATGGCGCAGACCTAAACGTGGCAGCTGACGCTACTTGCCGTGCAGCTGTGAAAGTACGGGGGCAGAGGAGTGCATCTCACTCCTCTCTCCTAGCAAAAATGCCCCCAAAGGAAAGATGGCCTAAACATTGCAGCTGGCACTAAGTGCTGCGCAGCTGTGAACCTCAAATGAGGGGCCCTGGCACCGACTGTGCCCTGCGAACTAGTATGCCCCAAACGTTGTAGTTGCCCCCTGTCAAGCGGGGCAACTGGGAACAACTAAAGAGGCTCAGCTCTGGGGCTCTCTACACCAAAGTAGGCCGTTATGGCAGCTGCCCACTGTCAGACGGGGCAGCTGTGGCGAGATTAGGCATGGGCATCTCGGGACCCTCCGGGCCCTTTAACAAGAATGATGCCCCTCGTGGGGGCGGCCCGCTCCCTCTCGGGACCGCCCAGGGAAATAGGCACTAACCAGCGGTGCCAAGAAAATGCCCCCAAGTCCTTCTGAGGGACTTTGTAACTGAAATGGCCCCCTCTTGTAGGAGCGGCGTGAAACGTTGCAGCTGCCCACTGTCTGGCGGGGCAGCTGTGAACTCAGCACGAGCACTCACGGTGCCCTAAGCACGACCACAGGGGCGTGCACCGGCAATGGGCCCCGACACCCCCCAACCAATGTACGACTGAGCCCCACTCACCGGGCTCTCTGGAGGCTGGACTCCTGGCTCTTCACCCGGTCGTAGCTTCTCCCGGTCTCCTCACCGCATGCCAGGCTCTCTCCTCGCTTCACCCGGGCCCCCTCCTGGGACCCGGGACTTCTCCTCTACTCCCGTTGCGCACCGGGGCTCCCACCAGCTCACGGGAGCCCCGCTCTGGCCAGCCACGTTGCCGCCACACACCGGACGTGCTGGAGGACTTCTCCTGCTTTCCACAGCAGACCTCCAGCCCATGCGGGGCTCTCTCCGCCTCCTGGGAGCCCCGCTCGCCCCCGGCCGCATCTCCCTTCCCTTCCGGTCTCCTCTTCCGGGCGGCATTCATGCAGGCGGGGTGGGCTCCCGCCTGCCTACATTGCCTCACTTCCTGGCAGCGGGAGCTCCGCCCATGTCTCAGGCAAGTTGCCTGACTTCCTGTTCTCCGGCGCTCCTCTCGGGTCGCGGCGGTGATTTTCGATCTCGGCAATGCGGGGTGGGCACCCGCTCAGTTTTGAAATATAAAGCGGCCATGCGGGGTGGGCACCCGTGTATTTTCCATAATAATAAAGCGGGGTGGGCACCCGCTCGGAATGCAAATATGCGGGGCGGGCACCCGCTTCAATCAGGAGCTCAGGGGGGAATCCCCCACGCCGGGATTCCCTCGCCGCCTCGCGCTGCAGCAGGGTCAGCTCCTCTCTCCTCAGCAGGGGCGTAGCTAGGCCTTAGGCTGCCCGTGGCGGCCCCTGCGTTTGCCGCCCTCGGCAAAACTATTGAAGAGCGGGGGGTGTTGGTAGCGGCCGATTCTTGCGGCCGCAACGCGCCGCGGAGTAGAGCGGGGGAAGGGGGGCCGGCTGCCGCCCCAAAACTCGTGCCGCCTGGGGCGGTCCGCCCCCATCGCCCCCCCCTAGCTACGCCACTGCTCCTCAGGCAAATAAAGTGCTCACGAGGCGCTAGAAGCAGACAAAGGTCCTGTAGCAAAAAGAATAAGTCCTTAGAGGGGCAATACAGGGCCCAGGGAGGCAGCCCTCATGGCCAGTCCTCCTGGGCCCCAGCAGCAGCACGCCCCAGCAGGATTAGTCTAGCATCATGGCATCCTTGAACTGAACAACCTTCATGGGATCACAGCCCCTATATTTATACCAACATTTCCTTTGTGCACAGCACAGGCTTGGGGATACCAGTCAGAACTGGTTTGGTGTCGTCCTGGAGCACTTTATTTACGATGCGGCATCCTGCCTTTGAGGAAGAGGGGGTCTGCTATCAGACGCACCGTGGGAGGTGGAGCCATCACTCACTTTGCCAGGCACAGCCCTGCTCAGATCAAAGGGTCCCCTCCCCATACTCCAACTGCAGATCTCTCTATTCAACCCACGTCTGGCTCAGCCTGCCCTGTCCCTCCAAAACCAGACATGCAATCCACATGAGGCAGGCAGGCACATAGCACACAGAAATGCCAACTTCTAAAAGTGGCATTTCTCACATAGTCATAATAAATCTGCGCACACCATTGCGCGGCATTTATTCTCACAATTTCATACATACCAGACTTGACCATGCTGCTACTCTCATAACAGGAATTACCACTGACACACTCATCCTCAATGCATTCCTATGGGAGGGCAGGCCAGTCTCACCACACACGCACACAGCGCGCACGCACTTTACACTGGAGCACAGTGCTAAAGTGCCCAGCGACCTAAAACCCCTAACACTACACAGAGAAAAAGGCTGGGAGAAATGCAAAACGTTTAGGGGAGAACCTGCAAAAAGGGCCAAGTCCAACACCTGTGTTATTGGTTGGGATCAATTCAGGTATTCCAGCCATCACCAAGTTGTATTTTGTAGTTTGCGCCCAGGGCTAGCACATATTTTAAAATATGCAGCATCTCAAACTGAGGAACAGCTTCACATGTATAGATTTAATCATGCAACCTCTTTTGCGCCTTGTTGTACTTTGTATGTTTTCCTAATTTTTTCTGCTGCCTTAACCACCTCTTCCTCATAACCTGATGCCAGGAATTATAGCAGAGTTGATTGGCCAGGATGGTATTCCTTTCCATTCCTCCCTCCTCCTTCTAGTATGTCCTGCAGACAAAACTTCATTCCGATGGGCCACAGGCTGACATTGATCTAAGTCAGTGGCTTGATGCCTTGCTGGTCGGTACTGTTTCTTCTTCTTCTTCTTCTACTCTGTAGGTCATTGGAGCAAGGACGTTTCTAGAGGCTGAGGGCTTATTTGAAGGCCTGACATGGAAAAGGTACGAGGACACCCTGTCTATAAAAGAGCGCTCCGCGATGGTATGCACAGTCTTCTCGGAGTCCAGATGGAGATCAATTTTACTAATTTCTTTTTAGCAGGAGGAGATGGTCTTTGATGTGAGTGTGTTAATCACAGAGCAGTCTTTTCTCTTTTTTATTTTTGCAGTTTTTCAGATCTTCCTTTGGGAAGAGTTTTTTCTGAAGAAGGACCACCTAGGTTAACTCGAAAGCCAGGCAGTTAAGAAAGTTTTGCATGTTTGCCTTTTTAACATGATATTTTTTATTAAGAGAAAATATTTAAAAAATGAAACAATTAGCCCTACCAAGTACCATGCATCACAGTTTAGAGTTTCTTTTTAGTGTATGTCTCCACATCACAGCATTGAAATGCAATGCCAAGCTAATTTAGTATCTTCTCTCTGGCTTCACATCGCTCAAGGCGTTCTCAGCACGGTAGTCCTAGTGTATCTTAAATTCTGCTGGGTAAATGATACAAACATCAGATTAAAATTATCATGTAACATAAATAATGTGCAAAAATATCTTGGTACAGACCATCTTGGGTTTAAATTGTGAGATTCTTTATAATATTTAATTAGTAATTTATATTGAAGTAGCAGGGTTTTGGGTTTGTAGAGAAATAGGGTGAGAAGTTAATTCACTTGTAATTAATTTAATTTTAATCTTAATTCAATTTTTATGTAATATTTAATGCATTATTGATTATGTATGTGGTTTAATTGTTATTTTATTTAAGTTTAATTTGTTAAATTTAATGGATATTTTAATTTTTACATCTATGTTAGTAATTAATACTATGGTAGTGGGCTGTTAGTTAAATTATAATTAATTTAATTTTTATGTTGAATATTTTTTTACTGTAAAATAAATATATAATTGATTAATAATTATGGGACTCATTACGATGGCGGTCGGGCAAGCGTTTGACAGCCATCATTTCTGGCAAGAGACCCTCCGACAAGGAGTCATCAGCTCCAAAAGCCCAATTACGATACGACCACCATGTAGGCGGTCAGAAACATGACTTTTACTATTGTGGCATGTGCTGCGGCCCGGAAAAGGGCTGCAGCACAAGCCAAAGTAGTAAAAGGCATGTTTTTAAACATCCATGCACGGTGCATGGATGTTTCGGGGGGCATCACATGTGCCAGTCTGGCCACATAGCGGAGGCACACGGAGGCTGTGCTAGGTGCCGCCAGAGTCCATTTCCGACAGCCTTTTTATGCCAGTAGGAAGTCCATGAAAAGGCTGTCGGAAACTGACATTTTAATCCCTACGGCGGTGCCTCCGCAGGCATGCCTTCATTGTAAGGATTAGGATCTGACCGCCGTGGCCCCGAGGTGCTCCTTCAGCATGTCGGATGTGGGGGACTTTCTCCCCGCCCAAATTGCTCCGACCGTTGGTATTGTAATCTAGCAGTCAGATCGATACCCTTGATTTTTGTGCTATTTTATCATTCAAGTAGCATCCTGTGGACCTATTTTAGTCTTTGCAATAGGCCCATGTCACATTAGCTACATTACTGCCGGCATCATAACACATGACAAGAGATATGGCATTTTGTATAAAGTATGCACTGTGAAAGTGAATGGCTCTAACCACATTTACCAATTCGAAATTGTTGAAAGGAATCAAAGCAGTCACAATGAATGCCCTAAGGGTGGAGGGGATGGAGGGCTTGGGGTGTTATACTACCAACATTGCACATAAAACCTGGTCTGGAAGGAGACAGTGACATCAGGTTGTCTCTCATTCACTTCTAGGCTTTCTACTGAGATAGACAGGTGTTCCAGTGTGAGGTGGTTCTGAGTATGGGAGCTGGGACGAGAAGGCCCCTTGAATCATGCACAGGTGATATCTCCTGCCTGAGTGCCCAGTTGAAGAAGAAACTGGTATCCTGACTGGTCTTCTGGTCCTGGTGTTATGGCAGAGGCTTAGGCCTGTCCCTGATAATGTGAGGAACATAGTTTGCCCTCTGAAGAGGCGCATTGCCTCATAAACAGCAGACTACTGTCCCTGTCATGGGTGCATCACATAAAGCAGTGGTAGCACATGCCATATTTTTGACTATACTGTATCCAGACCTTTTTTTGTTTCAGAGAGCGCTCAGTTTACTAATCCCTAATATGTAAAGTTACATTGTAAAGTCCAGTACATGGTAATGGCATTGAGTATGCATGTGGTGTTCAGGGCTTTTTGTGTGTATGAGTCTGAATGAGGTGACAAGACAGAGGGCACGACTTCTAGAAATTTGAAGGTGGTGCATAAGTATAAATGCGAGTTATAACTATGACTTATAGTAATTTGAACGTGGTGCGCAAATGACAAATTGAAGTTATAACTCTAACTTTAACATTTCTAATGTTTGTGTAGTTTGTTTGGTTTGTGTACAAAAAAGAAATCAAGTTTTCCTAACTATATCTTACCCTTAACCTTTGTTTCATTAAATGGAGTGTGGTACAGGACAGTGGAGGATAGTGCTGTAAAGTATACTGTCGTACAGTATAGTGTCGTAGAGAAGAGTGGAGTAGAGTGGAATGAGGCACACTAAAGTGGCATAGAGCGTAGTGGCATAGAGCGTAGTGGCATAGAGTGGAGTGGCAAAGAGTGGAGTGGCAAACAGTGAAGTGGGATAGAGTAGAGCGGCGTACAGCAGAGTGGCATATAGTGGACTGATGTACATGGAAACAGCGTATAGTAGAGTGGCATATAGCGGAGTGGAGTACAGTGGAGTGGTATAGGGTGGGATATCATACAGTGGAGAGTGGTACAGTGGAGTTGCATACAGTGGAATAGTGTAGAGTGGGTTTGCGTACAGTGGAGTGCCATAGATTGGAGTGTTGTACAGTGTAGTGGCATACATTGGAATAGCGTATACTGGGATACCATACAGTGCAGTAGTGTACACTGAAGTATGATTGAGTAGACCCGCATACAGTGCAGCGGTGTAGACTGGAATAGCGTAGAGTGGAGTGGCATAGAGTGGCAAGGCGTACAGTCGAGTAGTGTAGAGTGGACTTGCATAGAGTGGGGTGAGGTACAGTGTAGTGGCATAAAGTCGAGTAGCATAGAGTGGCGTGCAGTGGAGTGGCGTACAGTAGAATAGTATACACTGGAGTGTGGAAGAGCGGAATAGCGTAGACTACAGTTGAGTATAGTGAAGTAGCATAGAGTGGAGTGCCGTACAGTGGAGTAGTGTTTTGTTTAGAGGCATTAAGTCCAGTGATGTGCAGTGGAGTGGCATATAGTGGAATAGCATAGAGTACAGGGTCATACAGTGGAATAGCTTAGACTGTAGAAGCGTAGAGTGTAGTGACATACAGTGAGGTGGCATACAATGTAGTGTTGTACAGTGTAGTACTATACAGTTGATTGTGGCATAGTGGAGTGGGGTATAGTGCTGTTGAGTATAGTGGAGTGCCGTTGAGTGGAGTGGCATCTAGTGGAATAGCGTAGAGTGTAGTGATGTACCATGAAGTGGCACGGAGTGGCATGGCATAGAGTAGCATAGAATGTAGTGTCAGAGTGGAGTAGCATACAGGGGAATAGCGGACAATGGAGAGGTGTAAAGTGGAGGGCGTATAGTAAAGTGGCATAGACTGGAGTATAATAGAATAGTGGGGTGTATAGTATAATAGCATAAAGAAGAGCAGAGTAGCATGGAGTGGCCTAGAGTAGAGTGAGGTGGAGTATAGAAGAGTGGCATACAGAGGACTAGCGTACAGTGTAGTGGTGTATAATGGACTGCCATAAAGGAGAATGGTGTAGAGTGGAATAGAGTAGAGTGGAGTGGTGTAAAGTGAGGTGTCAGAGTGGAGTGTGTTAATTGAAGCAGACGTAGCGTGAAAGTGTGTGAATGAATGTAAATGTCACGTGGCAGGAATATACATCATGATGTGTAAATGTTCATTTTTGTTAGAGGCCTAGAGTGGAGTGGGATGGAGTACAGTGGAGTGGTGTATAGAGGATTAGCATACAGTGTAGTGGTGTATAATGGACTGACCTAAAGTGGAATAGTGTAGTATCTGTAAATAGTGTAAGTAGCACTAAAAGTATAACTTAAAAAATTAACTTATATATTGTGCCGCGTTATACCGTGGTATGTTCAAGGAATACAACAGTACATGGGGCTTTGAAGTGAATATGTGATTTGCTAATTGCTGTGTTTACCAAAGGTAAAAAGCAGTCATGTAATTTTTATCATAGTTTTGCTGGTTTCTGCGGTCTGTGTTTCACTGCATTCTGGGTTAGGGTGTTACTAATAGGTAAGTATTAGGTTTTATTGATGTTCACTATCTATTACCACTTTATTTAAGTGGTAATAGATGGAGATTTCTATTTAGACATTTCTATATATTTTATAGGTGTATAGGGTGAACTGAACTTTTTTTTAAGAAGTGCAATAATTTGTAGGTACATGAATAATATTAACTAATGAAAATAATTGTAGAAAACATATTAAAAACATATAACACAATTAGGTAAATAAATAAAAATAATATAAAAATATACATTTCAAATAAAAATAGATTTTTTAAACAATAATAAACATAAAAAGATATATATAATTTAAAACATATAACAGCAAGTAAAAGAAACAGCAAAAATAAATTAGCCAACTCCAATTAAAATTAAAGTATGAAATGTGTTGCGCTTGAAAGGTGTTACATTTACTATTCCTACTCAACATAAACAAACTCATTGAAAATATTGGACTTTAACCTTCGATCTAAGCAACAGTACAGAAATGTTTGGATTTCGGAGAGGTTAGATTTACCATTCCCACTCTTATTTAAGCAACCCAAGAAAAAATGTTGGACTTCAGAGAGGCTACATTTACTATTTCACTCCAATCTAAGCAACACTACGGAAAGTATTGGACTTCAGAATGGTTGGAATTACTATTCCCACTCTGATCTAGGCAAACGTAGGGAAGAATTTGGATTTAGGGAGGGATTAGCGTTACTATTTTCACTCCAGTCTAAGCAACAGTAACAAAAGTGTTGTACTCTTGACAGGTTAGATTTGCTACTCCCACTCCAATCTAAGTAACACTGGGGAAAGTGCTGGACTTCAGAGGGGTTCAATTGACTATTTTCACTCCAGTCTAAGCAACAGTAGGGAAGGTGTTGCACTTTTGAGCGGTCAAATTTACTGTTCCATTCCACCCGAAGCAAAAGCAGGAAAACTGTTGAATTTTAGAGAGGTTAGTTTTACTGTTCCCACTGCAATGCACGCAAAGCTTGGAAAGTGTTGGACTTCGGAGGCATTAGATTTACTATTCCCTCCCCAATATATACAACAGAAGGAAAAGCATTGGACTTAAAAGGGTTAGATTTACTACTCTCACTCCATCCTGAGCAACAGTAGGGAAAGCGTTGGACTTTGAAAGGGTTAGATTTACCATCTCCACTCCAATTAAGCAACAATAAGGAAAGCATTGGAATTGGATGGGCTAGATTTACTATTCCCACTCCAATCTAAGCAACAGTAGGGAAAGTGTTAGACTTCAGAAAGGTTACATATACCATTCCAACACAGTCATTTAAAAATATATATATCTAAAAACATAATATGATTAACCATATTTAAACTAAAAAATATATATTTGATAAATTAAATAAGATGCAAAATGTATTATAAATATACAAAATAAATGTATAAATAAATAAAATATTGAAATAAGCATACATAGAATTCACTTCTCTCGCTACTACTGAACAAATACCACAAACACCAAAAAGATAAATTGAAATATAAATAAAGCAAGAATACAATTAACATAAAAGAAACATATAAAAATAATAAATGATAAATACAATATGGACTTGTTCATGAATATTAATTATTTCTTACATAGTCTAAGTAAAACAACAATTTTACATATTAAATAATCAAGGAAATAATTATATAATTTATAAATTAAATATTTATATAACATAAAACAAAGAAAACTATTTTCATTTAAATAATATCTCACTCTATTCCCCTACAAACCGTACAACACGCTACTAAATTATAGATGACTAATTATACTATACAAAATATAAATAAAAAATCCAAAATTAAACCCAAATAAATGAAAGAACAATTAAAAAATGTAAACATTTACATAAGAAACAATTAAGTATTTAATTTACCTTATATCACTTAACATTAAAAAACAATTATTTAAAATGTATTTAACTTACCATAATATTCCCCTACAAACTAAGGGGCACATTACGATACCCGGCGTAAAAAAATCCGCCAGGCATGGAAGCGGCAAAAATCCGCCCGCACACACCGCCTGAACACCGACCACGCCATTATGAGTACACAAACTGAAAACCGCCATCGGCGGAAAAATCATACAAAATACCGCCCGCCATCGTCCGAGTCGGAGTCAAACCGCCCGCCACGGACGGAAACACGCACGACAACACAAAACCGCCCGCCCACACGGCCGACACACCGCACGTGAAATTACGATCGCACCGCCATGAGCGCGGAAAAACAACAAAAATACCGCCCGCCAGCGCAAACAACGCCGATGAGAATCGACACGGCAGAAGCCATGGCGCCCACGTACCTGCACAGAAACCATCCGCACACAAAACCAATAGCACACAACATGGCCAACAAGTCCACACAGCAAGGCACGCACAAATACACAAGCACAGTACACATCCCGAAAACACCCCCCGGACAAACAAAAAATACAAAGGCCAGAACCCCAGACACAACACACCTGAAAACAACAGACCATGAGGACACACCCACATAGGTGAGTACAAAAGCAGCACTCCCACAGACCACAACCCCTTGCTACATTGCAAACCAGAGAGGAGAGGAGAGGACACAGTGACACAGCAAGGACAGCAGCACACCACAGAAACGCACACATCACTACCACCACCACCACCACCACCACCAAACACCGGCACCACAAACCCCCTGCACATTACACAACACACACCGCACCAGCACCACAAACACCATGGCACCACAAAGGATGCCCAAGTTCACGCCCATGGAGCTGACGGTCATGGTCGACGAGATCATCAAGGTGTACCCACAAATCTATGGGAACATGGTCCAGCACACACCACTAGCCACCAGAAACAGAATGTGGACCCGGATCGTAGACCAGGTCAATGCAGTCGGGACCCTGCCCAGGAACAGAACCGAGATAAACAAACGTTGGAATGACGTAAAGAGCCTGGTCAAGAAGAAGGAGGGCAAAAACAGAGAGCTGGCTGCCGTCACTGGCGGAGGGAATCCCGCGCTCTTTAAGACCTTCAAAGCGTGGGAGGAGAAGGTGCGAGTCGTAATCCATCCGGAGATCCTCGCCGGATTAGCAGGGGGAGTGGAGGCTGGTAAGTACAAACTAATGTATACCAGCACACCGCTATGTACACACATGCGCAACCACCATGCCACAGCTCCCAGGGACAAACACCCCCATGTCCAGCACACAATACACAACACATCACACGCACATGCAACAGACACTACCACACACAGGCCAAACCGAACAACTGTAAGATGCGTGGGGACATGTGTACACTAAGCCAGCCACGTAACCACCAACAGGTCCACAAATATGCCAGAAGCGCCACAACGAGCACCCACCACACCCATGTGTCCGCCACAGCTGCACCAACTGACAAGTAACAGGTAAGTGGCAGGAACACAAAGTGCAGTGGGTCGGAGGGGGACAGCTGAAGTACAACACCCACCAGGCCCCCACTCCCACAGACCAGCAAGGTGGAGCACTCCCCACACCCATGTGTCAGGCACAGCTGCACCAACCGACAAGTAACAGGTAAGTGGCAGGAACACAAAGTGCAGTGGGTGGGACGGTGGACAGCCCAAGTACAACACACACCAGGCCCCAGTCCCACAGCACAGCAAGGAGGAGCATCCCCCACACCCCACACCCACGTGTCAGCCACCGCAGTGCACAACGACAGCCGAAAGGCAGACATCACGGTCCACAGCAATCGGTGTCAGTGGGTGTACAGCCACCCCCACGACCCACTACACCCCCCACCCCCACAGACCTGCAACATGGAGCACCCCCGCTAAGAGCCATGTGGCATCCAGTACAGTGCACGCACGAACAACTTGCAGGTGGGAAACTGGACAGGGCTGGATTACTGGAGGCATGAGGACCATAACACCACCAACACATGGGACATGTCACGTAGCACACGAACACGCAGCACCGCCCACCGTCACGAACAAGTGAACAATGTGCACACGGACATGAACAGCAGACTCACACCCCACATGACCCATCACAGACATAGCAACACCCAAGGAGCCACGTCTGCATGCACAAGCCACACTGAATATAGTCCCACACGGCAGCCACTGTGCAACTCATCACACACAACCGAAACACCATTGAAGTCCTGTCCATGTAGCCCCTACTGCCTGTCAACCACACACCCCACAACTACGCCTATGTAAGACAAACAACACTAGACGCAACAGAGCGGAACAACAGAAATGCACACGAACACCACTGAACCCATCAAACACACAGACACACCATGCACATACAACATACCATCCATCCCATCCGTCAGCCCCAGTCTCATGAAAGGCATGTCATCCGCACAGCTGCCACACATACAGCAGTCACGCTAAGACACATGCCCATGACCAACCATGTGCCAGAAGTCAATTAAGCGCACGACACACTGTGAGCAACAACACACAACATGGGCCACACCCCCCGAGCACTGCAGTGATGCACATGGCACAGGGCAGCACGCACACCAAGGAGATGGGACAACTGCAATACGTTGGCTGGCACACAACTATCACTCACTCATAACGATGCGTCCAATGCCATGTCCAGTAACCACAACAGACAGCAAATATGCAGGGCATGTCAGGCATGCACACACCTCAGACCATGCACTGTCATGCTGCCACAACACATGTCACGTTCGGCACCCATGGCTCACAGCATGTACCCCAAAAGCATATACCCTCCCAAATGCGAATCTGGGGCATGGCCCCCATGTTGCCATATGCGTTCCTAAGCGTTCCATTTGAACTCCAAAAGCAAAGTACAAACCAGACCCAGGATGGGCCAGGAGCCCGCATACACCAGAGTCACAATGAGTAGGGGCAAAGCAACACACCCATCGGCATGGCCAATCCGTCCCATGCCACATGTGCACAGCACACAGTCCCATTGCCTAGCACACACACCTACAGATGCCACAGCCACACACTCGCCTCCGGGAAACCCATGTACGAGATTGCACGAACTGCCAATGTCAGACGACTAATACATACTTCGCCAGGTGCAACACAATAACAAATCTCATTCTCTCCACAGGTGACGAACTGCTGGACGCTGGGGATGGAGACAGCAGCCAGCACAGCCAGCCTACAAGCCCCCAACGAGGACACACGGATCTGGAGGATCTGTCCACCTCTTCGGACACGGACCACCAAGCTGGCCCATCTGGCGTGGCAGGGCCCAGCCGCTCCCCAGGACCCCTCCTACCCACCAACCCATCATCCAGGGATGCTGAACAGTCCCAGTCCCCTGCTGCCACTGTCGTTGCGGCCACACCCACGGTCATTGCGGCCACTACCACTGCCGCAACCGCCACCATCGCCGCACCGACCACCACCGCCTCCACCACCACCACGTCTTCGCTGGCACCAGCCCCAGCGCAGGTGGTGGCCCGGCCGACTGGATCCACCCTGGGAGCCACAGCGAGGACCGTGGTGAGCAATGTGGCTAGTGGGCAGGCCGGTGGCAGCAGGACTGGTAGGAGGAGCAGGGTCAGGGAAACGCCAGCCTCCCCTGGGAGCCATGCCCTGCCTCAAATGGCCAGAGTCCTTGGGGCCTATGAAGAGGCCCAAGGACAATGGGCCAGGTCTGCTACTGACACGCGGGAGGTGCTGGGGGTGCTGAGGTCCATGGACGCCCATATGGGCCAATTCGTGTCCCGTATGGACCAACTCGTGGACCTCATGGGCCAGCTGGTGGTGGCGGTGGGGTCACAGGCAAGGCCAGCAACACCACCTCCGCCACCACCTGCTAGGGCGCAGGGTCGGCCAGCAGTGTCCACTTCCCCTGCGTCCACAGCCAGTGAGCACACCTCACCCACCACCAGCAGGTCGCCACCACACACCCCCTCCCAAACGTGGAAGGGGCCGTCCGAAGAGGAAACAGATCTCCCGGGAGGACTTCGCACGCTCCAGTCGCAAGTGAGGCAGCCAGCCAGCCTTCCGCCAGCCTTCCTTGACCAGCCACTGCATTGACTTGCTCTACGATCCCACTCCACACAGCCATCTGGATGGCATGTGTGTGTTGGACTATGGACATAGAACCAGTGGGTACACCCTGATCATCACGCAGCCATGACCGACAGCTCATTGTCACTGCACGCACCACTTTTGTCATCACCTTACACACAATCACATGTCACAGTTTGTAATAAATGCACCTTTTTCACTAACTGCTGTTTGTGCCCTGTGTCTTTATTGTACGGAATACAACGGCCACCTTGGGCGGAAAGGCACCTGATGCGTGGCATGGAAATGGAATCCGGAGGGCCTGTAGGGACCTAGGGGTGGGAGACAGAACAGGAGCACATTCAATGAGTGTGTCACACACCCATCACACAGTACATGTCAACAACTACAAGCAATGTACACACATCGCACAGAGCAATAGGGCACAATGCCACAGCCACCAACAGTGGCATACTACCCTGGCCATGGAGCGTTGACACACTGCACGCAGTGAACATACGGCCACCCTGACACAGCACACACACACCTGCATAGATACAGACACATCATCCGTCGTACATGGACACTCACCGTCAAGTGAAGTAGCGGGCGATGAGCTGCTGGCGCACATTCCCAGCTTCCTCCTCTCCGCTGTCCACCTCACTCGAGCTGTCCTGGTCTGCGGGCTGGGGCCCTGGTTGATCTCCGTCATCCACAATGAGGGGGATCTGCTTCCGAATGGCCAGATTGTGCAGCATGCAGCACGCCACCACTATCTGGCACACCTTCTGTGGGGAGTACGCCAGTGCACCCTCGGTGCGGTCCAGGCACCTGAACCTGGACTTGAGGAGGCCAAAGGTACGCTCGACCACACGTCTGGTCCTCCCATGTGCCTCATTGTATCGATCGTCTGCTGGGGTGCGAGGATTCCTCAATGGACTGAGCAGCCATGCCCCATTCGGATACGCAGAGTCACCTGGGTGTGAGGGACACAGAGAACCGTTGCTATTCCAACTGGACAGGGGACAGCATCGCACAACCAGCACGCTACACCACTCCACATACTCACCGACAATACAGCCACGATCCTGTTGCAGATTGGCCATCAGTAGTGGCAAGATGCTGTTGCGCATTATGTGTGCGTCATGGGCCGAGCCTGGAAACTTTGCACACACGTGGGTGATCACCATGTCCGCAAGGCACACCACTTGCACATTCAGGGAGTGCGTGTGCTTCCTGTTGCGGTACAGGTGCTCAGTGGCCTGTGGTGGAACAAGGCCAACATGAGTGCAGTCAATGGCTCCCACGACGTGTGGGATTCTGCCAAGGGCATAGAATGCACCCTTCACTGCCGCCAATTCACGAGCCCTGGGGAATCTGATGTACCTGTTCCGGTACAGCATCATGGCTGCCAGTACATCCCTCAGCACCTTGCTGAACATGGGCTGGGACATCCCTCCTCCACTGCCCACTGTGTGCTGGAATGACCCAGTGGCGAAGAAATGCATGGCGGCCATCACCTTAGCCGTGGGGGTGACAGCAGTCGGATACACCCTGCGGGGACGGAGATGGGGCTCTAACATGGCACACAGTCGATGCAGAGTTGGCCTGTCCAGCCGAAACTTCCTGATTACCTCTGTATCGTCCATGTCCGCCAGCAATTGGTATGGGCGGTCAATGTTCGGTCTCCGCCTGGGTTAAATGACAGAGGACACATGTCAAAGCAACACGGCACATAGCAATTTCGCATACACATCACTGACATGACTGAGCAAGCACATGAGCCACAGCCCAGCTGTCAAGCTGGGACGGCACGGCCACAATACACTTACACAGGTCTCCCAACAATGGCAATGGCAAGTGAGACATACCACTGCCATGTGCATGCACATGGGGATCTAGGCCCCAATGACTTGCGGGGCGTGCTGATGGGGACTGACTGCATATTCGTCAAGCGGCAACGCCACGGCAACATGAGTGTCTGCTGAGCATGGTACTGCTTCCGAGGCTGGATGAGTATGGCACACGACGACGACGATGTGGGCACGGGCTGAGCGGCCAATACAAGTGGGACCTGTGGCACGAGGGGATATGAGACAGTAGTAGGTGTCAGCACTGCACCCTATGTACAGCACTGTACGGATCACAGCTCCCGAAACATTGACTGGTGTCCACATTGACAGCCCCATGCCAAGACGGCTGTGTGCTTGCAGTCACACGTCACAGGTGAGAGGTTACATTGCACGTGCCAGGTGGCAGTCGTACATAGTGGGAGCTGGCATGTGTGTGCATGTGTCTCCTGTTCAGGATCCACCAGATGGGCGCTGACTCTGTACTGACCATTGGACACAGCATGTTCCGTGGAAGGCTTGTGTGTGTGGGATGGTGGCACTGGATGTGCCTCCGTTGGGTGGGGGGCCATGCACAGGGCGGGTACGTCGATGATTGCGCATTGTTGGTCACGGTGGGTGCACCAGCTAAGATGTGTTGCCCTGTGTTCAATTCCTATGTCCGCATGATGATGGACTGTGGATGTGGGCAGACTACACATTGGTCGATGTGCTGTCTATATGCATGTGCCTTCACACCAGGCACAGCTGCCCCTGCACATGTGACCCCTGCTGGACTCGCTGCTGGGTCTGTGGAGCTGATGCACCTTCTGCGCGTGGGGCGGACAGCTCTCCTCACTTCCCTCATTGCGCATGTCATGTCTTTGCCGCAGGTGACATGGATCATGGAGGGCCCACATGTACGCGTGGGTAGGCTACACATGATTGTTCACTGGTCGCCACCCCCAGTCAGTGTTTCGAATGGGAAGGTTGTCGTGCTGGTGGTATGTTCGATGTGGCGGATGGGCGGGCCTAGGTGCGGGCTTACATTCCGGACATGGGGGGTAGTTGGATTGGCGACTAGTTGCAGTACACACGGGACACGTCTCTTCCTTTCCACATCTGGGTCATCCCTTGTACTAACTGACAGTGATACAGTCATCTTCGCCCCAGCCCTCATGTCCTCCCCTCGCCCCCAATATGCATGCTCACCTGCGAGGCTAGCGCTTGCACAGGCAGCCCCAAGCTCGCACCAGAGAGGGCAAGGAGTGTATGTGTGGGTCCAGTTGCACGAGTGGGCTGTCTCAGGGTATGATGTGTGGCGGGACACCGTCCACCTGCGTGGTGCCCCAAATGGAGACCCGGCCTGCATGGACTATGCATCACAGTCTTCGCCTTCCGGATCCGCCACCTGCGACACCCAGTGGCTGTGGCTGCCCTTGCGGCCATGCCGCGTCCGTCTGTGGCTGATGGCCCACACATTCACTCTTTGGCCTCTCTGGGGAGGGCTCAGGGGTGGTGGCGCACGCGCTTGCACTTAGTCGCAATGGCATGTGGCGTGGTTGGTATGATGGGCAATGGATGGGATGGTGCGAGCCACCTCCCGTGACGTCAGTGCTGCTCGTGCTGTGGTGCGTCCCCCTACACTTCCATTTGACTTTTTGCCATGCTGGACGTTGAGGTTCTATTGCCTGCGTGATATGACCAGGAGGAGCGCGAGGAGACCTCTCACACACCATGCTCCACTGCCATCCCGTGCCCTGTATCGCCTGTGCGGATTGACTATGTTGGGGTTACACCTGGTCGACTGGGGCTGTGTGTGCCTTGTCAAGGGGCATGGCGGGCGCACAACAGGATCCAGCTCGTCCACAGAGGGTGGGCTGAGGTGCGCCTGGTACCGCTTTGTACGTGTGCCCGGCTGCTGTGCACACACGTGTTCACTCCCCCCGACAGGTGTCCTCTCACAATGCCCAGGGAAGCGGTGGTGTACTGTTCATGAGCCCTCCCAACACGGCGTGCTCCAACTTGGCATGTGCGCATCTACCCGTCGCACCCACCCACCTGAGCACTGCGTCCATACGACTTCACACGACACATGTGTGTCTTCCACAGTAGTGCTACTCATTTGCGTTGACATCCAATACCAGTGGACTACATGGTCATGTCACGACTGCCGTGTACTTCACATACTCTCATCCTCTCTCATTCGTACTTGTGAAATGAGTCAGCGGAGACAGTTCTGGTTTCAAACATTATATTGAGTCTTCTGTCCTCTGTGATGCAGTATAGTGGACACTACTGGCAGCGGAATACATATTGAGGATATACTGAGCATGATTACAAATGGGATAGGGTGTGGGGTTACATCTGCTTGGCCAAGGCTGTGCTAATGTACATTTACGTATAGCTGCGGAGCTGCGGACTTTGACACAGACGGTATACATGTAGCCTACCAGACCGCTCGGCATCATGGGCACAGTCCATCTCAGTTCCATGTGACAGGTTTGCTGCGGTTGTTCCTCATGCACGCGTGCATGTGAGATGACATCAGGGCATGTGCTTGCGTGCATGCAGCGGCGTGCCACTTGTTGTTGCACTGTGGTGGTTACTGGACATGTCACAGTCACTGGGGTCGTGTTGTTGTTGTATGCACTTGTCGTCCATGCAAAGGTCCTGGTATGGGATTCCCGGGGCGGGGGTGGGAGGGGTGCAGCACCCACAGACTCCAGGCGACCTATTCATGTCCACTGAGCGGTGTGTGTGTCCATGTGCGCTGGATCCATGTCGTGTCCTGGTTGTTCGTGCAGTTCCGTCCATGTGGGTGCGATGCACAGAGCCCATGCCACTGCCTCCCACGATGCATGCGGTGTTCCTGGATGTGATGGGGAACAGTGTGCATGTCCCGGTCATATCCGATGTCATGGCGATGTCGTTGATGGTGTGGTTACAGTTGCCGGTCGTTTGGTATGGCTGTTGTGGTGGTGACTGGCCAGTCCGTGCGGAAGCTGAGCATGGGTGCGGGGTTGGACTTCATAGGTCACTCGGGGAACCTGCGTTGTGGTCCGACGTATTTACAGGTTGTCAGGTATGCGATGCCGTCCAGCAGGGCTTCCATGTCATTGGTGGTGTACATGTTTGCCAGCCAATGTAGCGGATGGTGGCTGTCAAGGTGTTGTTCGTAAGTTGTCCCTTGGAGGACCATGATGGGGCATGCTGGGTGACATTCGATGTAGCTGTTCTCGATGATCCGTCGTGTGGAGGCACAGTGGTCCCATTTCAGTGCGGGTGCGATGTTGGCCACATACGCCATGCCCCCATAGGCAGAGCAGGCCCTGTCGTGTGCGTCCAGAGGGAGGAGTAGTGGTAGCAGGTCCGCCTTCAGACATGCCGGGTTGGAGAGGCATATCTCCACGGGATGCTGGTAGGGACACCTCCGACAGTAGAAGACGGGCATGACGCAGCTGAACAATGTGATGCGGTAAGTCAGTCGGTAACTTACGTTCAGCAGGGACAGGAGATCGCATCCCAATGTATGAAACAGGTTGGTTTTGTACAGCTTGAGCTGTTCGGCGTAGTTGGGTAGGTGTGTTGCGGTTGCCATTTCGCAGCGGTGCGTTGTGGTGGCGTGCTCCGGCTGTGTGTGCAGTCTGCAATGTGCACGCTCCGAGGTTGCTGTGAGCTCTGTGTAGTCGTAGGGAGACAGGACTTGTGTTCTGTTGGCTTGTTTGGGGGACACGGGCCCTCTTCCCACATGCTTCTCAGACAGTTCAAGGTCAGTGCTGTGTGACTCCTTCCAATTAACTTGCATGTGGCCGACATGGGGAGTGTTTTCTTCTTTCTTCCCGTCCGTTGTGTGCTTCTGTGATATGCGCTATCTGCCCTGTGGTCGGTCTCCTCGGCATGCCTGTGTTGGTCTATTCTTGGACAATGGCTGTATTCACCGGCTTCTGTCGTAGGGCTGTGGTTTCGGTGTTGGAATGGAAGGTCATTCAGTGCTGTCTGCTCTCCCTTGTGTGGGCGGCAGGCTGCCTTTCCGCTCTGCGTTGGGCCTTGTGTGTGGATGTTATTCTTGGGCCACCTGTTGTCGGTCCCCGGGCTCTTTGGTGTTCCGTTTCATGTGTCTTGTTCATATGTGCAGGGTGGTATGGGTTTTTCAGTGTGGTACTGGCGTTCCTCTTCCCGAAGGGGCCCTGCTTCTCCTAGTTGGTGTTGCCGCCGCTGTGTGCTTCGCCATGTTTGTTACACTGGGGTGTGTCCTGCTGTTGCGTGACTTCACTGACATGTGTGCGTCGGTTGTGTGGCGTTGGGTGTTGTCCGTGAATTGGGCGTTGGGGACATGTCTGTGGCAGGCCTGTCACGTGTCATGTGCGTTCGGGGTGGGGCTGGTGTGTGTGCTGCTTGGTTGTGTCCCTGTGTCTGTGTGCGACGCATGCATGGCGCTGCGGTTGGCCTCTGCGTTGTGCGCATGTGTGGCGGCGTCATCGGCGCTTTGGGGCCGTGACGGGGTGGTTGGTTCCTAGTCCCAGGTGGTGTGTACACATGTGTTCCGCGATGTTAGGATTTGGCCTGTGTGTCATATGTGGATGCGATGGTGGATGTGTAGTGTGCACGCGCTGGTGGGGGGTTGTCCGCTTTTTCCGCCCTTGCACTGTGTGCGCTGTTTGCGTGCACTTGTTGTGTGTGTGCCTACCTGCGTCTCCGCGGTACGTTGCGTCCTTGGTGGTGCATCAGCAGAAGCATGGGAAGGGCCTGCAGTGCTGGATTCATGCCCGGGGTGCCGCTTCTTCGTTGTCCGTGCTCTGCGTCCGTGTTTCCGCCTCTCTTTCACGTGCGGTGTCTCTTTGCCGTGGGAGCCGTTTGTTTGCGGCATCGTAATTTATGCGCCGGGCGGGACGTGTTTCGTCGGACGGTGTGTGTCAGTTGTGCTGCGCCGCTACGTGTGCGGGCGCACTTTGATGGCGGACGGTGTTGCTGGCTTGCCGGCGGTGTTTGGCCTGCTTTTCGCATCGTAATTGGGCGGGCGTGTGGACTGCTGCGTGCCGGCGGTAACTGGTGGTTTTTGCATCCGCCAGCACGGCGGTAGTGCTTCCGCCCGCCATCGTAATGGGCCCCCAAATAACCGCTACTAAATTACAAACTACTAATAACATTAAAAAAATTAAATTACACAATGAAAATTACAAACTATATTCAAAAAAAGACAATTATACTAATATTAGTATATACATATTCAAATAAATCAGTGTTTATTACAACTATATTAAAGTACAGAATATTAATTACAATTTTCTTCATAACGATATTGTATAATGGTATGATAAAACCTGTACTCTTACTTTTGATATTCTGTCCCACTATATTTTTGCAGAGGTGATATTTTTGACAACATGTTTATGTCACATGATATTTTTGATACAATATGTTTTATTGACCATATTCAACATGCGCCCATTTTGAAAATGTCCCTTTTCACATAAAAAGTATAGTTATACAACTATAAGTGAATTTCTCTACTCCGGTAAAAAGGTATCACAAACCTAGCTGAAAAATGTGTGTTTAAGACTCTATGTACAAAATGCCCACTCCTGAAAACATGTTTTTCAACTTTGTGAAGGACTCCTATCTTTAACATGGGCACATTTTAAGGATTCTTTTCGCACAAAAACAGTTAGTGCATGACTATTAAATTATGTTCCTCTATTCCTGAACAAAGGATTCACCAGCCCTTTTAGGAAGCCTAGTTGTATACCCCACACACACCGATGTACAACACTTGGCCTCACTCCTCAAAAAATGTTTTTGTTAACATTGCAAAAGACTCCCATAATTAAAGTAGGAGCATTCTGAGGTTTATATTCCCATGAAAAAGACAGCTGTACATCAGCCAAAGTAACTTTCTGTACACTTACACAAGAAGCATACAAGTTCAATTCAGGAATACAATTTGTAAGACTCTTGTATATGATTTGGCCTTCAAATAAGACCTTAAACACTGAGAAAGTCTGTTGTAGTTGACTGGACACTTCTGAGAAGGTGCCTTTTTCCATGAAGTAGGCTATTGCACCACGCGGCCAAACTACCTTTCTCTACTCTGGTACAAAAAACGCAAGCCTGGTTTAAGAATTTCTATTCTACACTCCAAATATTAAAGGTTGGTTCTCAAATGGATGTTTCAACTTTGTGAAAGTTTCCCATGTTTCACCTGGGCGCATTTTGAGAATGTGTCTTTTCCCATAAAAAGGTGGATGTACCACTGCCAAAGTGATGTTTTTTCTCTACTCTTGCACAAAGGACAGCTAGCCCCATTCTGGAAACCCACTTACAGAATTCATGCTTCCAAACACAGTAAATGTTTTAAGTTTGTTAAACAAGGTTTGTGAACATATATACGTATTTATTGAGTGTGAGCCTGGGTAGCTAGAAAGAGCCCCAAGAGCAGGTAGAAGAAATACTTTGAGAGAAAAAAGAGCTTTATGAGGAGAGGACCATTACATTCTCGAACTATAGAGACAGAAATGATAAAGATGTGGCAGTTCTTAAATCTATTTCTCAATTGTAATAATCCTAAAGGGTCAGAATGAATCAGCATGGGGAGTTTATTGCAATCAGAAATACAGTTTTATCGTCCTGATGGAGACTAGATTTCATAAGATGGCAGCTAGAAAAGAGAATCAGAATTCAGATAGTTTGAGTTTTAAGGAAGTGTGGACCTTCCTGGAGGTACACAGTTTAAATCAGTAAATGCTGTGCTTGAATTGGGATTGATAGATATGGGATAATTCCAGTCTATCTCTGGTGGTGGCTTAAGTACCACGATTATCACATCACTTCACATCAGCTCATGTGTATATATAAAGTACACATTCACATCTATGGGTATCTTGGTGGTGACTACCATATGTTTATTGTTATCCAAGTAAATGGTACTTATTGTATGAACCTTGCAAGTATGAAAGGCTGAGTGGAAGCTCGAGAATCCAAACATGTGAGAGAGAGGTGAAACACATATCCCTCAGGAAGATTCATTAGTTTAATAAGCCACCAGACTAATATGATCCATATGGGTTCTTCAAAATCCCTATCATTACACACATCACTGTGGAGACTTGAGCATAACTATAATCACACACTATCTCTGTGCAAACTCTCTGTGCATACCTATAATCACACACTATCTCTGCGGGGACCTGTGCATCCCTATAATCACACACTATCTCTGTGGGGACCTGGGATTGTCCATAATAACACACTATCTCTGTGGGGACCTTGGCATGTCTATAGACACATTCTATCTCTGTGGGGGCTTGTACATCCCTATAATCACACTATATCTGTGGGAACCTGGGCATGCGTATAATCACACACTATCTCTGTGGGGACCAGGGCATGTTTATAATCACACACTATTTCTGTGGGGACCTGGACATCAATATAATCACACGATATCTCTGTGAGGACCTGGGTATTTCTTTAATCACACACTATCTCCGTGGGGACCTGGGCATGTCTTTAATCACACACTATCTCTGTGGGAACCTGGGCATATATATATTCACACACATTCTCTTTGACGACCATGGTAATACTATAGTCACACACCATCTCTGTGGGGACCTGGACATCTCTATAATCACACACAATCTCTGTGGGGACCGGGGCATGTCTATTATCACACACTATCTCTGTGGGGACCTGGGCATGTCAATAATCACACACTATCTCTTTAGGGACAGTGGTAATGCTATAATCACACACTATCTCTGTGGGGACCTGGACATCAATATAATCCATTACACACTGTCTTTGTGGGAAATTAAACATGAGTGCTATCACACACTATCTCTGTGGGGACCTGTGCTTCGATATAATCCCACAATATCTCTGCAGGACTTGAGCATGACTATAATCACACACTATCTGTGACTCCACCTCAGCATCACTATAATAACAGACCATTTCTGCAGGGATCTGACCATGACATATATAATACACCATTTCTCCAGGAACCTGAATATATCTATCATAACCCACTTTATATAGGGAGTTGAACATGACTATCATAACACTTTTTATATGGGGACTTGAATATGATTGTAACCACACACTATCTCTGTGAGGACCTGGGTATATCTTTAATCACACACTATCTCCGTGGGGACCTCGGCATGTCTTTAATCACACACCTTCTCTTTGATGACCATGGTAATACTATAGTTACACATCATCTCTGTGGGGACATGGACATATCTATAATCACACACTATATCTGTGGGAACCTGGGCATGTGTATAATAACACAGTATCTCTGTGGGGACCAGGGCATGTCTATAATCACACACTATCTCTGTGGGGACCTGGACATCCCTATAATCACACTCTGGGGCCGATTCTGATGCGGGTTGGAAAAGCTTCCCAACCGAATCGGTTGGGAAATGGTGTCCGACCCACTCGGATCGGGAAAGTCCGACCGGCGGAGTAGGATGCATCCGGATGCTTCCAGATACGATTTGGTTGAACTCCCATTGACTTCAATGGGAACATTTGTTCCTAACAGCATCAGAATTGGGCCCTCGGTCGGGAAGACACGTTCCAGATCCGATTTGGAAGGAGCAAATGCCGTTAGGAGGCCTTCCTAACCGCATCAGAATCAGGCCCTCGGTCGGGAAGCTTTTCCAACCCGCATCAGAATCGGGCCCACTGTCTTTGTGAGGACCTGGGTATATCTTTAATCACACTCTATCTCTGTGGAAACCTGGGCATGTCTTTATTCACACACCATCTCTGCGAGAACCTGGGCATGTCTATAATCACACACATTCTCTTTAACAACCATGATAATAGTATAGTCACACACCATCTCTGTGGGGACCTGGGCATGTGTATAATCACACACTATCTCTGTGGGGACCGGGGCATGTCTGTAATCACACACTATCTCTGTGGGGACCTGGACATCCCTATAATCACACACTATCTCTGTGGGGACCTGGACATCCCTATAATCACACACTATCTCTTTAGGGACAGTGGTAATGTTATAATCACACACTATCTCTGTGAGGACCTGGATATCAATATAATCCATGGCACACTATCTTTGTGGGGAATTAAACATAAGTGCTATCACACACTATCTCTGTGGGGACCTGTGCTTCACTATAATACCACAATACCTCTGCAGGACTTAAGCATGACTATAATCACACACTATCTGTGACTCCACCTCAGCATCACTATAATCACAGACCATTTTTGCAGGAATCTGAGCATGACTTATATAATACACAATTTCTCCAGGAACCTGAATATTTCTATCATAACCCTCTTTATATAGGGAGTTGAACATGACTATCATAACACTTTTTATATGGGGACTTGAATATGATTGTAACCACACACTGTCTCTGTGAGGACTTGAACATAACTACAACTATACACTATCACTGAGGGGAACTAGAATATGAATATAATCACACTCTTTTTCTCTATGGGGACTTGAGACTGATTATAATTAAATACTAGATCTGTGGGGACCTGGGCACAACTGTAATGACATACTATTTATGCATGAATATAAGCATAAGTATCATTGTACACTATGGAGCACTTGAACATGACTATCATAACACTCTATGTGGGGACTTAAACATGATTATAATCACACATTATCTATGCGGGGACTTGAACATGACTAATCACACACTGTCTCTGTGGGGACCTGTGAATTACTGTAATAACACACTGTTTCTTCATGAACTGCAGCATGACAATCATCGTGCACTATCTCTAGGGGTACTTGAACATGACTATGACCAAACCCTATATCTCTAGGAACCTGGGCATACTATAATAATCAGACACCATCTTTTGGATGATTTGAGTATGACTATAATGACAGGGAACCAGGGCATCAATATAATCATGCACTATCTCTGTGGGGGCTTGAAAATGACTATCACAGCACACTACCTCTGTCAGCTCTAGAACATTTCGCACACCATATCTTTGGGGACTATTATTGTACAGCTATTCCATGAATATGGTGAAGTTGATGCAACAAAAAGGTAATCTCAACTTGGTTTTCCCATCTGACCACACTGCATGCTCTTTGGCCTTTACAGAAGTTTAACTATTCATTGTTTTCTTATCCCTTAATGTTTGTGAGAACTCAGCTAAAGACTAGGGGCATATTTACATTCCCTGGCGCATCCCTGCATATCAGCAGGGATGCGCCAGGGAAAATGCGTCACGCAAGTTTACCCTTGCGCCACGTCCGATGCGCCGCATTTACAATGCGGCGCATCGTGGCGCAAGAGATAAGCAGATGCGTGACGCATCTGCCGGCGGAAGGTTGGCGCAGTGCTGAGAGTTGTGTCGCAAGCGCGACGCAACTCCAGCACTGTTCCAACCTTCCTATACCTAACATGGTGCGTCAATCCTTACGCCTGCTTGAAGCAGGCGTAAGGATTTGACGCATCAGCGCCGAGAAAAAGTGACTGCGTGAAATCTTGTAGATTTCACTACGTCACTTTTCCGAGGCGTTCCTGCGCCGGAACGCCCCCTGCGCTCGGTACGCCCACATGAAACCTGACACAGGTTTCCTGTGGCGCAGGGGTTTACTACGTGACGCATCTCCCTAGATGCGTCACGTTGTAAATATAGCGCAACGCGGCGCATGGTTTGCGTTGCCGCTGCGTCACATGCGTGACGCAACGGCGGCGCAAAAGTGGCGCAAGGGGCTTGTAAATATGCCCCTAGATATCTGTAAATACCTTTCCATGCACTTTAGATACTATATTATTCTACTGAGAAATGCATTATCATCAAAATCTATTTGCTGGATGCTCATAGGACACAGAGGCATTCATATATGTTGACACTATCATGAAGCACAGAAAAACAACATTTAGCCATTTGTTTGTGAATGTATTCAATCAGAAATGATAATTATTGAGTAAGTCCCCACAAGGATGGTAACGCATGTTCAAGTCCCCACAAAGATGGTTCTGTGCGCGCGAATAAATAGCAATATATTTGCAGATTTGAAGCAGGATCCTATATAATGAATTTTTTCTTACTATTTTTCTGTCATTGGTATGTTTTTAAAACATTGGGAAAGGTTAGTCCCCACAAGGCAGGTGTTCACACATAGTCCCCACAAGGATGGGGGGTGTGTGTGTGTGTGTGTGTGTGTGTGTGTGTGTGTGTGCGTGCGTGCGTGCGTGCGTGCGTGCGTGCGTGTGTGTGTGTGTGTGTCAGTCACCTTCCTCAGGGTTAGCTCTGAAGTTCTTCTGTCCCCGACCTCTGTAGCCACATTCTCTTTGTGGATTGAATTGGGGTTTATACTCTTGGTAGTAGGAGTTGTTGTAGCTATTTGAAGGAGCCTTGGTAACCCTGGTGGCGGTAACCACAGCCGGTAAAGCAGCCTCTACCGGCCCTTCCAAAAACCCACTGTGGAAAAACGTTTTTGGAGGGATTGCTGAGCTTTATCGATGGAGATAAATGTTGTGACATATTTACTAAGCTCTTTGATGAAAGAATCCCCAAATAAAAGTCCTTTTGCTTTTATGCCTGGGTCCAAGGAAGCCAAAAAGGATCAAACATAGGGATACCATCAGCATCTAAAACAGTTTTTGTAACAGAAATAGAGGACAGAAATTTGGGAGGGGGGAGGAAGAAAAAGGGTCAGAAGTTCCAACGATATCTTTGTCATCATCAGTGGTGGTATCCTCCATGTCGTCATCGGTATCCAAAATATTAGAAATGACAATTTTTGATGACTTATTTTTTTATTTAAATATCTTTATTAAGATTTTTGCATTTTCCTGCAAGAGTATCAGCACAAATACATATCAATCAAAAAAGAAAATCAAAAGAAGATGCGAGGTTTGAGAGAAAGGAAATAAATCACATAAACAGACAAATAATTAAAAAACATAAGAAAAAAAAACCATCAACTCGATTACAAAGACTCTGATCTGAGCCATTAACAGAAACCATATTTCATAAAGCACAAACATTTTTTGAATTTACTTTGACCAATTTATACCAGCATCACATTACGTTTCCCCCTGGTTGGCTTTAATTATTCTTTTCCTTCCATTTTGTTAAAGGAGCCCAGATGCACTGTCCCAGCAGCTTCGATTTCTTTCCCTTTCTTTCATAAATTGCTCTCTCCATTGTATATATAAAAAGTAAACGAGCAAGCCATTGCTGGAAGTAGGGGGAGAGGGTCTAACCAAGCCGAGGCAATTTTAATCCTCAAAACAGCCATAGCAACAAAGAGAAATCGATAAGCTATCTCATTTTGGGTCGTACTACTTATTCCTAGAAAGATTAGTTCAGGGGTTAATTTAATTTTAACCCTGAGTGAACGATCTAAGTATTCCATAATTGAGTCCAACAGCCCCTGTAGACGAGGGCAGGATGCAAACATATGCACCAAATCTGCATCCACCCCCCCACACCTAGGACATATAATCCCTGATAACCCGCCCCACTGTGCTATTCTGGCCGGTGTGTAGTATAAAGAAAAAATAGTTCTAAAATGTTGTGCCTGAAGCCCAGCAGAGCATAAGACCGACTGACCCAGCTCTAATGATCTCGACAGTGCGCCAGGAGCAGCCCCCACACGCTCAGCCCATTTAACCTCGTGTTTAGTTAGATCATCTTGTTTTGAACTTATCAGTTCTGCATATATCAACTTGATAACCCCCTTATTCCTGCCTTGCATAATGTCAATGATTACATTACTATCAAACCCACTGTCCCCCCCAATTTTTTACTAAAAAGCTGCGGAGTTGTAAATACTTGAAGAAATTGCCTTTGTCCAACCCAAACTCCATCTGTATATCGTTAAATTGGCGAAACCCTTCTATCCCAATTAAGTCCCCAGCCTTTCGAACACCCTTGGCATCCCATCCTGCCATAATCTCATCGGAGAAAATTCCGGGAAATGTGGGGTTTTTATATAACACCGTATAGTGGTTGAGTCTCCCCAAACCAATCTTCTTTTTTAACGCACCCCAGATCTTGAAAACAGCCATCAGCGTCTTGAATTTGGTTCTTTTGTAATAACTAGGCTCTGAAAATTTTAAAAAACACCTCTCAGCGTTTTCGCCCAGTAGCAATTTATAGACATCTGGGAGCTCATTTTCCCGTTCAATGTCCACAGGACATACCCCTACCAATATCCCCATATATTGCAAGGCTGCGGCCCAGTAGTAACTTCTAAAATCAGGAACCGAAAAAAAAACCTTTTCCCGTGATAAAGACATAAACCTAAGTGCCCGCCTAGTTTTGCCGTGTGCCCAAATGAATCGATTAACTAAACCTTCTAGAATAATAAACCAGGATTTTTGGAATTCCAGTGGGATTGCCCTAATATAATATAACATTTTTGGTAAAAAAATCATCTTAATGACGTTACAACGTCCCACGAGAGAGAGAGATGGAGATTATTCAATCTGTCTAAATCCAACCTCGCCTTCCTAGTTACTGGTTCCATATTTTTAGCCACTAGCGTTCCTAGGTCTGATGTAACCTGTATACCGAGGTATACCGCCGAGTCTGTGACACGGGGATCTACAAAATTAACCAACCGATTCTTTATTACTTGGGTCTTAGATCTATTAAGTGCATACCCAGTGAATATACCAAACTCTAGTGCTAGTGACTCAACCGCTTCCAATGCCGAATGTGGCTCTGCAGTGACTATGGCCACATCATCGGCGTAGGCGAGGACTTTAGTTTCGATCCCCTGACTAACAACTGGGCAGATTCCTTTATTAGCCATAAATAATCGTATTAGGGGGTCCATATAAATAGCAAATAACAGAGGGGATGATGGACAACCCTGCCGCGTCCCCTCTGTATGTTAAAAGGGGAAGTATAATTGCCATTAACCTTTATTCGAGCTGTGGGGGCCCTATATAACACTTGAACAGATTTAATAAACCCCTCCCCCAGCCCAAACCATCTCATAACCTCCCAGAGAAAGTCCCAGGAGACCCTATCGAATGCCTTTTCAGCATCTAATAGCAAAACGGCCATAGGGTCTTCTGAGATCTCCGTCGCGTCAAAAAGCGTAATCACCCGCCATATGTGTTGCGTTGTTCCACGACCCATAATAAACCCGCGCTGACATGTGTAGGAGAGTAGGATCTGCCTCTTATGTTGCCCCCACTTTTTTTCTGATGTTTACACTGGTTTCTGGCTATAGTCTGGCTGGGTCCCTGCTAATCAGGGCCCCAGCCTCTCTGTTCTCTCTAAACGATTTGGAGTGCACTCTAGGTGCACTAGTGATTGGATACTGTGGTACCTTATGAGTCCCTAGTATATGGTACCTTAGGTACCAAGGGCATAGGTACTTCACAGGCCTACCAGGGGCTGCAGCATGTATTATGCCACCCCTGGGAAGCAGACTAAATCTGACACCACAGGCCTGCTACTGCAGCCTGGGTGAGGTGGTGCTAGCACTCCTCACTGAAATATAGGTTCCCTATATCTCTCCTACACACACATATAAACCTATCAGTCACCCCTAAGGCAGGCCCTATCAATCCTGAGGGCAGGGTGCTTGGCTTCTATGTGAGGGGGTGCCTCTGCCTGAGCAGGGCCCCTCTGCAGCTCTCAGAGTCCATTCTCTGGTGCTGTTTGTGGATGCGGTTAAACCATATACTTTTAAGTGCATTATATCCTCGCTGTAAAATGCTAACTTTGGAATGGCTGCATCGAAACATGTCGTGTTTGGTGTCAAACATCTTGGAATACTACCCCCCCACCAGTCCTGGCGGAGGGGGTAGCATTCCACCCTTCTAGAGGGATAGACATGTACCTACTGTGGAAACGCGGTAGAATCCTGCAGAGCCCTGGCATCACAAAATGGATGCCACCAGTCACAGACACTGGGCTGCCCTCCTGCTGATGACCAACACTCGCAGTGGAGGAAGCCCAACAATAGATATCCTGTCCCAAGGGGGTGTGACCACCTCCCAGACAGGGTTTAGTGTATTGGGGCTGGGTGGGTGCACTCTTAGAGTGCTTTGAAGTCCTGCACTGGGGGAGCAGAAGGCTCCTCTGTGCATATGCCAGTTCAAACCGGCTCAGGGGCTACCTGCCCATGCTCTGGCGCGAAACTGGACAAAGGGAAGTGGGTGTAGCCACCAACTCCCCTGACCCTCCCATAGGTAGGGTCATAGAGCTAGTCCCTCCCTTTCTTTTAGTATAAGAGGGGGAACCTGTGCATTGCACCCTAGATTTCCCTGGACGATGCACTGAAGAAGAATCCCGGACCTTCGACGTTCCACTACCTTTGGAAGACTGAAGAATCTCCCTTGGAGTCAAGGAGTGACTCCCCTACTTGGCAGGCACCAAAAACTACAAACGACAGTCGCAAACTATGCCGCTCCTGCCGGAGTCCGAAGTCCTTGCAGCCCAAGAAGTAGATTTCCTGACTTCTCAAAGGCCATCGTGAGTCCCCAGCGAAGCTGAGGCCAGTGGACCCCAAGAGTAATGAGGAACCGCGACCCCTGGGTACTGTGCACTATTGTCAAGTGCAACCCCTTCACAACGTTCCACGAACTTGTGCTTTGGACCACATATGGTCCTAGCCTCCAGCAGGAATCCCTCCGAAGATCAGAGGCCTACCACGTCCCGAGTGACCGTGGGCCCCTGTGAGCGAATCCTCCCGAGGCGTCTTTGCGATCCCTTGCCAGCCGGCTTGTGGGTCCCCAGAAGAATTTCTAAAGACACCAAAGGGCTCCCCTGGTTGCTCCAGGCCTGCCCTGACTTATCCTCGCTGGGTGAGTCCCACAGACCTTGCTGGTCTGCGCCATTGCCTCTTTGCACTTTCCCCAAGACTTGCTATTACCAAGGCTTGTTGGCTCCGATCGAGTCGCCGACACCGCAGTAAGCTGCAGACATCGTGGGACACGCCGAATCCAGCTCCTGGTTGTCGTCAACGCCTCCTGGACCTCGTGGCTGAAGAGTCAAGGCAACCACGAACGACCTGAATCTTGCGACGACGGTGGGCATCCATCTTCCTTGTCCCGAGTCACTGCCAAGTGACTTTGAACACTGTCCCCTCTGCTTTCAGGTCTTCCATCTTCCGAATCCAGGCTTGGATTCCACCAGACACTTCTTCGGACTTCACAAGCAGCAAGTCTTCATTGTCCTCCATTGAAAACGACGCCGCGACCCGACACCAAAGGACACCTATGCACCCGGCTTCCCTGGGTGAGGTAACTCCAGCACTACGGTGCTCCTGTGGGTGTTGGCCCTCGAACTACTTACCCTGTAAGTGACTTGCTTGTAGGTTCTCCCGAAGTATCCTAAAACTCTTAATTTCCAACCGCGACTTGCCCCATTGAAGTCAACGGCGATTCGCGCCTGTGTATCCACACTGCACGCGTCCCCGTGGGTCCTTTACTTACCTGCCTTGGGTGGTTTCGTGAGGCCCCAGCACTTCTGAAGGCCCTAGGCCTTGTCTCTTTGCAAGTCGTTGTTTCTAAGTCTCTTTTTTAGTATATGGTCTGGTACGCCCCTAGGGCCCCAGCCATATTTGTGCTTAATTTATTGTGAAACGTTGATTTGTGCATATGTCCTTGACTTCTAATCTCATAAAGAGATTAGTAGAGAGTTGTTAATAATAAATACATATATATTTGATATATATACCTGTGTGGTGTCTTTTCATTTGGTGATTCAAGAGATTGTGTGGTAAAACAAGCTGCTTTACATTCCTTCAAGACTTAGCCTGAAGGCTGCTCTCCACAGCTACCACTAGGATAGCTTTCTATAAAGGTTGTCTTAAACCTATCTACCATAAGAGTCGAATTGTTCTGGTGCAAGGTGTCCACTTTAATTAGTGAACAGCATATACCAGGCCAACTTCTCACATTGGTGGGCAGCGTGTGGGATTCCAGCTTGCTATTGTTTTACCAGAAAATCTCTATTTGAATTACTAACTGAAAACCACTATAGGTACTTAAGGTACATATAAAGTCAAGCTTAGTATCAATAAGTTCTACTGAACTTAGAGCTGTGTGCCAAGGGATAGCACACCCTTTCTACAGCTCAAGCTAGTATCAGTAGGCCACAAACTAGTGTAGGTAGTACAACACTGCACAACACTAGAATGTCCTTAAAGGGTGGAACCAGTGGATCCACTCAGCCTCAGTATAAGGACATGGCTTTCTCTGACTTGAGAGCCATGTGTGTTGAAAGACACCTGAGGCTAGGACAGAGTCCCTCAACCCTACACCTGATAGATCTGCTGACAGCAGATGATCTTAGATTGGCTCTAGGAGCTAATGGGTCTGAATCAGTGGGTGGGTCAATTACAGTATCTGGGTCAGATGATGAAAATCCAAATGACCAGGACTCTGTGATTGAAGGGCCAGGCCTCAAGGGGCCTGAAAAGGACAGAGGAATTCTCCCTAAGAGAGCTGACAGAGTGGACGAGAGGCACAGGTCCCCTTCCAGGGAATCTGAGCACTCTTATCACTCTGGCAGAGAATTTGTCCACCAGAGGAACTCATACTTTCCCATAAGAGAGACCTCCTCTGAAAGAATGTGCAAACTGCTGCAGTGTGAGGAAGCAAGAGTTGCCCTCAGAACCAAGCAGTTGGCACTGGATAGAGAAGCCCTGGAGATCCAGAGAGCTTCTAGACGAGAGGGGTTAGAACCCCTTGGTGGCAGCAACAGTGTCCCTAGAGGCAGAGAATCTATTCCAGACCATAGGAACCTGAGCAAGGTTGTTCCTCCCTACCAGAGTGGGGATGATATCCACAAGTGGATAACTGCTATGGAGAGGGCCTGTAGAGTACAGCAGGTCCCCCAAAAGCAGTGGGCAGCAATCTTGTGGCTCTCCTTTTCAGATAAAGGTAGAGACAAGCTCCTCACTGTTAGAGAAGAGGATGCTGATGATTATGAAGTCCTGAAGAGTGCACTGATAGATGGGTTTGGCTTAACCACTGAGCAGTACAGGTTGAAGTTCAGAGACACCCAGAAGGCACAGACTCAGGACTGGACTGACTTTGTTGATTGTGCAACCAAGGCTCTGGAGGGTTGGCTGGTTGGCAGTAGGGTTACTGATTTCAAGGGATTGTATAATCTGATGATGAGAGAACAGATCCTTAATAATTGCCAGAACCAGTTGTTGCATCAATACCTGGTGGACTCAGATCTGACCTCTCCCCAAGAATTGGGAAAGAAGGCAGACAAATGGGTCAGAACCAGGGTGAGGCAGAAACCCCAGAACCAAGGGGTGACACCAAGAAGCCAGATCCTAAGGGCTCTGAGAAAGGTGGGGATAAGTCAAAAGACCAGAAGTCTTCACAAGGGCCCCAAAAATCTGCATCTGGTGGGGAGTCACAATCCAACAAGGGAAAAGGCCAAAAGAAGCCCTGGTGCAAATTCTGTAAACAGAAAGGGCACTGGACTTCTGACTGTAACAAGTCCAAAGACCAAACCACCACCACTCCTGCCCCTAAGGCAACTGTTCCCCCTAGCTCAGCTACTGGTGGAGGTGGTACACAGAATAAGGGTGTAGTAGGGTTGACCCTGGGTTCTGAAGTGGACTCTGACCTAGTCAGAGTGCCCACTCAGGCAATGCTGATTTGTGAGGGAGACCTTAATATGTCCTTCCTAGTGAGTCCCAGTAATCTGGGCAAATACAAACAGCAGCCTGTAATAAATGGCAAACAGGCTTTGGCATTTAGGGACACAGGTGCTAGTGTCACCATGGTGGCAGAGGATCTTGTGGACCCTGGACAGATCATCCTGGGCGAAATGTACCAGGTGACCAATGCAAGCAATGTCAAGACCAACCATAGTCTGGCAGTTGTGAATTTCTCCTGGGGAGGGGTAACTGGCCTCAAGAAGGTTGTAGTCAGTGCAGACCTCCCTGTAGAATGTCTATTGGGCAATGATCTAGAGACTTCAGCCTGGTCTGAAGTAGAGTTATGGACTCATGCTGAGATGTTGGGCATCCCTGCAGAGGTATTTGCTGTGACCAGGTCACAAGCAAGAATGCATGACACTGAACCAGCTCTGGATCCTGGAACAATGGACCAGATGCTTCCCAAGAGGAGGAGCAGTAGGGTAAAGGCAGTGCCTTCCCCTCTGTCTCAGATCACAGATTCACCTCCAGAGGGAGGTGAAGCAGATCCTGAAGAAGGAACTGCCCCAGAGGGACTTGAGCCTGATCAGGTTGAGTTCTTGGGGGCAGGGGGCCCTTCTAGGGAAGATCTGAGTAAGGAGCAACAGTGCTGCCCCTCTCTTGAACCCCTCAGACAGCAGGCTGCTGCTGAGGCTGCTGGGAGTGCTAGTGGGTCCCATAAAGTTTATTGGGATGAGGGGCTCCTATATTCTGAAGGTAGAGACCCAGCCCCTGGAGCCACCAGGAGGTTGGTAATACCTCAGAAGTTTAGGGGTTCCTCTTGACCCTAGCACATGACATCCCTTTAGCAGGACACTTGGGCCAAAACAAGACCTGGGACAGGCTTGTTCCACATTTTCATTGGCCACATATGTCAGAGGACACAAAGGAGTTTTGTCGCTCCTGTGTCACATGCCAAGCCAGTGGTAAGGCAGGTGGCACAACAAAGGCCCCCTGATACCACTACCTGTGGTGGGGGTACCCTTTGAAAGGGTAGGGATTGACATTGTTGGTCCCCTTGACCCTCAAACTGCATCTGGGCACAGGTTTATCCTGGTGGTAGTGGATCATGCCACCAGGTACCCAGAAGCAATTCCTCTGAGGACCACCACAGCCTCTGTGGTGGCAAGAGCCCTCATTGGAGTCTTCTCCAGAGTGGGTTTTCCAAAGGAGGTCATTTCTGACAGAGGTACCAACTTCATGTCAGGATATCTAAAAGCAATGTGGAAGGAGTGTGGTGTAACTTACAAGTTCACCACCCCCTATCACCCACAATGCAATGGTTTAGTTGAACGCTTCAACAAAACCTTGAAAGGAATGATTAAAGGACTCCCAGAGAAGCTTAGGCGGAAATGGGACCTTCTTCTTCCTTGCCTGTTGTTTGCATACAGAGAGGTTCCACAGAAGGGGGTTGGTTACAGCCCATTTGAGCTTCTGTTTGGGCATCCTGTGAGAGGTCCACTGTGTTTGGTAAAAGAGGGCTGGGAGTTACCTCTCAAGCCCCCCAAACAAGATGTGATGGACTATGTACTTGGTCTCCGCTCCCGGATGGCAGAGTACATGAAAAAGGCAACCAAAAACCTGGAGGCCAGCCAAGAATTACAAAAAGCTTGGCATGACCAAAAGGCTGTACTGACTGTATACCAGCCAGGACAGAAAGTGTGGGTGTTGGAGCCTGTGGCCCCAGCAGCCCTCCAGGACAAGTGGAGTGGCCCCCATACAATAGTTGAACAGAAGGGAGAAGTCACCTACCTGGTGAATCTTGGAACTCCCAGGAGCCCCCTGAGGGTGCTCCATGTCAACAGATTAAAGCCATATGTTGACAGGGCTGACATGGGCTTGCTCATGGCAACTGATGAGGACCAGGAGGAGGAGAGTGACCCTCTCCCTGACCTGCTCTCTCAGAACCCTGATGATGGGTCAGTAGATGGTGTTGCTTTGGCAAACAGCCTCACCGACCATCAGCAAACTGAGTGCAGACAAGTTCTGCAACAGTTTAGACATATGTTTAGCCTGACCCCTAGTCAGACTTCCTGGTGCACCCATGAGGTGGACACTGGAGACAGTCTGCCTGTCAAGAATAAAATCTACAGGCAACCTGACCATGCCAGGGACTGTATCAGGACTGAAGTCCAGAAAATGTTGGAGCTAGGTGTAATTGAGCCTTCAGATAGCCCTTGGGCTAGTCCAGTAGTCCTGGTACCCAAGCCTCATACCCAGGGTGGTAAGAAAGAAATGAGCTTTTGTGTAGACTACAGAGGCCTCAATGCAGTCACTAGGACTGATGCCTATCCCATACCAAGGGCAGATGAGCTGATTGATACTTTGGCCTCAGCCAAGTATCTAAGCACGTTTGACCTGACAGCTGGCTACTGGCAGATCAGGTTAGCTGATGATGCAAAAGCCAAAACAGCATTTTCGACCTCTGGTGGGCACTACCACTTTGTGGTAATGCCCTTTGGATTGAAAAATGCACCTGCCACTTTCCAGAGGTTGGTGAATAAAGTTCTGACAGGGATGGAAACTTATTGCTCAGCTTATCTAGATGATATTGCTGTCTTTAGTTCCTCCTGGCAGGATCACCTGGTCCACCTCAGGAATGTTTTGGAGGCCCTGCAAAAAGCAGGCCTCACTATCAAGGCCACTAAGTGCCAGATAGGGCAGAGTCAGGTTGTATACCTGAGCCACCTTGTAGGCGGAGGCCAGGTTCAGCCTTTACAGAGCAAAATCCAAACCATAATGGAATGGGTTGCTCCAACCACCCAGACACAGGTGAGAGCCTTCTTAGGCCTGACTGGGTACTATAGGAGGTTTGTCAAGGGATATGGATCTATAGTGACCCCCTTGAATGATCTGACCTCAAAGAAAATGCCAAAAAAGGTTCAGTGGACAGCTAGCTGTCAAAAGGCATTTGAAGACCTAAAGCAGGCCATGTGCACTGCCCCCATCTTACAGAGTCCAGACTACACCAAAAGTTCATTGTCCAAACAGATGCTTCTGAGCTGGGTGTGGGAGCTGTACTGTCTCAACTGAATGATGAAGGTCAAGACCAGCCAGTAGCTTTTATTAGCAGAAGGCTGACCCCTAGAGAGAAACGTTGGTCAGCTATAGAGAGGGAGGCCTTTGCTGTGGTGTGGGCCCTGAAGAAGCTGAGGCCATACTTGTTTGGCACTCACTTCATAGTTCAGACTGACCACAAGCCCCTCCTATGGCTTAAACAAATGAAAGGAGAAAACCCAAAACTTTTGAGGTGGTCCATTTCCCTACAGTGGATGGACTATACAGTGGAACATAGACCTGGGACCCAACATGCCAATGCAGATGGACTCTCAAGGTATTTCCACTTTGAACACGAAGACTCAACTGGTCAAGGTTAGTTTAGTGTCCCTGCGTTTGGGGGGTTGTGTAGGAGAGTAGGATCTGCCTCTTATGTTGCCCACACTTTTTTTCTGATGTTTACACTGGTTTCTGGCTATAGTCTGGCTGGGTCCCTGCTAATCAGGGCCCCAGCCTCTCTGTTCTCTCTAAACGATTTGGAGTGCACTCTAGGTGCACTAGTGATTGGATACTGTGGTACCTTATGAGTCCCTAGTATATGGTACCTTAGGTACCAAGGGTATAGGTACTTCACAGGCCTACCAGGGGCTGCAGCATGTATTATGCCACCCCTGGGAAGCAGACTAAATCTGACACCACAGGCCTGCTACTGCAGTCTTGGTGAGGTGGTGCTAGCACTCCTCACTGAGATATAGGTTCCCTATATCTCTCCTACACACACATATAAACCTATCAGTCACCCCTAAGGCAGGCCCTATCAATCCTGAGGGCAGGGTGCTTGGCTTCTATGTGAGGGGGTGCCTCTGCCTGAGCAGTGCCCCTCTGCAGCTCTCAGAGTCCATTCTCTGGTGCTGTTTGTGGATGCGGTTAAACCATATACTTTTAAGTGCATTATATACTCGCGGTAAAATGCTAACTTTGGAATGGCTGCATCGAAACATGTCGTGTTTGGTGTCAAACATCTTGGAATACTACCCCCCCACCAGTCCTGGCAGCGGGGGTAGCATTCCACCCTTCTAGAGGGATAGACATGTACCTACTGTGGAAACGCGGTAGAATCCTGCAGAGCCCTGGCATCACAAAATGGATGCCACCAGTCACAGACACTGGGCTGCCCTCCTGCTGATGACCAACACTCGCAGTGGAGGAAGCCCAACAATAGATATCCTGTCCCAAGGGGTGTGACCACCTCCCAGACAGGGTTTAGTGTATTGGGGCTGGGTGGGTGCACTCTTAGAGTGATTGGAAGTCCTGCACTGGGGGAGCAGAAGGCTCCTCTGTGCATATGCCAGTTCAAACCGGCTCAGGGGCTACCTGCCCCTGCTCTGGCGCGAAACTGGACAAAGGGAAGTGGGTGTAGCCACCCACTCCCCTGACCCTCCCATAGGTAGGGTCATAGAGCTAGTCCCTCCCTTTCTTTTAGTATAAGAGGGGGAACCTGTACATTGCACCCTAGATTTCCCTGGACGACGCTCTGAAGAAGAATCCCGGACCTTCGACGTTCCACTACCTTTGGAAGACTGAAGAATCTCCCTTGGAGTCAAGGAGTGACTCCCCTGCTTGGCAGGCACCAAAAACTACAAACGACGGTCGCAAACTACGCCGCTCCTGCCGGAGTCCAAAGTCCCTGCAGCCCAAGAAGTAGATTTCCTGACTTCTCAAAGGCCATCGTGAGTCCCCAGCGAAGCTGAGGCCAGTGGACTCCAAGAGTAACGAGGAACCGCGACCCCTGGGTACCGTGCACTATTGTCGAGTGCAACCCCTTCACAACGTTCCATGAACTTGTGCTTTGGACCACGTGTGGTCCTAGCCTCCAGCAGGAATCCCTCCAAAGATCAGAGGCCTAACACGTCCCGAGTGACCGTGGGCCCCTGTGAGCGAATCCTCCTGAGGCGTCTTTGCGATCCCTTGCCAGCCGGCTTGTGGGTCCCCAGAAGACTTTCTAAAGACACCAAAGGGCTCCCCTGGTTGCTCCAGGCCTGCCCTGACTTACCCTCGCTGGGTGAGTCCCACAGACCTTGCTGGTCTGCGCCATTGCCTCTTCGCACTTTCCCTGAGACTTGCTATTACCAAGGCTTGTTGGCTCCGATCGAGTCGCCGACACCGCAGTAAGCTGCAGACATCGTGGGGCACGCCGAATCCAGCTCCTGGTCGTCGTCGACACCTCTTGGACCTCGTGGCTGAAGAGTCAAGGCAACCGCGAACGACCTGAATCTTGCGACGACGGTGGGCATCCATCTTCCTTGCCCCGAGTCACTGCCAAGTGACTTTGAACACTGTCCCCTCTGCTTTCAGGTCTTCCATCTTCCGAATCCAGGCTTGGATTCCACCGGACACTTCTTCGGACTTCACAAGCAGCAAGTCTTCATTGTCCTCCAAGGAAAACGACGCCGCGACCCGACACCAAAGGACACCTATGCACCCGGCTTCCCTGGGTGAGGTAACTCCAGCACTACGGTGCTCCTGTGGGTGTTGGCCCTCGAACTACTTACCCTGTAAGTGACTTGCTTGTAGGTTCTCCCGAAGTATCCTAAAACTCTTAATTTCCAACCGCGACTTGCCCCATTGAAGTCAACGGCGATTCGCGCCTGTGTATCTACACTGCACGCGTCCCCCGTGGGTCCTTTACTTACCTGCCTTGGGTGGTTTCCTGAGGCCCCAGCACTTCTGAAGGCCCTAGGCCTTGTCTCTTTGCAAGTCGTTGTTTCTAAGTCTCTTTTAGTATATGGTCTGGTACGCCCCTAGGGCCCCAGCCATATTTGTGCTTAATTTATTGTGAAACGTTGATTTGTGCATATGTCCTTGACTTCTAATCTCATAAAGAGATTAGTAGAGAGTTGTTAATAATAAATACATATATATTTGATATATATACCTGTGTGGTGTCTTTTCATTTGGTGATTCAAGAGATTGTGTGGTAAAACAAGCTGCTTTACATTCCTTCAAGACTTAGCCTGAAGGCTGCTCTCCACAGCTACCACTAGGATAGCTTTCTATAAAGGTTGTCTTAAATCTATCTACCATAAGAGTCGAATTGTTCTGGTGCAAGGTGTCCACTTTAATTAGTGAACAGCATATACCAGGCCAACTTCTCACATTAAGGGTGAATAGTTTTTTTTAAAAATGCCATTTAGTCGCGTGGCCAAAATTTTTGAAAATATTTTTACATCGCTATTCAGTAATGTGATTGGCCGATATGAGCCCGGCTCCCTGGCTGGTTTGCCTTTTTTCAAAAAAACAACGACGTCTGCCCCCGCCCACGATTCAGGAGCCGGCCCCCCCTTTTGGGCTAGTAACATGACCTCTATTAAATCCGGTCCAATAGCATCTTTAAAGATCTTGTAGAACTCCAGCGGAATCTGATCAGGCCCAACGGCTTTTCCAGACGGCAGATCTTGCAGGGCACCCATTATTTCATCTTGAGAAAATGCCCTCTCCAGTTCCTCCCTGTCTATGGGATCTACCTTCTGGATATGTACTTTGTCTAAGTATTCAGAAATACCCTCAGATGCCACGACTAAGCCACAGGAATATAACTGGTGATAAAAAAGCCTGAAAGTCTCCCGAATACCCGCTGCATCAGTAATAACCCTCTTCCCGGCGTCATAGATTTCAGAGATCTGACCGGCAGACACTTTTTGCCTAGCTCTTACGGCCAGGGTATGTCCCACCCGCTCATTAAATTCGTAACAGTACTCTTTTTAGACATGTAGATCTCAGCTGCTTTTTTAGCAAAGTGGTCCCCTGCCTCAGCCTTTTTTATAGCCAGCTGTAATAATATTCCATCTAGCACTTCCCCCCTATTGATAGCCATTACTAAGGCTTCCTCAAGCTTACTTAGATCCTGCCTTACTTCCGATTCCCTTAGTCGCTCCTTTTTTTGCCAACGCAAGCTATAGCTTATTGTCTCCCCTCTCACCCCCGCCTTAAAAGCATCCCAGACAATTCCAACCCTAGTGCTCCCCGGTTAAAATCCCAAAATTCCTTAATCCAACCCTTCATATATGTAATATAATCAGGATCATATAATAACCTCCGTTCGAAGGTCCATCCAACATTCTTTTTTCCATCATCGTAAGTTGACAGTCAAAACTAATGGGTTGTGATCTGAAATAATACGAGGGTGCCTCTCAATCCCAAAATTAGTGATACATTGACTAGGCACAAAAAAATAATCCAGACGGGAAACAGCCTTGTGTGGGGAAGAAAAAAAGGTACTGCCTGCTTCAAAGGGTTTCAAGTAAGCCCATGCATCTACTAAACCATTATTATAAACTAAATTAGATAGGGCAACACCCACCTTCCTTTTTCTCCCTAAGTACTTACTACCTGGGTCGCCCCATCGTACCCCCAGGCCATTGATATTGAAATCCCCGCTAATAATGATCGGAGCAGGCCACATTGCCAAGCTAGAGTCTAAGTTTTCTAGCAACTCTGGATCATCACATGTTGAGCCGTATACCGAACAAAGTGTGAATTTAAAATTATTCAACAGGCATTCAATCAACACCCACCGACCCCATTGATCAGCTGATTTTCTAAGTACCCTCACATCATTCCTCCGGGTGAGGATTGCCACCCCCCGGGTTCGCGAGCCCTGTGTCGTATATACCAATAATTTAAAGCCAAGTTGTTCCAGTATACGCGCTCTGCAGCCCTCTATATGTGTCTCTTGAACACACAAGAAGTCCACACATAAGGATTTCAGCCAAATTGCTGCCTTATTCCTTTTGACCTGGTCATTAAACCCACAGATATTTACTGTCAAAATCCGCAAACTCATGTTTTAAGGTTTCTGAATTCCCTACAATTAACCCTACTTGAAATACATTTCTCACATTTCATATTTCCATGCAAACTTGTCAATCGAATCACATTGGATAACCAGCTAGAGCCAACTTGAATCCAACTATACTTTTCCTCCCCAAACCTCGCACCTTGAAATACCTCCTGCTGTGCTGATCGCTTGCCGAACACCCCCCCATGACCACCCGCCACCCCCCCCCCCCCTACCTCCCGTACAGGCAATTAGGTCAAGCATGACCTAGGTATGACCGCTGAGACTCCCTCTCCGGCAGCGAATTTTTTTTGGAAGACTTATGTTGTATATTCTTTAGTTTAGATTTGTACTTAGAAGAAGGTGTCTTAGTATTCCCCCTCCATATTAGGAGGCCTGGGAAGAGCGAGGTCCTCATCCATATGTGAGGAAAGCTCACTGGTCAAAAGTGCATTATTGGGGAGGAAGAAACTGAATGCACCTTCTTAGGTAGTGTAGTAGATTTTCTTTTTTCTACTTTCCCCCCACAGAATGGGCCATGAATGTCATAGACATTATATTCACTACTCAATTTTCAATATTTTTTGACATTTTCTTAATAGAGGATGCCACAGCCTGCTCCACTGAAGAATGTATAAATCCATTTAGCTCATGTTTGAAGAGTTCTCCATCATCTTCCACAGTTTGGGACAAAGGAAAACTATCCAGCTCCATATTTCAGTAAAATAAATTTTTACAGTAAAATGAACACAATAAGTATAATAAATAAAATATGGACTGTAAGTAACTTATTTTGAAAGGGTTAAACCCTAACCGGAGTGAAAGAATCAAATGTCCCTCCCACTGGGCGTGGATGAAATGGCAGTCTGTTTGGAAAAGGGGGATGGCTGGGCCCCCAGGGAGTGGCTGCACAACGCTGCGGAAACCCCGAGGCCGGAGCTAACGGCAGAGTCGGGCTCTGACACGGACAGTTGTGAATGCAGGAACTTCTGAAAAGGGAACACCACACGAGGCTAAGTGCGAGCGGCGTGTGAGGAGATAAAAAATGTACGCCACATATAGTCACTCCTGTAATGCCATTGGTTGGATATTGTTCTTTGGTTATCCCATTGGCTAGTTTTTTCTATGCCTCATCGGAATTGAAATTGTGTTGGTTTTTCTTTACTGCTCTGCTATTAATAAAATGCCAGATTATAGAAGCATAATAGGAGCCTCTGGTCTTGACATTAAATTTCTGAACGTCTCTAAATCTTTTTTCGGGCCAGGAGCGGGTATTTTGCCAACTGTGGGCTCTCCGTCCAAGTGGATACCCTGTTTCCTTGGCACACAATGGGAATTTTTATTTATTTATTTATTTATGCGTTTTTATATAGCGCGGACTTTACCCGAGGGTGTCAGAGCGCTTCACAACAGGATCAGCAACATTACATAAGGAGGAGGATACAAATGAGCATAATACAAAGACAAGCGTTACATTGCATGAGGAAAAAGTGACAATTGTGCAAAAACAAACAAACCAAATACAAAAGAGGAATGAGTTCCAATAGGAAAAAGTGACAGATGTGCATGAAACATGGGATACCAAATACAAATGGAGGTATAATACTGCAATAAATGGCAGTCACACATGACACACTGGGAAGGCGCTTCTATAGGCTTGGAGTACAGAATTTCCTATAGTGGAAGAACTTCCTTGAGGTAGTAGAGAGGGCGTGGATTCAACAGGGGGTACATGGGGTACAAAATATATGATACATGGGGTACAAAATACACTAAAGGCAAAATACTGTAATAAGTGGCAGTAACTCGAAGCACACTGAGAAGGCCCTTCTATAGGCTTGGAATACAGAATTCCTAACATGGAAGAGCTTCCTTGAGGTAGTAGAGAGGGCGTGACTTCACAGGGGACTTATAATGGGGGAACACGCACATAAAAACCAACATAACACATAAAATAAGGAATGAACAGACACAAGTACAACTTTATACTGACGAGCTGGACTTCCTAGAGGGGCCTAAGACCGAACGTATTAGTTCTGGAAGTGTCTTTGGAATAGAAGAGACTTGAGGTCAGCTTTGAAGATCCGGGTAGAGGAGGTGGCACGGAGCAGTGGGGGAAGCGAGTTCCAGATTCTCACTGCATTGCCCGAGAAGGATTGAGCCATCGATCTTTCCCTTTTGAAGACGGGGGGCTCAAGCAGAAGCTTTTCCGCATTGCGAGAAGGGCGAGAGCCAGCGGACAATTTCAGTTTATTCGCCAGGTAACGAGGGGAGGACGTGTGTAAGGCTTTGTGTGTGATGCAGGCAGTTTTGTAAATAGATCTTGCCTCGATCGGAAGCCATCGCAGAGAGGACAGGATAGGAGTGATGTGGTCGCTTCGTTTAGACCCTGAAATGAAGCGAGCTGCTGAATGGAGGATGGATTTGAGAGGGAGAGGTGGGATTTGGGTAGGCCAGTCAGAAGAGAATTGCAGTAATCCAGTCTTGAGAGAACCAGAGATTGAACCAAGGTTTTTAAGTCTTTCTCCGGGAAGAACCGACGGATCCCCCACAGAAGGCGCAGCTGGTACCGTGCATTCTTAGCAATAGAGTTGATGTGGGCGATTAGGTTGAGTCTTTTGTCGAGAATGACACCTAGGGATTTAGCGCTGTCAACAATGATGGGTTTGTTGTTGAGAAGGTTCAGCTGATCCATCCAAGATTGAACAGGAGGAGGTGAGAGAGAGGTAGAGAGGAGGAGGAATTCAGTTTTGGCGGGATTCAGAATGAGTTGGTGAGCAGACATCCAGTTGTGAATAGAGTTGAGGGTAGAATTGAGTAGGGAGAGATCGTGTGCGGAGGACACCTTAAGGTAGATTTGCGTGTCGTCCGCATACAGATGGTAAAGGATCCCAGATTTGCTTAGGAGGTTCCCTAAAGGTTCCAGGTAGAGATTAAACAAGGTGGGTGCCAGGATAGAACCTTGAGGGACGCCTTGACCTACGGCAACAGGAGATGAAAGACTGTTCCCTATCTTGATCATTTGGGATCTGTCCGAGAGGAAAGAGGCAAACCATTTGAGCACTGTGCCATCCAGTCCCATTCTCTGTTGAAGAGTGTTGAGGAGGGTGCTATGATTAACCGTGTCAAAGGCTGCAGAGAGGTCTAGAAGAATCAGAAGACATGAATCCCCAGCGTCGAGTATATGCAGCGCATCGTCAATCACTTGCAGCATGGCTGTTTCAGTGCTGCAGTTTTGGATGAAGCCCGACTGGAAGACGTCGAGGAGGTTATTGACAATAATATGTGAGGAAAGTTGTTTCGCGACACATTTTTCGGTGATTTTCGACAGAAAAGGGAGGTTGGAGATAGGGCGGAAGTTGTTGAGGTCGTTCGCATCCGCGGCGGGTTTTTTAGAAGAGGGGTGACCTGACCTGATTTGAGGGTAACTGGGAGGGAGCCTTGACTGAGGAAGAGATTGACTAGCCTGGTCCAGTAAGAGAGAGTATAGGTATAGAAATCGATGGCGATGTCGCTAGGGATGGGGTCGGAGGAATGGTTGGAGGGTTTAGTTTCGCGGATGCATTTGAGGAGGTCATCTTCCGAGATGACGTCAAAGTTCTGCCAGGTGACCAAGGATTTCCGCTCCTCCATGGGGAGGGGGTGGGCGACCTTATCCACCAGAGCTTTGACCTTTTCATCGAAGAATATAGCGAAATCTGCTGCTTTCTTTGAGGAATCCTCAGGCTTAATGGTTGGAGGAGAACAGTTTGGGTTTTGAAGAGGTCAAAAAGTTTTTGGGGTCTGTTTTTAGCCGAGTCAAGGAGGGATCTGAAATGTGATGCTTTTTCCAGGAAGATGTGATTGTGATATATGGATCTTGCTGAGCGTAAAAGAGAGAGATTAGCGGTGGAAGGAGATTTTCTCCAATGCTTCTCCAGGAATCTAAGGTTTTTCCTTTCATCGTAGAGCGCTTTATTGAACCAAGGTGCAGAGGGGGTGGGTCTTTTCCTTTTGCTTTGGAGAGGAGCAACAATGTCGATTTCGACTGCTAGTACTTCAAAGGAAGGACAAGCTAGAGTCCTCAGTGCGCGACAAAAGATGTTTGCCGCCTCACGGACCATAGGATCACCAGAACCAGTATAAGAGTAATTGCTCTTAGGGTAAATCTTTTGTAGATGCTGAATGCACTTTCTATTATTGTAATGCTCCACACTTGAAAGGGCTATTGTTGAAGAGTGCCATCTCAGAAACCCTTCACTGCAGTAAAAATATTTTAAAGCTGTCACACGTCAAAATAGTTATATTTTTGAAACTGCTGGTCGTGGCTAGTATTTTTTTTTATCGAAGAAATAAGTTTGACTGGTCAACTTTTACAGCACCCGTGCGGGCAACAGAGCAATGGGGGGGCTCACTAAGACTTCACCAAAGCAGTGTGTATTTTTTCAAGTCCACTTTCTCCACAACTGCTGAGCGGATTTTCAAGTGGTTTTCAGGGGTTTACTCAGTCTCGATTGGCCTAACTCCATTTCTACCTTGATTTACATTTACTCGGGCGTTGTTTAACTTCCCTCGAAAATGTTACAGGGCTGGAGTTACAGCCCTGTCAAGTACCACGCATCAGGCGTTAGACTAATGCATTTTAGTGCTGATGTCCGCATCACCGCACTAAAATGCATTGTCACGCATTACAGGTGCTTTGAGAATGTGGTATTATAAGGCGCTGCAGGATTGAACAGTGAAAGCAACCCAAGCGTGCAGTTCTGCTGCTTTCTATTCTGCCTGCCTCAATCAAGGTATGTGCGTGGCCGCTGTCGGCGTGAACTTGTCACTATGACAACCACGCCCTGTGTTTGACTAAAGATAAATTTTTGCCGGGGGCGCTGGGTTTTATTAAACTAATCTGCTCACCGTGGATTGGTTGGATGATGTCTTGCCATTGTTGTCCGGGAACATCTTACTGCTTGCTCATAATTGGCTGTTGGGATACTTTACTATGGCTTGAGACTGGCTGAGGGAAAGTTTGCCAGTTGTTCATTGGCTGCTCTGCTATATCACTGAGTGCACGTGGTGCACCAGCACAGAATTTGCCTGCTGTACGTCTTTCGACAGTGGGCGGGGCTGCCTCCTAAGTGAATAGGTTGGCTTTGCTCATTCAGCACCGAAGTCCGGGCCTGTGCACTGGAAGACAGCCTGACGCAGCCACCACAATCTTCTTCGAGCCAAGGCCACAGCATGGGCGGATGGGCGGTGAGTTTACATGCTAGCCTTTGCTGTGACCTTCCGCACCTCAGCACTGCAGGACGGAGCTACTCCTCAATATTCACCAAAAGCTCGGGGTTAATACCTTCCAAAATCGTCATTACACAACCATGTCTGGGGGGGGGGGTACGGGAATCCTGTAACAGCCCATTGGAATTGTACACAAGGGGAAATGTTCAACATATTTTGGGACCTTTACCATTCTCTTAATTATAGTGTTCTCTGTGCATTCTCTCACCCTCGTATCCGTCCCAAAGAAAGTAACATCACTCATCATTTAAAAAAAAAAAAAGATTATGGAGATAGTTTTGCACCCACTGCGATTTTAGTCTTCTGTACGTATTTATTTGGAATGCCAACTTTGAAAGTGTTTTAAGTTGTGCCTGAGGGATGGTACTTATTGGCAATTAAATAGCGTTTACTGGCCAGGAAGCATGCTGCTAACGGGTAGCAGGCTCTGGGATTCTTAGGTAGGCCGTGCATTGTGATGAAGTTCCTTAGTTGCAGAGAACTGTACACTTTCACAGACCTCTTGCTTCCCTCGTGGCTGCTTCTCATGCACTCACGGCCTCCCCTGCCATGGCAGATATTACTTACCTAGTTGCGTCCTTTCTGTTGAGGAGGATATCCTGCTAGGGAACAGGGTGGCGAGGTCACGGTGCCAGGCTGATCTACAGCATGGCAAATGCACAGACCAAAACGCTCCCATGCAGGGGTCCACAGTCCGGGAAACGTTTCTCCCACCTGCAGAGGATTACCCTCCCGTGCTCCAGTCATCATTATCCATGCAGCAGGGATCATGTGTATTAACTCTCAGCTTGAGTCTTCTTAAAAAAACACGTGTTCCTCTGTATTTATTACACAGTAAAATCCCATATGCATTCGGATATGGCATGCCAGGCATAGCTGCCAAGGTTTCAGATTGCTATGTGTGACATTTTCATAAATTCTGTGTCAATTTGAGTGACATTTAACGACTATGAGTGACACTTTCTTGTGAGCAAAATGAAGCAATGAAGATGAGGGAAACATATAATTATCAGAAATGAGACCCCTTTGAGAAACGAGAAACACCAAGAAGATTTTAAAACTGATGCATAGCACCAAAAATGGAAGGACACTGTGGGACCCGACTGTAGGAGAGTAGGATCTGCTTCTTATAGTTACCCCCACTTTTTGCTGATGTTAAACTGTTTTTCGACTTAGCCAGACTGAGGCCCTGCTAATCAGGACCCCAGTCTATCTGCTTTCTACTCTAAATTGATTGTATGTACTTTAGGTACACTCCAGATTGGATTCTGGGGTACCCTTGTGAGTCCCTAGTATATGGTATACTATGTACCCAGGGCATAGGTACCCCAGAGGCCTACCAGTGGCTGCAGCATGTATTGTGCCACCCCTGGGAAGCCTTTTAAAATGACACCACAGGTCTGCTACAGCAGCCTGTGTAAGGTGGCATATGCACCCCTTACTGAGATATAGGTTCCCTATATCTCTCCATATCACTGCACATGTAAACCTATCAGTCACCCCTATGGCAGGCCTTAACAATCCTGAAGGCAGGGTGCTGGGTTTCATGTGAGAGGGTGCTCATGCACGAGCAGAGCCCCTCTGCAGCTTTCGAAATCTTCATTCCGGGGTTGTTTGTGATGCAGCCAGACCATATACTCTTAAGTGCATTATAACCCTGCGGTAAATGCTAACTTGAGAATGGCTGCATGGAAACATGTTGTGTTTGGTGTCAAACACCTTGGAATCATACCTCCACCCCAGTATTGGGGTGGGAGGTATGATTCCTCCCTTCTAGAGGGAGCAGCATGGCATCACCGGTACACCCGGTACCAGCTTAACAGAACCCTGGCATCACAAAATGGATGCTGCAGCCACAGACACGAGTCTGCCCTCCTGCTGCTGGACGAAACTCCGGCAGGGGAGGCCTGGACAATAGGTTTCCTGTCACAGGGAGGTGTGACCTCCTCCCAGACAGGCTTTAGTGTATTGGGGCTGGGTGGGTGCACTCTCAGAGTGCTTTGAAGTCTGCACTGGGGGCACAATTGGTGTCCCTGTGCATAGTCCAGCTCAAACCGGTTGCAGGGGCACACAGCCCCTGCTCTGGCGCGAAACTGGACAAAGGAAATGGGTGTAGCCACCCCTCTTTCCTGACCCTCCCATAGGTGGGTCCCCAGAGTTTGTCCAACCCCTTCCTTGGGTATAAAGTAGGAAAACCCTGACTACAGGACTTTAGATTACACCTGGACTAAACTCTGTTACCAGGAACTAAGTACTTCGATGATCTGCACGACGCTGGACGACTGAAGAATCTCCCTTGGAGTAAAGGAGTTACTACCCTGCAAGGCAAGCACCTTTAACGCAACTGACCAGTTGGCATCTCCGAAGCTCCTGCGGACTCCGAAGAATATTGCCACACAGGAGGTGGGTTCCCGAGGTCTCTGAGGTCGATCTGTGCCCACAGAAAGTCTGAGGCCCGTATCCCTCGTGGAGACCGTGCAACCCGAACCCCTGGACACCGCGACCATTTGCAGAAGCATCAGCTTTCTGGCGACCCCTGAGGCTGAGCTTTGGGATACTTGTAGCCCTGACCCCGAGCAGTAATTGCACTGAAGATTGCAGGCCTACACTCAACGAGTGTTCCGTGGGCCGCCATTTCGTGATTCCTCTTGAGGTCCCTTTGCGATCCCTGGTCCGTTGACCTGTGGGTCCCCAAGAAGGCAACTCTAACTTGTATTGGGCTTACCTAGTTGCTCCAGACGTGCCCTGACTCTCCATCGCTTGGGGAGTCCCCAGGACCTTGCTGGTCCGCACAGAAGCATCTTTTCTCTTCCTGCGTGGGTTGCTGTTGCCAAGGCTTGTTGTGGTCAATCCGATCACCGACACCCCAGCACTCGACATCCTTCGTAGGACAGCTCGAATCCGGCTCCTGGTCGTCGTTGACGTCTCCAGGACCCCGTGGCTGCAGAGTCAAGCTTCACCTCTTCGCACCTGAAGCACCCGACATCGGTGGGCATTCGATTGCTCCGCTCCTGGTCACTGGCTAGTGACTCAGACTCTGTCCCCTCTGCTTTCAGGTTCTTCACATCTTCGATCCAGGCTTGGATCCACCCGAACACTTTTCTTCTTCACGGCAGCAGCACTTTGCAGCAGATCGCCATTGAAAACGACGACGATTCCCGACACCCTTTGACACCTATGCACCCGGCTTCCCTGGGTGAGGGAACTCGAGTACTCCGGTGATACCGTGGGTGTTGGCCCTAGAACCCCTTAAGTCTAAAGGGGTTTGCTGAAAGTCCTCTCCTAAGTGTCCTTTATGCTTTAAAATTCGAACTGCGACTTTCTGCATTGAATCCTACGGCGCTCGCGGCTGTGTTCTCACACTGCACACGTCCCCCGTGGGTCTCCTGTGTCACTACCTTGGGTGGTTCCTTGGGGTCCCAGCGATTCTACGTGCTCTAGGCACTGTGTCTAGTCAAGTCGTGGTTCTTATACCACTTTCTTAGTATATGGTTTGGTCTCCCCTGGAGCCCACTGTATATTGTGCTATATACTGTTGTTTTAATACTGTGATACTGTGTATCTTGAACTCTAATCTCATAAAGAGATTAGTAGTTAGTGTTTAGAAATAAATACATATATTTTATATATATACTTGTGTGGTTCTCCTTTCATTTGGTCATTCAAGAGGTTATAATCTGGTAAACCAAGCTGCTTTACACTCCTTCAAGATTTAGCCTGAAGGCTGCTCTCCATAGCTACCACTAGGATAGCTTTCAACAAAGGTTGTCTTTAAACCTATCATCAATAAGGGTCGTTTGGACTGGTGCAAGGTGCCCACTATAACTAGTGGACAGCATATGCCAGGCCAACTTCTCACATTGGTGTGCAGCGGTTGGATTCAAGCTTGCTATTGCTTTACCAGATAATCTCTTTGAAGTGACTAACTGAAAACCACTATAGGTACATAGGTACATATAAATCAAGTTTAGAATACAGTAAGTTCTACTGAACTTAGAGTTGTGTGTCAAGGGCTTAGCACACCCTTTCTACAACTCAAGAGAGTTTCAGTTCCCACTAGAGTAGGTAGGTGCATACACCACACCACACTAGAATGTCTTCAAGGCCTGAAGTCAGTGACTCCTTGCCCACTAGGTATGACCATCTCACATTCCAGGAATTGAGAAATATGTGTACCTCTAGGAGACTGAAAACAGGGAGACATGCAAGCACTCAACGCCTCATAGAGGCTTTGTTGTTAGATGACCTCAGAAAGACACCAGGGTCTGATGAGGCAGGCAGGTTGGGTGGGGCAGTAGAAGAGGAAAGGCCGGGTAGTGAAAACTACTATGACCCAGACTCTGATGCTGGCCAGGGGGATCAAAATGATTCCCACCTGGAAAATCCAATTCTTCCTGAAGGTGAGGAAGGAGACCCCAGTGGGGTTCTCTTTACCCCACCTCGAAGGGTTAATAGTCTACCAAGAAGATCCAGATCTCCTTCTCAGGAATCTAATCGTTCTGGTACTTCTATAGGGTCCTCTGCTTCTCATAAAAGGGCATCCTCTTATGAGAAGAAATGCCAACTGCTTGAGTTTGAGAAAGCTAAGCTAAGAATCAAGAGAGAGCAATTGGCCTTAGACAGGGCATCCCTGGAGCTTCAGAAAGCTTCACAGAAATTGGGACTAGGGTCCCATGGTGGCAGCAGCAGTGTCCCTAGAGGTAGAGATCATACTCATGACCATAGGAACCTGAACAAGATTGTCCCTCCCTACCAGAGTGGGGATGACATCCACAAATGGATAACTGCACTTGAGAGGGCCTGTAAGGTACAGAGGGTCCCTCAGGAGCAGTGGGCAGCAATCTTGTGGCTCTCCTTTGCAGACAAAGGTAGAGACAAGCTCCTCACTGTAAGAGAAGAGGATGCTGACAATTACAAAGTCCTGAAGAGTGCTCTGATTGAAGGGTTTGGCCTAACCACTGAACAATACAGGTTAAAGTTCAGAGATACCCAAAAGGCACAGACTCAGGACTGGGTTGACTTTGTTGATTGTGCTACTAAGGCTCTGGAAGGCTGGTTACTTGGCAGTAAGGTGTGTGATTTCAAAGGATTGTATAATTTGATCATGAGAGAGCAGATCCTTAACAACTGTCAAAATCAACTGTTGCATCAGTACCTGGTGGACTCTGATCTGACCTCTCCCCAAGAATTGGGTCAGAAGGCAGACAAGTGGGTCAGAACCAGGGTGAGGCAGAAGGTTCAGAACCAAGGTGGTGACTCTAAGAAGCAAGATTCTAAAAACTCTGATAAGGGTGGAGAGAAGGGTAAAAACCAGAAGTCTTCTCAAGGGCCCCAAAAATCTGCATCTGGTGGGGAGTCCCAATCAAACAAAGGAAAAGGCCAAAAGAAACCATGGTGTAAAATCTGTAAGCAGAAAACCCATTGGACTAGTGATTGTACCAAGACCAAAGACTCAACTCCAGCCACCATTGCCCCTAAGGCAACTGTTCCCCCTAGTTCAGCTCCAAGTGGTGGTGTTCCAAATAAGGGTGTAGTAGGGTTAACCCTGGGATCTGAGATGGACTCTGGCCTAGTCAGAGTTCCAACTCAGGCTGTACTGATCTGTGATGGAGGCATGGATATGTCCTTCCTATGTGAGTCCCAGTAATCTGGGCAAATACAGACAGCAGCCTTTAATTAATGGAAGAGAGGCTTTGGCATACAGGGACACAGGAGCAAGTGTCACAATGGTGACAAAAGATCTTGTAGCCCCTGAGCAGATCATACTTGGTGAAATGTACCAAGTGACCAATGCTAGCAATGTCAGGACAGACCATTCCCTGGCAGTTGTTAATTTCTCCTGGGGAGGGGTAACTGGCCCTAAGAAGGTTGTGGTAAGTGCAGACCTCCCTGTTGAATGCTTGCTTGGAAATGATTTGGAAAGTTCAGCTTGGGCTGAAGTTGAACTCAGGACCCATGCAGAAATGTTGGGCATCCCTGCAGATGTGTTTGCTATGACCAGGTCACAGGCAAAAATGTCTAAAACTGAACAGGCCCTGGATTCTGGAAGAATGGACCAGGTGCCTCCCAAGAGGAGGAGCAGTAGGGTTAAGGCAGTGTCTTCCCCCTGCCTCAGAATGCAGATCAGTCTCTTGAGGGAGATGATCTCAGTCCTGAAGAAGGAACTGTCCCAGAGGAGCTTGAGCCTGATCAGGTTGAGTTCTTGGGGACAGGGGCCCTTCCAGGGCAGATCTGAGCCAGGAGCAACTGAGCTGCCCCTCTCTTGAACCCCTCAGACAGCAAGCTGCTGCTGAGGCTGCTGGGAGTGCTAGTGGTACCCATAGGATCTATTGGGATGATGGACTCCTTTACTCAGAGTGTAGAGACCCCAAGCCTGGAGCCACCAGGAGGTTGGTTATACCTCTGAAGTTTAGGAGCTTCCTATTGACCCTAGCACATGATATCCCATTGGCAGGTCACCTAGGCCAAAACAAGACTTGGGACAGAATTGTCCCTCACTTTCATTGGCCTCATATGTCTGAAGACACCAAGGAGTTTTGTCGCTCCTGTGTTACCTGTCAAGCCAGTGGTAAGGCAGGTAGCACTACAAAGGCCCCCTGATACCACTACCTGTGGTGGGGGTTCCCTTTGAAAGGGTAGGGATTGACATTGTTGGTCCCTTAGACCCTCAAACAGCATCTGGGCACAGATTTATCCTGGTGGTGGTGGACCATGCCACTAGGTACCCAGAAGCCATTCCCTCAGGACCACCACAGCTCCTGTGGTGGCAAGGGCCCTCCTGGGAATCTTTTCCAGAGTGGGTTTTCCTAAGGAGGTAGTATCAGACAGAGGTGCAAACTTCATGTCTAGTTACTTGACTGCTATGTGGAAGGAGTGTGGAGTAAATTATAAATTTACCACCCCTTATCACCCACAATGCAATGGTTTAGTTGAAAGGTTCAACAAAACCTTGAAGGGCATGATTAAAGGTCTCCCAGAAAAGCTTAGGCGCAGATGGGACATACTTTTGCCCTGCCTTCTCTTTGCCTACAGAGAGGTTCCACAGAAGGGGGTTGGTTACAGCCCATTTGAGCTTCTGTTTGGACATCCAGTTAGGGGTCCATTGTGTCTAGTGAAGGAGGGATGGGAGTTACCTCTCAAACCCCCTAAACAGGATATTGTGGACTATGTACTTGGTCTCCGCTCCCGGATGGCTGAGTACATGAAGAAGGCAACTAAAAACCTTGAGGCTAGCCAGGAATTACAAAAGGCCTGGCATGACCAAAAGGCTGTGTTGACTGTTTATCAGCCAGGACAGAAAGTATGGGTGTTGGAGCCTGTGGCCCCAGCAGCCCTCCAAGACAAGTGGAGTGGCCCCCATACCATTGTTGAACAGAAGGGAGAGGTTACCTACCTGGTGGACCTTGGAACTCCCAGGAGCCCCCACAGGGTGCTCCCTGTCAACAGACTGAAACCATATGTTGACAGGGCAGACATGGGCTGGCTCATGGCTACTGATGAGGGACAAGAGGAAGAGAGTGATCCACTCCCTGACCTGCTCTCACAGAACCCTGATGATGGATCAGTAGATGGTGTACTAAGCAAAAATTGGGGACCCCCTCTCTAGGAATAATTTGAGGTCAGGGAGAAGAGGGGAAAGAAAATTATGCTATCTAAAAAAAGCTCCCTCGTGACCTATATTACTTTCACGGATTGAACATCAATTCAACATGGGCTAACAAACTATTGCATAACAATAACACAATTTGAAACAATTTTTTTTAATAATTTCATCATTGTTTATTTCATTTCTTTTTTTTATATATCAAAATCCTTATACTTTTTTCCTTATTTTCTTAAATATAAAAATGTAAATATAAACATGTAAATAATCACAATTATGACATACAATATAAAATACAAAACAATTCACTTAATAACCCCTGAGAGAACAAGGAAAAGAAAAAAATGTTTCTTCATTCATACAGACATCCAAACTCATACACACTCATACTGTATTCACAAATACATAGATCTAGGGAATGGGAGATGAAGGATTACACAATCTCCACGACCATTTAAAGTAGCTGCAAACAGCAGGATCTAAACAACTTTGGTAGATGGTGTAGCCTTGGCCGGCAGCCTCACTGACCAGCAGCAAACTGATTGCAGAAAAGTTCTCAACCAGTTCAGACATATGTTCTCTCTGACTCTAAGTCAGACTACCTGGTGCACTCATGAAGTGGACACTGGGGACAGTCTGCCTGTTAAAAATAAGATTTACAGGCAACCTGACCATGTCAGGGACTGCATCAGGACTGAAGTCCAGAAGATGTTGGATTTGGGAGTGATTGAACCCTCAGATAGCCCTTGGGCTAGTCCAGTAGTCTTAGTGCCTAAACCTCACACCCAGGGTGGTAAGAGAGAGATGAGGTTTTGTGTAGACTACAGAGGTCTCAATGCAGTCACTAGGACTGATGCCCATCCAATCCCTAGGGCAGATGAGCTCATGGACACTTTGGCCTCAGCCAAGTTTCTCAGCACATTTGACCTGACAGCTGGCTACTGGCAAATCAGACTAGCTGAGGATGCAAAAGCCAAAACAGCATTTTCTACCCCTAGTGGGCACTACCAATTTGTGGTGATGCCCTTTGGTTTGAAAAATGCACCTGCCACTTTTCAAAGGTTGGTGAACAAAGTCCTTAAGGCCTGGAAGCCTATAGTGCAGCATATCTAGATGATATTGCTGTCTTTAGCTCCACCTGGGAGGATCACCTGGTCCACCTGAGAAATGTTTTGGAGGCCCTGCAGAAAGCAGGCCTAACTATCAAGGCCACCAAGTGCCAGATAGGGCAGAGTCAGGTTGTGTACCTGGGCAACCTTGTGGGTGGAGGCCAGGTTCAACCATTGCAGAGCAAATTCCAGACCATCATGGACTGGGTTGCTCCAACCACCCAGACTCAGGTCAGAGCTTTCTTGGGCCTGACTGGGTACTATAGAAGATTTGTCAAAGGGTATGGATCCATAGTGACCCCTTTGAATGACTTAACTTCTAAAAGAATGCCCAAGAAAGTTCAGTGGACAGTGAGCTGTCAAAAGGCATTTGATGACCTGAAGCAGGCCATGTGCACTGCTCCCATTCTGCAAAGTCCTGATTACTCCAAGCAATTCATTGTCCAAACAGATGCATCTGAGTTGGGGGTAGGGGCTGTGTTATCACAATTGAATGATGAAGGTCAGGATCAGCCAGTAGCTTTTATTAGCAGAAGGTTGACCCCCAGAGAGAAACGTTGGTCACCCATTGAGAGGGAGGCCTTTGCTGTGGTTTGGGCCTTGAAGAAGCTGAGGCCATACTTGTTTGGCACTCACTTCATTGTTCAGACAGACCACAAGCCCCCCTTATGGCTAAAACAGATGAAGGGTGAAAACCCCAAACTTTTGAGGTGGTCCATTTCCCTACAGGGCATGGACTTTGCAGTGGAACATAGACCTGGGAGTAACCATGCCAATGCAGATGGACTCTCTAGGTACTTCCACTTAGAACATGAAGACTCAACTGGTCAAGGTTAGTTTAATGTCCCTGACGTTTGGGGGGGTTGTGTAGGAGAGTAGGATCTGCTTCACATGGGTACCCCCACTTTTTGCTGATGCTTCACTGTTTTTCGACTTTAGTCTGGCTGGGGCCCTGCTAATCAGAACCCCAGCCTAGCTGCTTCCTCTCTAAATTGGTTGTCCATGTGCCTTAGGCACATCTCTGATTGGAATCTGGAGTGCCCTTATAACTCCCTAGTATATGGTATACTATGTACCCAGGGCATAGGTACCTCAGAGGCCTACCAGGGGCTGCAGCATGTATTGTGCCACCCCTGGAAGGCCATCCAAAATGACACCACAGGTCTGCTACTGCAGCCTGGGTAAGGTGGTGCATGCACCTTTACTGTGATATAGGCTACCTATATCACTACCATTGCACTACACATATAAACCTATAAGTCACTCCTATGGCAGTCCTTAACAATCCTGAAGGCAGAGTGCTGGGTTTTTATGTGAGAGGGTGCCCATGCATGAGCAGGGCCCCTCTGCAGCGTTCGGAGTCAATCCTCCGGTGCTGTTTGTGATGCAGCCTGACCATATACTCTTAAGTACATTATATCCTCGCGGTAAATGCTAACTTTGGGATGGTTGCACAGAAACATGTTGTGTTTGGTGTCAAACACCTTGGAATACTACCTCCACTCCAGTATTGGGGTGGGAGGTATGATTCCTCCCTTCTAGAGGGAGCCACATGGCATCACCGGTACACCCAGTACCAGCTTAACAGAACCCTGGCATCACAAAATGGATGCTGCAGCCACAGACACGAGTCTGCCCTCCTGCTGCTGGACGAAACTCCGGCAGGGGATGCCTGGACAATAGGTTTCCTGTCACAGGGAGGTCTGACCACCTCCCAGACAGGCTTTAGTGTATTGGGGCTGGGTGGGTGCTCTCTCAGAGTGCTTTGAAGTCGGAACTGGGGGCACATTTGGTGTCCCTGTGCATAGTCCAGCTCAAACCGGTTGCAGGGGCACACAGCCCCTGCTCTGGCGCGAAACTGAACAAAGGAAATGGGTGTAGCCACCCCTCTTTCCTGACCCTCCCATAGGTGGGTCCCCAGAGTTTGTCCCAAACCCTTCCTTGGGTATAAAGTAGGAAATCCTGACTACAGGACTTTAGATTACACCTGGACTAAACTCTGTTACCAGAAACCAAGTACTTCGACGATCTGCACGATGCTGGACGACTGAAGAATCTCCCTTGGAGTAAAGGAGTTACTCCCCTGCGAGGCAGGCACCTTTAACGCAACTGACCGGTTGGCATCTCCAAAGCTCCTGTGGACTCCGAAGAATATTGCCACACAGGAGGTGGGTTTCCCGAGGTCTCTAAGGTCGATCTGTGCCCACAGCAAGTCTGAGGCCCGTATCCCTTGTGGAGACTGTGCAACCCGAACCCCTGGACACTGCGACCATTTGCAGAAGCATCAGCTTTCTGGCGACCCCTGAGGCTGAGCTTCGGGATACTTGTAGCCCTGACCCCGAGCAGTAATTGCACCGAAGATTGCAGGCCTACACTCAACGAGTGTTCCGTGGGCCGCCATTTTGTGATTCCTCTTGAGGTCCCTTCGCGATCCCTGGTCCGTTGACCTGTGGGTCCCCAAGAAGGCAACTCTAACTTTTATTGGGCTTACCTGGTTGCTTCAGACGTGCCCTGACTCTCCATCGCTTGGGGAGTCCCCAGGACCTTGCTGGTCTGCACAGAAGCATCTTTTCTCTTCCTGCGTGGGTTGCTGTTGCCAAGGCTTGTTGTGGTCAATCCGATCACCGACACCCCAGCACTCAACATCCTTCGTGGGACAGCTCGAATCCGGCTCCTGGTCGTCGTCGACATCTCCAGGACCCCGTGGCTGCAGAGTCAAGCTTCACCTCTTCGCACCTGAAGCACCCGACATTGGTGGGCATTCGATTGCTCCGCTCCTGGTCACTGGCTAGTGACCCAGACTCTGTCCCCTCTGCTTTCAGGTTCTTCACATCCTCGATCCAGGCTTGGATCCACCCGGACACTTTTCTTCTTCACGGCAGCAGCACTTTGCAGCAGATCGCCATTGAAAACGACGACGATTCCCGACACCCTTTGACACCTATGCACCCGGCTTCCCTGGGTGAGGTAACTCGAGTACTCCGGTGCTCCAATGGGTGTTGGCTCTAGAACCCTTAAGTCTAAAGGGGTTTGCTGAAAGTCCTCTCCTAAGTGTCCTTTATCTTTAAAATTCGAACCGCGACTTTCTGCATTGAATCCTACGGCGCTCGCGGCTGTGTTCTCACACTGCACACGTCCCCCGTGGGTCTCCTGTGTCACTACCTTGGGTGGTTCCTTGGGGTCCCAGCGATTCTAAGTGCTCTAGGCACTGTGTCTAGTCAAGTCGTGGTTCTTATACCACTTTCTTAATATATGGTTTGGTCTCCCCCTGGAGCCCACTGTGTATTGTGCTATTTACTGTCGTTTTAATACTTTGATACTGTGTATCTTGAACTCTAATCTCATAAAGAGATTAGTAGTTAGTGTTTAGAAATAAATACATATATTTTATATATATCTTGTGTGGTTCTCCTTTCATTTGGTCATTCAAGAGGTTATAATCTGGTAAACCAAGCTGCTTTACACTCCTTCAAGACTTAGCCTGAAGGCTGCTCTCCATAGCTACCACTAGGATAGCATCAATAAAGGTTGTCTTTAAACCTATCATCAATAAGGGTCGTTTGGACTGGTGCAAGGTACCCACTATAACTAGTGGACAGCATATGCCAGGCCAACTTCTCACACCGACTGTAACAAACAGGATGTGAGAAGCCATACTGCCTGCAAATGAGCCTCATGTTCCATAACGTCCCGCCCACCCCACCCCTGGGCATGCCATATCCGAATGCATATGGGATTTTACTGTGTAATAAATACACAGGAACACGTGTTTTTTTAAGAAGACTCAAGCTGGGAGTTAATACAAATGATCCCTGCTCCATGGATAATGATGAATGCAGCGCGGGAGGGTAATCCTCTGCAGCTGGGAGAAACGTTTCCCGGACTGTGCACCCCTGCATGGGAGTGTTTTGGTCTGTGCATTTGCCATGCTGTAGATCAGCCTGGCACCGTGACCTCGCCACCCTGTTCCCTAGCAGGATACCCTCCTCAACAGAAAGGACGCAACTAGGTAAGTAATATCTGCCATGGAAGGGGAGGCCGTGAGTGCATGAGAAGCAGCCACGAGGGAAGCAAGAGGTCTGTGAAGGTGTACAGTTCTCTGCAACTAAGGAACTTCATCACAATGCACGGCCTACCTAAGAATCCTAGAGCCTGCTACCCGTCAGCAGCATGTTTCCTGGCCAGTAAACGCTATTTAATTGCCAATAAGTACCATCCCTCAGGCACAACTTAAAACACTTTCAAAGTTGGCATTCCAAATAAATACGTACAGAAGACTAAAATCGGAGTGGGTGCAAAACTATCTCCATAATAATTTTTTTTTAAATGAGGAGTGATGTTACTTTCTCTGGGACGGATACGAGGGTGAGAGAATGCACAGAGAACACTATAATTAAGAGAATGGTAAAGGTCCCAAAATATGTTGAACATTTCCCCTCGTGTACAATTCCAATGGGCTGTTACAGGATTCCCGTACCCCCCCCCCCCCAGACATGGTTGTGTAATGACGATTTCAGAAGGTATTAACCCCGAGCTTTTGGTGAATATTGAGGAGTAGCTCCGTCCTGCAGTGCTGAGGTGCGGAAGGTCACAGCAAAGGCTAGCATGTAAACTCACCGCCCATGCTGTGGCCTCGGCTCGAAGAAGATTGTGGTGGCTGCGTCAGGCTGTCTTCCAGTGCACAGGCCCGGACTTCGGCACTGAATGAGCAAAGCCAACCTATTCACTTAGGAGGCAGCCCCGCCCACTGCCGAAAGACGTACAGCAGGCAAATTCCGTGCTGGTGCACCACGTGCATTCAGTGATACAGCAGAGCAGCCAATGAACAACTGGCAAACTTTCCCTCAGCCAGTCTCAAGTCATAGTAAAGTATCCCAACAGCCAATTATGAGCAAGCAGTAAGATGTTCCCGGACAACAATGGCAAGACATCATCCAACCAATCCATGGTGAGCAGATTAGTTTAATAAAACCCAGCGCCCCCGGCAAAAATGTATCTTTAGTCAAACACAGGGCATGGTTGTCATAGTGACAAGTTCACGCCGACAGCGGCCACACACATACCTTGATTGAGGCAGGCAGAATAGAAAGCAGCAGAACTACACGCTTGGGTTGCTTTCACTGTTCAATCCTGCAGCGCCTTATAATACCACATTCTCAAAGCACCTGTAATGCGTGACAATGCATTTTAGTGCGGTGATGCGGACACAAGCTCTAAAATGCGTTAGTCTAACGCCTGATGCATGGTACTAGACAGGGCTGCCCAGGGGTGGGGTGGGCGGGACGTTATGGAACATGAGGCTCATTTGCAGGCAGTATGGCCTCTCACATCCTGTTTGTTACAGTCGGGTCCCACAGTGTCCTTCCATTTTTGGTGCTATGCATCAGTTTTAAAATCTTCTTGATGTTTCTCGTTTCTCAAAGGGGTCTCATTTCTGATATTTATATGTTTCCCTCATCTTCATTGCTTGATTTTGCTCACAAGAAAGTGTCACTCATAGTCGTTAAATGTCACTCAAAATTACACAGAATTTATGAAAATGTCACACATAGCAATCTGAAACCTTGGCAGCTATGCTGAGTTAGAATAATAAAAAAAAATCTCCTCGTGTACTATTTCTATTTGCAACTTTCCCCACATATTCTGCGTTGAAAATAGAAAAGTATTTTCTTTCCTAGGTTGTGGTGTTTTGTTTCTTGAAAACAGCAGGCGTCATCATTCTTGCACTTCCGCGGTTGTTGGTCTAGTCTTTACACTACCTGGTGTAGTCCCTTTTCTATGTCGAAAACTGTAGGTCTGTGACTACCGCTCCAAGTTGTCTCTCTTCAATGTCTGTGGCTGTTGACACAAAGTTCAGCCCATGCTTCAGCGTGCCTTGGACGGAAAAGGCGGGGCTAGCCTGTCTTGTACGCCGATTGGCCAAGCGCATGGCCGCTGTTTCCGTTTCAGCCATGCCTAATTCCTCGGAACTTCGAGTTAATGCCCGCTTCGCCTCCCGGTATGAGACGTACAGGAGGAAGGAGGAGCTGCAGCGGCGTGAGTGCTGGGGCACCTGGGTGGGGAATGTGTTGCGGCAGACGACGCCTGACGTGAGTCCCCTAATGGACTGGGACCCTCACCGCATGTGTTTGGCATTAGTACACGATCGCCCCCCCCCCCCCGGCGGTGTTTTTGGCACTCTAGCCATCTGTATGAGAGGAGATTATATAGGGTTGGGTGTAGTTTACTATTTCCACCCATTTGGGTGGAGTTTGCTAGCCTCCTTTCTGGTGGAATTTTAGACACTTCCTCATAGAATTGAAAATGGCTGAAGCGTTTTTTGTGAGCCATCCAGTAGCCTGGGTTGGTGGGGGACAACTTGCGTGCAAACTATGCATTACCCAGTACTGTCAGTTACTTTTCGGAAATCTTCATTATCTCACAGTCTTTGTCAAAGTCATTTTCTAGTGAGGTGGACTAACTCGTCAGAGGACCAAAGCCGGTAGAAGTGGACTTCACCTAATCCCATCCTATTAGCGTGGTATAAGAAGTGAACAATCCTGTCCTACTATACCATATAAGGCCAGAAGCTCCTGGGAGGGCCATTGTTATTGTGACCAGGGCTAAGGGTAATGAGATTACCGGTAAGTAACCAGGACATTATCCCTTCCTCCTATGTTCTCGTCCCAGTCAATTACTCATGAGGAATACCAAAGCGTACACTGGCTGAAGAATCACTTCAATCATTACTGCACTTAAATGTTTCCTTTAATAATAAAAGGAAAAATAGAAAATCAAAGCAATATGAACCCTCAATGAGTATGGCTGATTCCAAAACTTTATGACCAAAAGTGTCTTTCTCCACATGGTTCTAAAAGGTACGAGGAGTAACTCCTGTGCCTGGTCGGCAGACCTCCGCAAAAGAAACTACTTTAATGTCTGCCGAAGAAGCAGACACCTCTCGTCGAATGCCCTTGGATACTCTTTGGGGAGAGAGATTGGCAGACCCCTAGGATGAAGAAATGGTCTCTCAAACCCATCGACTTATAGAAATACTAGATGCTTTACCACCTTGGTTACCTCCCTTAAGGTAACAAACAATCTGTCTGTTTTCCTGAAAGACTTAGTACGATCTAAGTAAATCACTATTGCCCTTTTCACATCAAGCAAATGAAGCAATATCCCATTCAGTATGAAAGGATTAGGAAAAAAAGAGGGAAGAAAAATGTCCTGTTCTCTGTGCTAAGGAAAGGGACCTTGGTTACAAAACTGGGATCAGTTCTCAAAATGATTGCATCTTCCATTATCCTCAAACCAGGAGGTTTACAAAATAATGCTTCTCGTCCCCCCATCATCCTAGCTGAGGTGATTGCAACTAGGAATACGAGCTTCTGAGTTAACCATTTCAACTCCACCAGGCGAAGAGGTTCAAAGAAAAACTTTGCTGTGACTTTTGCACTTATGGTAAATCCCTTGGAGGACAAATAGGTCGTACCACAGGTCTAGAAATGGCAAAACTCTTTAGGAGCCTACAGACTAGAAGCCCATTATCAGGGAATCCACTCCCAGACTCCTAAACGCCCTGATATCTGCAACTTGGGCTCTTTATGTTGCAACTGAAAGGCCTTTGTTAAACCCATCAAATAAGAAGTGAAAAACGATTCCAATCTCACAAGCAGAGAAAGAATGCGGTCGCTCTTCACATCATTTCTGGAATTCTCTCCAGTGTCTTTAGTAAGACAACGTGGAGGGACGTCTAGATTGTTGATTAACCCAATCAAGTTGGTCAGGAACGCCCTTCTTCTTCAACCCCTTCCTTTCAATTTTCAGGCCGAAAGAGATGGATAAGTGAGAGGAAGAGACCCTGGAAATTACTGGCGAGATGGAAATAGTGGAATTCTCCAATGAGGGAGAAGAAACATGGACAAAAGAGGGGACCACTATAACGTCTGCGCCCTCCCTCTGAATCCTCGCCAACAATTTGGCAAAAAGAGACAATGTGGGGAGAAGGCGTATAGGAGCTTCTGAGGTCAAGGGATGGCTAATGCATTCATGTCTCCAGAGTTGGTGTCTGTGAACAAAACATCTCCAGTTGTGTGTTGTCTGGAGAAGCAAAAAAGGCCAGGTAAGGTTTTCCTAATCTGCGACATATCTCCCTGAATGTCCCCTTTGACAGATGTAGGTCTCGAGATGTCACACATTAACTGCTTGTATATTGTCTATCTTATTGAAGTATCTGGCTTCCAAGGACAGAAGGAACTGCTCTGCCCAATTCCCAATCTTTACTGCGGTCAGATTCAAAGATGAGGATTTCAATTCCCCTGTCTTTTGATGTAAGCCATCGCTACCTGATTGTCCCTCTGATCCAGCACATGATGATGATGTAGGTGCTTCTGGAATTATTTCAGAGCTTTCCAAATTGCCAATAGTTCTTTCCAGTTAGATGATTGTTGTTTTTAACTCCATGACGACTTTCCCTAAGCTGAGAGATTCCAGAGTAGATCCTGATCAGCTGAAAACCTCTGGCCAGCAATGATTGCTTGAGCCACAGCTGTGTTGAAACTTGATTAGTTACAGGTATTTCCTTATCATACTCCATGGACCCTGGATTCCAAAAGTTGAGATGGTCTCATATGCAACCTCGCCCAAGGCACCAAAAAAACACACAATGCCATTTGTCCTTGAATTAATCTTCAGACACAATCTTGCTGGGGCTGTGTTTTGCCAGCAACTGAGTTAAGACCTGTCTCAACCACGTAGTTTTGTCTTGAGGGAAATAGACCATGCCTTCCTGAGTATTGAAGAGATCCCCAATAAACATTCTCTCTTGGGACGGGGGTTCAACTGATATTTGGCATAGTTGAGAATGAAAACATGTGTTTTTAGACATTTTTCCATCTGCTGTAGACCTTCCACAGCTTGCTGCTCTGATTCAGTCACCAGGAGCCAGTCGTCCAGATATGGAAAAACATTTAACCCTTGCATAAGTAGGGCAGCTATCAGAGGCACCATCATTTTTGTGAGTACCCTGTGGAAGATTTGATACTAAAGGGCATTACCTGAAACAGATAGTGGATGCCAAAAACACAGAATCTTAGAAACTGCTGGTGCTCCAAAACAATTAGAATATGGAAGTATGCATCCATCAGATCTATGGTAATTAGAAAGTTCATAGGAAAAACCATAGGAATTATCTTTTGTAGTGCCTCCATCTTGAAAAGTGTATTTTCACCTGTTTGTTCACATTCTTCAGTTCTATGATAAGATGGAATCCTCCAGTTACTTTCGGAACCAGAAAAATTTGTGAGTAAATTCCCTTTCCCTGCTGATGGTGTGGAACCTCCAATTGTATCCTTCTTTTCAATTAGTGCTTGTATTGATGATTACAAAGCCTCCAACTTTTCTTTGCCTATCGGTTCTCGAGTAAGAATGGTCCCCCGTATCTGGCGGAGTGAAGAGAAACTCTATTATGTAGCCATTCTCCACTATCTGTAGGGCCCAAGCCTTAGAGGTGGATTGTTTCCAAGCTTCCAGAAAGTGAGCAATCCTTCCTCCAACTGGCTAATGTGGGCCATTTCAAACGTGGTCAGGATTTCTGTTTGTTATTCCCTGAAAGGCCAGGTCTGCTCTTACTGTCATTATGAGATTTGAAGGACTTCCCCCTCCTGTCTCTTTAAACCTTGATTATATTTTCCCGAGATGGTTGGCGAAAAGACTTGAGATTTAAAATTAGAAGAGACTGATGATGAAGATTGGTATTGTCTAAATCAAGAGCGCTTTTTCTGCTTAAAAAGTTTATGAAACGTCTCCTAAAATCCCAGTCCAAAGAGCCTAATACTTTTAAGTCATTTGAAGGCTTGCATTCTTTTGTGCATAATCTGTATACCAGTCTCCGAGAAAAACATTCTTTCTTGCAGCTACCGTGGCCCCTGTGAAAATGCTGCTGCTCTTACAACTTCAAAAGAAATGTTGGACAGAAATTCAAATTATTTATCAAGGCTCTCAGTCAGTCCTGAACATTCTTCTGCTTCCTGAGCTGCTTTAAAAAGCTCCTTAAAATCAGCCAGCATTGATCGGGTCGTATATGCTCCATAAATCCCTCCATGCATTGCTAGATTGGAACCTGCATATGATTTGTTTCAAAGACAAATTCCTTTTATCAGTAGGATCTTTGATAATATTTTCTGAAGCCATTGAAGTATTACCAACTAAAATGTCAATCTAGGAATCCACTGAAACTGATTCCAGAAACTTCTTATCTATATCTTCCAGAGGGTAGAGCTTCGACATGAATCGAGGCATCACAATTCCGTCTGGGTCCTTCCATTCTCTCTGAATCACATCAGACGCATATTTATAAATAGGTAAAGAAGGTGTTTGAGATTTTACAAATTGCCTCAAGACCGGTTCAATAGAAGTTGAAGGAAGCTCAAACGAAGGAAACCCCCATATTCATTTATACTCCGGACAATTTTTAGGCACCATATCTTTCATTAGTTGCCTTTAAACTGATGATTGAGTAAGCTCTTCCTCTTTTTATTCACCACTGTAGGAAGATGTCAGTCCTTTTCTTATCCACCTTCTTATGCACCTCTTTCAATTCCCACAAAGTATCCAGTAGCATCTCTTAACTCTTTCCTCAAAAGAGTTTATCCCCATGAGGATCTAGAGATCTTTGTACTTCTTCCTGGGGTGAGACCTGGACATAGATAAAGAATCCAAACACATACCAGATGATTGCACATTCTTACTTTTTTATGAAGCTTCCCCATCTTGGCAGAGTATCGAGCAACAAAACAGGGAAAAATACTGACAGCAACTAATTCCAAGAAATCTGTAGAACCAGCAGTCAAATCAACAACTTACCTGCTTCCAGTGTTCCCTTAAATAGGCAGAAGATGAGAGCTGAAAGAAACAAAAGCCTGAACATGCGCATCATCCTAAAATAGCAGTGTGCATGCTTCGCTAGCCGATACTGCTCTCCACACGCATGCACTTATCAGTAGAGGGCGAGAATAGATAAATGGCACAACGTCGGCCGCGCCCGTGGATGCAACTGGTACGAAACAACTATCTCACCAACCCCGGTGCTTCCATCAAGTTCACAGGTGAGAGAGCCACAAGAAAGTTTGTCTTCTCCCTAAACTGCCCACTTCAGAAGAAAAGTATCTAAAACAATTGCCACGAACGTCTGGGTGGAGCCACTCACTTTCTCCGTGCCTTCTTGATGCTCCCTTGTAGGATAGAGGCACCGCACCACGGCAAGGCATGGTCTTCCTCTATCAACAGTAGAGAACATCTGCCAGGCAGAGATCTAACCCCTACCTCCTTTTCTCAGTTCTCGAGACGGGAACAAAAATCCGCAAGAGGGGCAAGATTGCCCATATTCTATACCAGCCAAATCTGAGTGGGATTAGGTCAAGTCCACCCCTACTTCCTGACTTGGTTCTTGTCAATGAGGTGGGTCCACCTCACGAGAAATTGACTGGGATGAAGACATAGGGATAATGCACCAAAATCCTCACAATAAACAGTGCTATCTAGTTTCCTATCAACCCAGGGGTCTCCCCAAATATATTAGATGTGAACTCGCTTAATAACCTCTCCCGCATCGGGAGATCAACCTCCACTTCTGCCCCTGCCTTACTGGTGGTGTTTCTTGGGTAGGCCTGCTATCAGGAGGGCCATTCTTCATGTGAATACCCTCCCGTGGAAGCCTACTTTGGCTACAGAGTTTATTTTACCTACCAAGTACTGAGTCTCTATCAGGGTTGTCTTTCCCCTCCCCACCATTGCTGCTACATTCCCTTTAAGTGCTAGGACCTTGTCTTGGGGCAGGCGGCAGTCAGACTCCAGCCAATGAGTGCATCTCAATGCCCAAGAAGGAGAGGCAGATGACTGGATCCACTGTCTTGTCACCAGCTAGAGAGATACTGCAGAATTCTGCTAAAACCTGAAAAGCCTCCAGCAGCTCAGCGCATTCACTCAAAATTGGTTCCTCAGCAAAGAGGAAGTTATCCATTTCATGACGCTGCACCTTTCTGGGTGCACCCTATGCAATGCCCGCTCTGGGAAGGAGCTGAACATCTCTTAAGTATGCACAGGAGATGGTGCATCCTGTAGGCATGTATTTATCCAAGTAAATAACCCTCTCAACTGAAAACCTAGAAACTGAAGCACTCTGGGTGAACTGGCAGGAACCTGAATGCAGAATCGGTATCAAACTTAGCCATCAGCGCTCCTTGCCAGCGAGCCCTCACCATGTCTACTGCCTCACCAGCAAATTGCTATAAGACTGTCCACAACTGTTGGTCTGGCCATCCTTGATTGAATCATCCTTGGCGAAGGTGAGGATTAGGTAGCACTGATCCTGTTCCCTCTTGTGGATGACGCCAGAGGAGAGTCGTAGTCAGCAAAAGGGAGGTCTGTCAGTGGGCCCTGAAATCTTCCTAAGCACAACTTCTTCCTAATTTTATCTCTCTACACTCCTGGGAGCTCACTTGCGGTGGCGAACAGGTCCAACAGAAGACCTGTGCCACTAAAACTTGTTTTACTTAGGGGTGACCATTGTGGATTGGTGGTCAAGCCCCCACCAAATTTTACCTGACCCAACCTACGGTAGATTTTTCGCTGACTCTCCTGGCCCCCTGCTGGCACGTTAACAGCGCTGCTTCTAGCATCTTCCTTCTGACAAGGGAGCTACAATCCTCCCTCCTCTGCACTACAGACACTAAGTGAAGTTACTCTCCTGCACTTTGAAGGCCCTTGCTTCACGAGCTGGGCCCCAGCCTTTCTCAAGGCTGTAAATCTGACATTTGCATATGTATTTACCCACCCAGTGATTGTGGAGTTTGACAACTCTGTTTTCGTAGCAAATGGCCATCACTCAGAAGAGAAGTTTGGGTGCCCACTAAGTTGTGTGCTTTACATATCTGATAGAGACTTCTAAATGTAAAAAAATGTAAATCCAGTATTTGTAAAGCGCGAACAGCTACCCGAAGGCATCCCGGCGCTGGGGGCCGTCGGGAAGATTAAGCAAGCTATTGCCCAGAGTCACATGGTGCTGGGCTGACCTGCCGCCGGTGCCGGGGATCGAACAGTGAGCCCCAGATTCCAGCGTCAGTCGCCCTGGCCGCGGCGCCACACCTCTTCCCTGACTTCTAGCTGCAGATTCCTTACCTTTGAATTTCCCAGGCATCAGATTCGATCCGGAAACTTTTGCATGAGCAGTACCCCTGCATGCCATTGGGTAGCTTCATTCGTCTGTCGCCTAGATAGGCTCCACCCAGGCACGCGGACGTCAGTTCTTTTTTTCCGAGACAGTTTAACACTGATCCGGAGAAGAGCTACCACTCTGTCTCTTTTTGACAGACTTTTTTCAACGTTTTGTCAGTTTTTTTTTTTTTTCTTGTGCGTTGAGGGATGACCTCTAGAAAGGTAGGGTTGAAGCTGTGTGGTGCCTGTCGCCATGCCATGTCAGTTACCGACCTGTACCATGTGTGCTTATGGTATCTCGAGCACGACCACTACTTGAAGTTGTGCTTGAACTGCCAGACCATAGCGCCAAAGGCTTTGTGGAAGCGGTCCCTAAAGCTGCTTGAGTCCCGACATTCGACACCATATAGTGCGCCTCCTAGGAGGTCTCGATCCCGATTGAGGAAGAGAAGGTCACAGGACCGCTCCCGGAGCCCGAAGTCGTCTTCATCGCACTCACAGCCCTCAGGACACTCTGGGAAGAAGAAGTCTAGACGTACTTTGACTTTTTCTTGTCCGTTGAGGATTGATGTGTGGAACATCGATGTTCAGGCACTGTTTTACTCCGCCTTTGCCAGGTCCGACTCAGTGCCTTCCCACGTTTCCGTGAGCCGAAGCGACCTGCTCCAATAAGAGTATTTGAGCAGGCGACCCCTCCGGTGCGCCTCCGGGGTCGGAAGATGCCACATCAGGTTCCGTGCAGACTGCTCCGGCCTTGGCTCTCGTGGGGTCTCATGGATCCAATCCCAGATCTAGATCAGAGCCAGTCATGCCAACGCGACCTTCCCCGGCGCCGGTCCCAAAGTCAATGCTCCCGACACTAGCCCCATCCTGATTCCCGACTGTCGGAACGACGTCGATCGATGCCAATTCCAGTGCCAATGGAGCCCAGGGGCTCTAGGTCGTTGCTTGAACGTTTTGAGGTTACAGGCATGGGAGAAGAGTGGGAGAGGTCACTGGACCCTATAGAACACCAGTTAGACACTCCTGGTGAGGAATTGGACTGTATGAGGAGCTTGCGGATGCCAGTGGACTTGACACCTAACCAGATACTAGTATGCTCCCTCCGCCTACTGTGGCTACAGAGGAGGGAGCGTCTTATGGTGGTGAAGAGGGCAGCAGAGGTCCTTGGCCTGGACCTGCCCTTGGTGCAGGTCAAGACTAACCTCTTGACTGAAGTGCTTCAACCTGGGGCTTCCCCATCCGAACCTCTTTTGCCCTTCAATGAAGTACTGATGGATGCCAATCAATCAATATAAACTTTATTCGGTCTTTGAGATAAAAACCATAAAGGTGATACAAACCATAACAATCACATCAAATATAAATCATCCTCAATATGATCACATTAACACTTGCGGTGTTCATGACGGAACCATTCCGTCATGAGAACAGGGACACTAAATCCCGCTGCTGCAGACGGCAGAGGGATTTCTTTTTTTTTTTTTTGGGCCTTGGGAGGTTGGGGGAAGAGCTTTCCTCAACCTCTTGAGGCCGATTTGCATTTTCATTGCAATGCCGATCGTGCGCATGGCGCGCTGACGTCATAGCAATGAAAATGAAACTGAAACTTAGTTTCAGTTTCATTATTTCGGTGCTCGTGGGGCTATCTCAGCCCCCGAGCACCAAAACTCTTGGGAGAGGTATCATTGGAAAGGGGAGAATCTCCCCTTTCCAATGGTACCCTTCCCTAGTGGATCCCTGCTTGGGGATCGCCCCAGGAGGGCGATCCCCATATAAATTGGGGACAGACAGTCTTTCTGCCCCCTGGGGGCGCAGAAAGCACCCTAGACGCCAGGGATTTTTTTTATAGGCAAGGGGTGGGGGCTGCCCAAAATGGGTATGCAAATGCCCCCACCTTACCCCTCCCAAAGAAAACAAGACTTTTTGCCCCCCCAGGAGGCAGATGGGGCAATAGCTGCTGATCTGCTCCCCGGGGGGCAGAAAACCCACTAAGTACCAGGGATTTATTTTTTATATACGTAGGGGTGGGGGGCTGCCCAGAATGGGCATGTCAATCCCCCCTCCCCACCCCCCAAAAAAATGCTAGTCCTTCTGCGCCCCCCCCGGGAGGCAGATGGGGCAGTAGCCCCCAATCTGCCCTCCCCCCGGAGGCAGAAAGCACCCTAGACTCCAGGGATTTTTTTTATATAGGCCGGGGTGGGGGGGTGCCCAGAATGGGCATGCAAATGCCCCCACTCTTCCCGCCCAAAGAAAACAAGACTTTCTGCCCCCCCTAGGAGGCAGATGGGGCAATAGCCCCATATCTGACACCCGGGGGGGGGGCAGAAAGCCCACTAAGCACCAGGGATTTTTTTTATATATGTAGGGGTGGGGGCTGCCCAGAATAGGCATGCCAATGCTCCCACCCCCAAAAAAATTGCCACATTCTTTCTGCCCCCCCCCCGGGAGGCAGATGGAGGCAATAGCCTCTTATCTGCCCCCCATTAGGCACCAGAGTTTTTTTTTTTTTTTTTTTAATTCAGGAGTGGGGGCTGCCCAGAATGGGTATGCCAATGACCCCACCCCCAAAAAAAGATTCCAGTCTCTCTGCCCCCCCAGGAAGCAGATGGGGCAGTAGCCCCTGATCTGCCCCCCAGGGGGGCTGAGAGAGCCCACTATGCGCCAGCGATTATGCTGGCTTTTGTATACATAGGGGTGGGGGCTGTCCAGAATGGGCATCCCAATGCCCCCAACCCCCCCCCCCCCAAAAATAGCCACAGTCTTTCTGCCCCCCCCCCGGGAGGCAGATGGAGGCAATAGCCTCTTATCTGCCCCCCATTAGGCACCAGAGTTTTTTTTTTTTTTTTAAATTCAGGAGTGGGGGCTGCCCAGAATGGGTATGCCAATGACCCCACCCCCAAAAAAAGATTCCAGTCTCTCTGCCCCCCCAGGAAGCAGATGGGGCAGTAGCCCCTGATCTGCCCCCCAGGGGGGCTGAGAGAGCCCACTATGCGCCAGCGATTATGCTGGCTTTTGTATACATAGGGGTGGGGGCTGTCCAGAATGGGCATCCCAATGCCCCCAACCCCCCCCAAAAATATCCACAGTCTTTCTGCCCCCCCTTGGGGGCATATCGGGGCAATAACCCCCAATTTCCCCCCCCCCCTTTCCAGGGCGGCAGAAAGACCACTAGGCACTGACTTTTTTTTGGAATGTGCCTTCCTGTGGATTTTGGGTCCTAGCGCAGCCGGCACCTAGGAAAATGTAGCAAACCTGTATATTTTTGTAAACTAGACACCTAGGGGAATCCAGGATGGGGTGACTTGTGTGGCTCTCACCAGGTTCTATTACCCAGAATCCCTTACAAACATCACACTTTTTCAAAACAAGCACATTTTCCTCACATTTCTGTGATGGAAAGTTATGGAATCTGTGTGGATCCACAAAATTCCACCCACCCCGCATTCCCCAAAGTCTCCCGATAAAAATGGTACCTCACTTGTGTGGGTAGGTCAAGTACCCGCGACAGGCAAGATCCCAAAACGTATGCGTGGAGATTGAGCGGTGACAGTTGATGGCTTTTGACCTTCCTCCCGAAGTTTGTACAGTTATTCTGGCGGTCCTCCGCCAAAATGGTATATGCCTGCCGTTCGCAAATTTTTAAAAATATTGTACAGAAAAGTCTATCGGCCCTCTTTCTGCCTCTCTTTGTGATATTCTTCTCTTTATTCTTACCCTTGCCCAGCAGGGCTCCGCTCTGGGCCCCCTCAAGGGTTATCTTTCTGCTCTGTCCGATTTCCAGCGACTGCCTGACCAACCCTCTTTATTCAAGTCCCCTATTTTAAATAGGTTCCTGAAAGGGCTTGTACATATGTTTACCCCTACTTCCTTCATTATGCCTCAGTGGGATCTGAACCTGGTTCTCACTTAACTCATATGTTGTCCCTTTGAGCTGCTACATAACTGTCCCCTCCGGTTGCTTACCATCAAGACTGCATTTCTAGTGGCAATATCATCTGCCCGGAGGGTGAGTGAGCTGCAGGTTTCATCATCCAAGCCTCCCTATCTTATGATATTTCCGGGTAAGGTGGTACTTCGCAAAGTGGTGACCCCATTGGCGTGGAAAGTCGTGAAAAGAAACTGAGATCCGCGTGCCTGGGTGGTGCTTATATAGGTGACCACGACGTCTTATCCGGCACCGAGCCGAATGGAGCCACCCTATGGCGTGCAGGGGGTACTGCTCTCACAAGTTTCAGGATTCAGTCTGATGCCTGGGAAATTTAAAGGTAAGGAATCTGCAGCTAGATATTGTCTCTACCAGATAATGCGTTACTGCAGGTAAGTAACTTGTTCGTCATCTAGTTGTAGGTACAGTTTGGGATCAACCTAAGCGTTGCATAGAACTCAATGGCAGAGTTGGGTGTCACCTTAAAGCAGAGGTCTTCAAACTTGGGGGCCTTAAGTGATCTCAGGGGAGGTGCTAGTCTCTGTCCAAGAGAAGCATCATGCTTTGTTTTAACTGTTAAAAACATGAACTGCAGTTAGCCACCTTGTAATGGGCCATCACTAACAACTTTTGTCCTTTATATCCTGACTGGGAGTATGTGTAAACGAGCATTTTCAATGCAATAGGTCTCGCATTTGTTAGAGTTATAGCTATTGGCGCTGTAAATGACAATGTTTTTCACCCACGTGTTTTGGTTTGGAGTGTAGTGGTTGTATGTAGTGTGGAGTGGAATTATGTGGGTTGGATTGCTATTGTTAGTTGTGGAATTGTGTGTGGTGGAATTGTGTGGTGTGGAGTGGATTTGTGTTGTGGAATTATGTGGCATGGTGTGCAGTGGATTTTTGTGATAGTAATGATGTGGTATTGAGTGTCCTGGAATGATGCGAAGTGGGATTGTGCGTTATTGAGTGCAATTATGTGGAATGGTATTGTGTGGAGTGGTATGTAGTGGAGTTTAATTATGTGGTGTGCTGTTGGATATTGTAGCATGATGTGGGATTTTGTGGTATGGATTGGATGTATGTGGTGTGTTGTGTAATTGTGTTGAGTTGAATTATGTGGTTTCTTGTCGAATTATGTGGTGTGGAATGGGAATGTGAAGATTTGAATTGTGTGGTGTGGAAGTGTGTGGCGTTGAGTGAAATTATGCTGATTGTATAGGGAAGAGAAGGGGATGAGCATGTAGATGTGAGGTAATAAGCGATGGAGATGAGAGGGAAAAGAAAAGGGTGATGGTGGAACTGTGAGAAGTAGAAATGATGCCGATTGCAGAAGGGGATGCAAAAAAAATAGAAGACAGAACTTGTAAGGGGACTGGTAGAGCTAAAGGGAGAGGGAGTAGGAGAGGCGAAGGTAACAAAGAAAGGTGGGAGATGGTGGAGAGACCCTGCAGGACATGGACGTGGGACGGTGACCGGAGGAAGATGAGGAAGCGAGAACAGTTGAGCTTGGAGACGGAGAAACAGCTAAGAAATGTGGAGAAGCAGAAGTCAGAGACTCGTGCAAGAATAAGGGAATCTGGAAAATATGAGGCGACAGTGGAAGGGTGGAGGCAGGAGAAAACCAGAGCATGAAAGCGAAGCAGAGGGAAATGGGGGAAGAGGGGTAATGGCCAGACCGGAAGTGAGAGCGAACAGTGGAGCTTACCTGTTTATTTTTTTAGGGGTGATTTGTTTCCCCTGTTTGTGTGCGGAGTAAGTCACTGAGGAATGTGAATGAGAAGGAACGACAGGGGAGAGCGAGGTAAGGCAGAGAGGGGTAGTTAGTGGCGAGAAAGTGAACTGGTAAAGATGGAGACGAAGAATGAGTGGTGCAGGTGGTGTTGAGAGAGAACTAGAGAGATGAGGGTGAGAAAACGAGTGGCAGAAGTCAGAGCAAAACTGTGAAGGTGGGGAAGGGGGGGGGGAAGTATGAGAGAACAGTGAAAAGGGAACTGGGACGGAGGTAGGGAAGAGTGGGACAGATACAGGTGTGTGCAGCACCGAAATGAAGTGCGGCGCCGAATAAATGTGTATCCCTGAATGTATGTTCCGTGGTTAGTACAGAGCTGGGCAACTGTGTGTGGGCTCAATATGCCCGGACAGAAAGCATGCCTGGCATAGAGTATACGCACAATCTAAATTACGTCCGTCACAACATATAGTAAATGCCTGCTGTAACAAGTGTCTGAAGGCCATGTTCCAAATACAGTGGAATAACAGGTGGCAATGGTACTTAGTATAAATGAGATTGCAAAACTCAACGAGGATCGGTTGACAACACAAGCCGTAGCAAAAACATGAAAGCGCGCGCCGTGCTGAAATAAAGTGCGGTGCCCATGTACATAAAATGTATGTGTGTGGCGGCCCGTGAGGCGGGCGCCATGGCAATTAAAAAAAAACAAAAAAAAACATAAAAGCGGGTGGCATTAGATGAGTGGTCGACTTATGTAATTTAAATGCATGTGAGGGACAGGCTTTGGAGAGATGAGGGGCCTTGCTGGAGGGTGGTAGTGAAGGAGTCCATGGAGCATGAGTTTCTTGTGGGTGGCGGGGGGCGCCAAAAAAGCCTGTTGCACCCGATGCCACCACCAAAAGCTGACCCTGGCGGTGCAGATGTGTTTGTGCGCATGCATGTGCATTCCAGATTAATCTAGATGGGTCCGGTTTTTCTAAAATCTATCCCGGTACTTTTCAAAAACTCAAATACATATCCTGCTATGTAGGTGAAATGCAGGTCCTGTTTTAGAGAGCGGGTGTGAGAGCATGTATGTAATTCAAGTGACCTTCAGTCTTCGCAGCATGCCGAGACAGAAGTTAATTGCCTTTAAAGACTCCACTGACGTGCTTCCTCGCCTCATAAATGCAGCACGGCTTACTGAAATCAGATGTGAGGGGGAGATGAGAGGCAATTATTGCTCCATCAGTGCTGGCTGCCTCGCGCATGGATGTAAGCGCAGGGGGCGCTGTATTTGAGGACCACGTGACATTTTATATGAAGGCACGAATCAGAGAATTTATAGAGTCTGATCTTTCCTGATGAAGTAGAACATATTGAACAGCGAGAGATGTCAGGCCTCCAAACTTGTAAATAGATACAATTTGTGCTGCTTAAGAAGATTCCCGCTGGGTATCATACACATTAACGCTGCTAATTTGTAGTCTTAACTGAATGCCCAACCCTTTATTGCTTCCTCTCTTTGACACTCCGGTCTAAGGCCTTTTAATTAGTTGGGAGCATAATATATTTCCTCTTTATGACAGGAACTCGGCGCCCATCGTGGGAGCCCAACTAATGTTGTTGAGAGAAGACCCTGACAAAAATGGAAAAAAAAACACACCCTTTTCCCCACCCCAAATGGGACTGGAACCCGTAACCCCCCTGGCTTAGGAGGCCAGTGCCTTAGCCATTAGGCCACAGGGCTGCTATGCAAATCGTGAAACCATTAAGCTACAATTCTTTCCTCCATGAACGACATGTTCTACCCACTCGTCGCTTTTAGTTACGTTTAAAACATTTATATACAATCTTCAAAAACACCCATGCGGTGGTGATTAAAGTCTGACATGTCAGCGTTTACGTGAACCGGTTCATCCATCATGTTTCAGCCCTAATGTGCTTAAGAGTGAAGACCCCAGCAAATTTGGATACGCTACCACAAAAACACATTTCTTTCACCCCCAAAAGGGTCCCGAACTGGCAATCCCTGGTTTAGACGAAAGCTACTGTAGTCTCCATCGGGCCACTTGTGCTATATGTAGCTGTGCTGCGCATAGTCACGAATTCTGCGTGGACTATTGAATTAATTGTATATCATCCAAAATAAATATTTTCATGGTCCAGTGCAAAACACCACTGCTGTGGTGATTAAAGTTTGAGTCAGTAGAATTTACTGGAAGCGGTTAACGAATTTATCACGTTGCTGTGCATGAGACTGAAGATCGGATCCATCACGCTGTATGAGACTGGAGACTGAAGATTCAAACAAAAATAGGATAGTTGACAAAAACTGTTGTCAATAGCCACCCCAGATGAGACTTAAACCCACTATTCCATGCAAAGGAGGCCAGTGCCTTCTCCATTAGACCATTGGAGAAACGCAGATTAGTTGTCATTGCCATGGCACTTCCTATACTAAGAACTCCTGCGCAAGCGCATGGCTCCTCACTGATATCCGTGTTATTTTTCTCTCGAGCAAACTTCCATCTTGTAAACATTCTGAGTGGAATGTAATTCGAAGGTTACAAATTCAGGGCATTGCAGGGCACAGCCTATGAAGAAGTTCACATAAATTGTGTGCGGACTGCGTTTTACAGGCCATCTCACAGACACATCTCTGAAGGAATCACCATAAAACACTACAGTTCAACCATTCATTATTTGGATTTGCAGAAGTCAGAAACACACGATTCCCTCTCGTGCAAATACATCTCTCCCAGTCAGACCTAGTAACGATTAAATGTATAATTTCTCTCTTTCGACCTTCAATTGTGCTCCCTGTGTGAGTGTAGATCAATAATGCTTCGGTCTAGGCAAAAGCAGGAACAAGCCTCGATTTCTTGTCTTTATGGGGCCATGTGTTTCTAATTAGAAACACATGGCCCCATAAAGATAAAGTGCTTTGCGACAGCAGCAAAGCAGGCCACCGAGTCCGGATCGGAGGCCAAAGGGCGTGAACCAAAAACCCTCATTTCCAATGGCAGGCCACCGTTTAGCATAAACGGTGATGCCAGCCAATGGAAATGAGGGGCGGGGCTTAAAGCCCTCTTCTGAAAGTCCTTGTTAACAATAAATCTCGCCGAGCGAGCAGCGCATGCGCTGCAACGCTAGGCGAGACCTAAAAAGGGGTAACGGAGCTTAACTGCAATGTTTAAATATGTTTAGACATATTTAAACATTGGCAATTTAGCAGAATAATTGTAAAAAAAATTGAGGGCCCCCCCCAAGAATTGTTTAAAAAAAAATAAAAAAAAATTTACAGGGGGGGGGCAGCATTAAGACGTTTGAAGACCACTACCTTAGGGATCCCCTCTGTGGAGACGAAGATTGAGTTTAACTTTGGTGCCCCTTAACCCCAAATATAATTGGCCACCCATTTTTTTTTCCTTTTCTTTATTAAAGATTTAGCCATAGTAAAGTGGGCATAACAGCCTTGAAACTGTGTGGGGGTTTCCATTACAGTGTACTGAGCACATGGCATGCAAAACTTTTTCCAGGTGTCAGTATTATTCAACACGTTGATACTGAAAGTTATATTAGTAATGAAAAAAAAGGAGCAATAAAACAAATGAACAGAGTAACAAATAGTATAGGCGTACGAGTATGACAGACGTGTATGATTCGCTGCATCACATCAGAGGATGACAGCGAACAAGATAGTTAAGGAACATTGCGATTATGTGATAGAGTAGTATTGGTGGTCTAAATGCAGTGCAGCGCTGGATGTTCTATTGTGATGGACCACGTACATCATCATCTAGCCTCACCGCAGTTGCCAAAGTGCTCAGAAATTGCATCAGTGGGAGCCAAATATCTTTTGGCTGTGATTGTATGGGCATTAATTCCCAGTACAGGGTGAGCTGGTCCTGGCAAACCGCATTTGTGAGCCACTCAGTTACCTGCAGCAAAGCGCGGCGTCCCCACCTCATTGCCACTCTGCGCTTAGCCAAAAGTAGGAGAAGCGCAGTCAGCCTACACCCATCCGAAGGTACGTTTTGTAGGAATCCCAATAGCGCCACCTGGGGGGAGTGCTCAAGGGGGCATCCCAAAATGCTAACAAGTGTAGTAAAAATTTTCTCCCAGTACACAGAGATGCCCGGGCACGACTAGGCCAAATGCAAGAAGTCGGCATCTGAGCGATGGCAACTGTTGCAACTGGAGTTTGTACTAAGTCCCATACTCACTGGGGTATAATATAGTTTGTGAATAAATTTAAAGTGGATAAGGCGATAGTTGGGGGACAAAGCAGGCGCCTGCGTGCAGCAGTAATGCCATTGGGCGTCAGTCAGTGGTGGTGTGATGTCAATAGCCCAGGCTGCCCTGCTGTTTGGGACGCGTATTGGTGCCGATGTTTGCACGCTGTTTTATAGTTTTGTGACGAGCCTACGTGATGAGGGAGAAGTTAGAAACACTTCTAGCACCTGAAATGTGGACGGGACATTGGGAAATGAAGTATGTAATACGCGAATAGCGGTGCCCAATTGGTAATATATAAGTATTCCGAGCAGTGTCGGCCTGCAAAATGTCCTGTGGTGCTATAAATATACTCAAATGAGCAAGGTTCCTGCTGGGCCTATCTCCCTCGCCAAAGCGACAGGCCTGTGCCTCCCGTCCAAAATAATGCAGTTCCCTTTGAGCGGTGTCCTCGTATTCTGTTAATCTGTCACGTATGTCCGCAAGCAGCTGTGGGTCGTGCCCAGCATAAAAGCGAGTCTCCATGTCTCGAATATCATGCTCCAGACGTGACAAGTCCCCGTGTAGGGCGCAAAGAACCCTGCCTGCTTAGCAATGCAGGCCCCCCTAATGACCACCTTGAAGGCCTCCCATACGGTGGCCCTGAAGATGTTCTCCTCGTATGTTAAAAGTATTCCTCAATCGTCGCTTGTATATCATTGCGGAACACCTGATGGCGAAGCGTTCCTGGCGCGAGCAGCCATGAAAACGCCCGGGAGGGAGAATCCGGCAACTGAAGTTCTGACAGGACCGGCGCGTGATCAGGAAGCGCACGCGGTAAGTGGGATTTGCGCGCCAACCACGATGCTGCGTCTCGCGAAATAAGCCAATATTCCAGACGCGACCACGTTGTGTGTGCAGTATTTATACAGTTCCCTTCTTTCAGGACTGTGTGTCCAGTCTGCCAGCTATCCCTCAAATCGAACTCCTGCATAATAAGGAGCAATGGAGCCGCTGTGTGAGGGTGTGGTCGCCTAGCACCGCTGGCCCTGCCCAGCTCAGGATTAAGAATTACATTGAACTCGCCCTCCCTACAGGTTTGCACCCGGTCCCAGCACCTCCCCCTTTTGCCAAATCTCAGTGAAGAATTGGGGATCATCAGTGTTGGGCCCATATATAGCAAGTATCCTGACTGGGTGTCCCAGTATGTCACCCGCTAGTAGCACATACCTACCCTGTATGTCAAGTTTGACCTTCCACGCCAGTCCCCTTCTATCCATAGTCGCCACCCCGCGACTATAATTGGAGTACGTAGCAACGTAATGTTCACCTAGCCATCCCGATCGAAGTCTGGTGGAGGTGCTTTCCGTGAGATGAAGTTCTTGTAGCATGGCCGGAGCACCGGGAGGAGGCCTGGGTCCCAGCGACCGGTGGGCGCAGGCAACTATAAACACCGCAGACAGACTGTCTCCAAACAGTTCCCGGAGCATGGTCTCTATAAAGTTCTCCATTTTTGCAGTGTTGGTGGACTCCAGAATTCCAGTGATCCTGAGGTTATTGCAGCAGGAGCATGCCTCTAAGTCCTTGTTTTTGGCCCTAATCACCTCGAGCACTTTGTTCTTTTTGAGTAGTTGTTCCTTGGCCTCTACATGCGAGTCATCCATGTCTGAGACCCGTTGTTCCAAGTGGTCAATGGGGTTGTCGTGCTCATCTACACATTGTTTAACCTGGTCCAGCCGGGTAGTAAGAATATCCAACTTGGTGTCTATTTGTTTTGAGGCTGGAACAAACTTTAACTAGGATCTCCTTTTATGTCAATGTCCTGTTGCGGCTCTCCTTCAGAGTGTTGTGGCGATGCCCCAGAGTTTGAGCACGCGTCACCATGCCTGGTACTACGCCTGCTTTCAAACTGCAGCTTTGTTTGCTTAGTGTTACTTTTTCCCATATTTGCTAGGAGCCGGAAATAGCAATAAACAGTGGAGATGAAGACAGGACAAGCCTGGTTGGTGTCTGGCACTAGAGTACTACAAAAGTGGATTGTGTGGCATTAGCGGAGTGTTACCGCCAGGAGCAGGAACCAACTGAGCAATCCCGCCACCACCAATGCCCCCACCGCCAATTGTCCAGGGGCCATCCCCTGCAACAATATGAGGCAGTCGGTTATCCGAGCACACACCCACAGGCAGGTATCGCTATGACACTACGGTCTCTGCGGGCTGCAAAGTTACTCAGACTAAGCTACTAAGAGTGGATGCTATGGGGCAGTCCCGACGAGTTGAAGGGCCCCAGCTCCTATAGTTGCCCAGAAGGAGTGTTCTGCAAGGTGGGTGGTGGTGGTGTTAGTCAATCATTGCAGTGCCATACAATAGGCCATGCATTTTGATGAAATTTAGACAATGCACAACAAGGATGGACTTCGAGTGCCTAATGATGAAGTCTAGGTGCTGTTGTAGAACATGGTGGTGGAGAGTGTCTCAACTCAGTTTGGAGTTGGATACACTTCGAGTGTTGGCAAAGTTTGGGTGGCATCTTTAGTGGGGGACGAGTTCACTGTTGACCCAGTACTGCAGTTGGCTGCTCTATACACCTGTGGATTCTGACACCTTTTTTTTATCTTCCAGTCAGAGACCGCTATGGTGACTTGCAAGAAGCAGAAGACTCCTCAAGTTCATCGTCTGAGGAGGAGGAAACTGTGGTAAGTGTGGTGATAATACTATGACAACCAATAACTGTTGCCATAGGGATCCCAGAAGAGTATTCAGATTTTTTATTTTTTGTATGCATGATAAATTGTTATGACTTAATTTTTTCTTCCCTCAATCATTGTGGACCATTACTATCATTTTGATATCCGAAGACTGCATAAATCAGAATTTTTCTTGTCCTTTACTACCTCATGCAAATCAGGGAGTGATCATTTCAGCTTTTTTTTAATCTTATCATACATTTAAAACATTTGACTAACCCAGTTTTTTTTATTAAATAGATTATTTTAGTTGTATTCAAGTTGTTTAGCCATAGTTGTTAGTTGTGGCAATTTGAACAGATGCCTTCTACAGGTGAAAGCATTGTCTACAGTATGTAATTGATGGTTAAATGTTTTATTTGGTAATGTATTTGAAATATTTAGGGTGTCATAAAAGTCAGTCTAGAGACTTAAAGATCTCGTTTTTAAGTGATCCGTTTACAAATGCTGAAACACACAAAAAATGATGGGAGGATGCTTGCAATAAGTCTAACCACTGGCAATAGCTCGGGGTAGCATTTCATAATGTGTGTTTCATGTACCACCTTAAGTGGCATGGGTATGCCCAGACATGCGCCCCTTGTTTACTGTCTCACTTGGAACCAAGCTAAACCCAACCGAAGAGCCCCAATGGGAGCTAAACCAGTCTTAAGTTACTTGTGTTCCAGTTCATAGAGGGCCAGGCTTGGCAGTTTGGGCTGGACTGTTTCTATTGCAGCAGGGTAAAGACTGATTTGCATACAGCTGGGTCTAATCTGAGGTGGCACGGTGGGCAACAGGCCGATGGGTTCGGGTCCCCGAGCAATTGCCAGTGGTTAGACTCATTGCAAGCATCCTCCATCCCCTTTTGCGGTTTTGATGTACCTACCTAAGTGGCCACGGGTATACCCAGGTGTGGGTCCCTTGCTCACTGTGCCACTGGAACAAAGCTACACCCAACTGAAGAGTCCCAATCGGGGCAAAACCAGTCTTGGGTGGCTTGTGTTCTTATTCAGAGAGAGCCTAGCAGATCAGGCTGGACTGTTCCTGTTGGAGCAGGGTAAACGCTGATTTGCATATAGCTGTGTCTAATCTGAGGTGGCATGGTGGGCAAATGAACGATGGGTTGGAATGCTACCCCTAGCGATTGCCAGTGGTTAGAGTTATTGCAAGCATCCTCCCATCACCTTTTGTGGTTTTGTTTACAAATACTGCTAATCTTTATTTGACCCATGTCCAGTTTCAATCTGACACCTTTTTTTCTGCTATATTTTACACGAAGAAGTGGGATCCTAAACTTGATAAGGATTTCTACCGCACGCTTTCCTTGTTGAAGACGAAAGATCCCAGAATCTACCAGCAGGACGTCACTTTTTATCACAATGAAGGTATGCACTACTCTAGTTCCTGTACGAAGGACCCTCCTTGCTACAATTACATACAGATACTGCCAAAATAGATATTTAGGTTCACACCTGTGATTAAACGCACACAGCTTTCCTTTTTTTTTTTTTTTGTTGCTTTAGAGGTACTTGATGAACTGCTTCCCCTTTATTCCACTGCATTGCACCAAGATCTTCCATTGTAAAGAAACAAAGACCTTATTTGACTTTGGGATGGGAGTGCATAAAAGCGGGCCCGCCCCGTCCCCCCCGCTGGACCCCCCCGGCTCCCCGTCATATCGCCGGCTCCCCCCATTGAGGGGAGAGCCTCTGTTATATGGCCAGGTAGTCGCCGATGGCCCATGCAAGTGTATACTTACCATACCCATAACCTCAAGACACAAATGCAAACAAATCCACTTCGGTACTTCTTTGGAATAGGGGTCGTAAGGCCCCAGGCCTTATTTATTAACAAAAAATTAAAACCACGCTTTTATAACTTTTTACACAGTAACCACATTATTTACATTTTGTTTTACATTTTTGGTATCCTAGCCTTAACATAAATTCTAGTACATGGGAATCACCTAAGCATAACTAGTCTGTTCCTGTGTAACCAAGCAAATTATTCCGTAACGATTCCGAGTGAGATCAAGACTGGCTCTGCCCCTTCTTTTACCCCTTCGGGCCCTCTTTATGGGAGGAGTCCCCTTTTCCCTCTCCCGTCCGTCCCCACGGGGAGGTCACCAATGTCAGTGAAAAACTTGTGCAGGAGGCCCGGCTGCCCTTAGTATACCTACCGCGGGTCACCCCCTACACCCAGGTTTGTCACCCCCCAAGGGCCAGTGCTAGGTTATGCCCAACTGCGCCTGTGCGTGTGGCTGCTAGGTAAAGGACCGCGTCAGCGACCGCCCAGAAATCCCCTGTGCCCCTTCCACCTCCTTCCGTCCTGGTGGCAGCACCCCTTGGAGGGTCCATGAATGCCGATGTCAAATTTGGTAAAACAGGATAGTGAAAAGGAGCCTAAGTGTCCCCCCAATCTTGACCTCACGCACCACAGGCCAGCATAGTTCACCTACTATCTGCCCCCCCCCCCCTCCTGCCCGCCCTCTAAAGTGCACTGTCCCGGCCAGGCCAGCAGGTTTTCCAGAAACATAGCGTTACCTTCATCAGATAAATGCACTCCATCCTGCAAAAGAAAGCGCTCCCCTTTGATGCACCCATGAGATATGGCTGACAACCGATCTGTCCTGAACAACTTGCCAAGTTTTGGGTTCAACCTCTTTACCGATTCATTGATGGCTTTTACCGACTTACCTCCTCTCCATTTCGCCCTCGGGATCATATTGGACCATATTGGACCACACGATTGTGGCCCCCGGGAATTTCTTTGCCAACCAACACATTTCAGAAATAATTAGCTCCCATAGGTCTCTCCGACCCAACTCTGCCATGTCATTGCCTCCAATATGTACAATTATCACTCCTGGAAGCGTAAGCCTCCGGGGCAACATTCTGTCCAATGCAGTTCTTGGTTGAGCCACGTGCAGCCCCCCTTGGCCACAGAAAGTCAGCTGATATCCATCCTTTAGTGCTCGTGACGCGTAGTCGCCTGCGAAATAAACGCTCCGTGCACGCTTCACATAGGAATGCCCCAACACCAGCACATCTGTAACGACTCCAGCTCCAGCGTAAGCCAGCGGCAATGAGGCGTCCAGCCTTTCCGCCCCCCTGTCCGCTACTGCGCCTCCTGACTGGAGGAAAAGCTGCTCGGGGAACTACCCCCGGCCTACGAGGCCTGTGCGGCACTGCTGGGTCCACCGGCTTTCCCCCCTGGGAATCCCTTGCCTTGAGCAGGGTCAGCCTTTCATCTATTGCTTCCATCCTGCGCTCCATCCTGAGCATCATCTCTTCCATCCTGCTAGCCGGGCGTGCCCTTTTAGCACCCTGCTTTAGCCCCCCCAGGCAGGCTAGTACCAATCCACAACACTGGTAAAGAAACGCTAAACTTCGGGCACACCGTCCTCGCAAAACAACTTCACACACCGATGGGGTGGGATCAGTCCTTCCCCAGACAGGACGCTCCCAAAAGGCTTATTCACCACAGAGGCTTAGCGAGGAATCCCCCTGTCGTCTCGACCGTTACGATCCTAGGAGTCCTGGAAAAACACTGGCTCCTAGAACACAAATACCACTTCAATACACTGCCGATCCCTCATGCTTGCTGCACTCGCTCCGAAATGCCTGCAGCCACCTCCAACCACAGGGGATCACTGCCACTTTTTGGTCGGCATACAATAAACCCACTACCAATGCGCGATCAACGCCCCACCACGGCGCAATCAACCGCGCCCCGAAAAATTTCCTGCAGCCACTTCTACTTCCCAGCTGATCGCCGCCGCACTCCAGTCGGCATACAAGGGCAAACCCAGTACCGATGCACAAATCAATGCCCCCACCGTGGCCTACAATTACCTGTGGGCAGCCCCGCAATCCCCAGAGCCGCGCCCGAGAGCCCTAAAACTCCCGGGTCAGGTGAGTAAAACTTAAGAACCCACGTGGCTCCCAGGGAGGTTTGAACCGGTCCACAGGAGGGAAATAAGGGGGGTGGTGGGGGCCCCAACACCTCCGAAAGTGCTGAGGAGTCCGATGGCTGTGCAGCGGGGGAAAGTCCTTGGCGACCGGGTCTTGGAGCAGGCAGGAAACCGAGACCTGCCTGCCCCGGCACGGCCGCTTAAATAAGGGCGGGTTCCCAAACGGCTGCCCCGGAAGCACTGGAGTGCTTCCGGGGCAGCGACAAATCTGCACCGACCTCACCTGGAAGGACGGGGCGCCCGCCCCCCCCCCTCCCCCCGCTGGACCCCGGCTCCCCGCCATATCCCCAGCTCCCCCCATGGAGGGGAGAGCCTCTGTTAAGTGCATCCCATCTAGTATTCTGCCATAGAACATAGTCGCCCCCCCAAATTCCCCTTAAACCCAGTGCCAGGAATTACTGTGAAAAGAGGCACAACTTAAGCTGCAGTTATCATTGCTTGTAATTGATTGTTCTCTACCTTAGTTTAAGTACATTAAGATTTTTTTTATTATTAAAAAAATCTCTGAATATTTTGATGAATTAGGTGTGGTGGACCTGAACAGAAAGTTAAACTCAGGTATGTAGATCAACAAACTAACTCTCCGAAACCTAGACTGATTTGTATCTCATAAAATAACCCAGGTAATTAACTTGTGTATGAAACAACGCTGTATATTGTTGTAATTTATTTAGGTCGGCCTACAGGCAGCTGTAGGTGTTCACCAGCGTCCTGTTTTCAAAATAATTCATAATAAACAAACCCATGTGCATGATTTTGGTCATCCCTCTTCATCCATCGGCCTGTTCAAGTGTCATTCAGATTTGGCTTCTGTCCACCACAGCATGTTCCCTGAGGTAGTCGATCAGCCTACTTCAGCAAAGAGCTTTCTTCACTGTGAGTGACAAATTTATTCTTGTGCACATCCACCTAAGAATTAGTCTATTTACGTGCCAAGGTTGGTAGGCCAATCTGGCAGACTTGCCAGGGCCAGGCATATTGGCTTGCCAGTTATTTTTTTATTTTATTTTAATTATGGTGTACATTCTAAGTGATCAGTTGAAGTAGCTGAGACACCATTTGTGAGAACTGCACAAAAAACTTGTAAAAAGGGAAAAGAGGTGGAAATTCGCTACTACTGATGAAATTGTGTGCTGTGCGCCTTATGAAAAGTGACAGAAGAACATCCGGTTCTGTTGCATGCCAATGCCGTAGGGTGTAACAGTTGTGCAATGTTGCTGCCAACTATGTTGTGTTAAATATTGGTTATATAGCTCAGCCTTTGTCAATTGTCTTTCATTTTGGCAACCTGGAGTTGCATAGGAAGCCTGTTGACCATTGAAGTTGCAATTGAGTGGGAAGTCGGATCTAGAGACATTCCGCCTTATCTGTGTGGGCGTAATCATTCAGTTTTTCTAACTTGTATGTGTTGGCCCACTGGTAACAAAGTGTGACGCCCAGTGACGTTAACCCCCCCCCCCCCCACCCCCTCCACCACGAAGTGCACTCCAAAAGTGGAGGGGAGGATGGGATTGGCCTTGTAACTTTCAGCCAGCACTCTGTGTGCGAATGATCAGTCGTTTATAGAAGGGCATGGTGCGATCTGCTCCCTAACCCATTTGAGTGATCAGTAAGTATGTGTCATTTCTCAGAGATTGTTTGTCTTCGTCCTTTGTACCAGCCCATGACTTTTTGCTTCTCTTCATCTGTGTCTTTTGTGCTTTGCCCCTGATAGTTAATCATATCCGTGGCCATGTGTTAACTTGCTTTATTGTTGAGAGGGATGAAGGGCGAAAGCAGGAGGAGATGGGAAGGAGGCAAGTGTATAAGTGATGGAGAGAGCTGTCCTCTCAGCAGCCAGTGTGCAGATGCCAGAGGGTCAGTTTTAGGCAGGGAGGTACCCTTGCACACCTGAAGGACCATATCCCAAGGTTCATTTGATGCCACATTGAAGGCGGTATGACGGAACAGAGTAAAAGCAAATGAGACAAAAACAAATACGTCTTAAAAAATAAACCTGGTTCTTTTGATGCATTACTTTGTGTGGATAGAGTACTTTCTTTGTAAAAATAAAAGCTTGTATTTTGAGACGTTGATTAAAATTCCCTAACTATTAAATCAGTAGTGGGGATGGGTGGTAGTACATGCATGCTTTAAAGTAGTAGCACTTGCGGTGCTAGGGAAGAGGGGGTATACTGTGGACTGTGTGAAAAACTATGAAGAATACAATACTAAACAGAAAAAAGCAAAAGACAGCAGTATAAACATGCTTTCAGTACATGAACTGTCTCATCCCATTGGTGTCTTGATTATGCCAATAGCGTCTACAATGGACTCTCTAGAAAGCTGAACGGCAAGCTTCAAAGAATTCAGAATGCAGCATCCAGGCGCTTTTAAACCTAATTAGATGGAATCACTTCATGTAGCTCCTGTTTCCAAGACATTACACTACTTACCATTTGAAAAGAGATAATTTAAAGCACTCTGCGTTTCAACTTCATACAATCCAAACTCGGACCTCAACAAACAGTAGGAAATTGCTATAGAAATGCTACTATATGATATAGTAAATTAGAAAATATGTATAGTCTTTGACGCTGTGCAGCACTCTGCTGCCTTTTGACTAGGTTTGCACTATAGAAATACCACATATATACATAAACGTTAGATTTAGGAATCAAGTTTTGCATCTGCATCACTAGCACTTGCCACCAGCTCCGTGTATACTGATAGATTTTCTTCATAACTGGTCATGTCCTAGTCCTGTCCTGGTTTGCTGTGTACATTCAGGAGAGGCTACCTGCCAAATATGCCCTGGGGGGTGTCTTTCTGCCAGACAGTCTTTTATGGTGGCTCGTGGACCATCATTCCAACCGACCCTGCACTCTTCCTGCTGTCTTGGTATATTGCAGACTCATGTTTGGTTTTACCCTTGTGTTTCTGCGGTTATAGACTATAAACATCTACCCAGTGTTTTCTTAATCCAGCAGCAGGAGAGAAAAGTGTATCTCCAAGATTATTTTTCTCAAGATTATTCCTAACTTTTCATCTTCCAGATAGTGGGTGCTCTTAGTCTTGCAGCATCCTCCCAAACTCGCAGTAGACCAGTATGTAGGTTTCCCTTGGCATCCTGTGTGCCGAGAGCGCACTGGTGTCTTTTAAACAAATTCCAAATGAGAGGAATGAATGCTTTACACAGGATTCCTGTTCTCTGCTTCATAGCTGCAACAAATAGTTCAGGCATACTTTCCCCATCTTCGTCTATTGCCCACAAAGACTTAGCTCCCAGTAGCAGCCACAGTGCATCTTAAACCATTCAATCTCTGACAAATGCAAAGGTAGCAGCCCCAACTTCAAAATTACTGCCACAGCCATTACATTAGCCCATACCAAGTGTGCCTATTGGGATTTCATTTTGGAGTGCACTGTGAAGGAAAGGAGTGATAGTCATGTCATCGTCTTTGTAGTCTGTAAATCCATTAACGTGTAAGGCCGGAAGTACTGTATTACTGCGTGCTGTTAGATCTTGATGAATTATTGCAACACCTTGTTTGTAATTGTGAGGAAATGGCTTTTTGCAGGCTCACACACACATTTTGACTATTCGGTACTGGTGTAATGACTGAGAGTGTACGGAGGCCTGCTAAACTGCCCTCAGTGCTAGGGCTCTGACCCTTAAAAGTGTATGTTTGGTTGATTTAAACCCAACTGGCATAAGTAAACTTAGTTATAAATCCTTCGTACATGGTACCAGTGGTACCCAGGTCCTGTAAGTTAAAGTGTCCCTCATGGACTGCAGCACTTACTGTGCTACCAAGAGTGTGACAAAGTACAACATAGCTCACAGCTTGCTGCTGCAGACTGATAGAGCAGCTTTAGGCTGCTAACTTGTGTTTGCCATTTAAAGTGATGACAAAGTCCATGCCTTCCTTTAATATATGTGTCACCTCTAAGGTAGGCCTGCCAAGCCTTAAGGCAGGGTGCTATAAATTAACAAGCATTGGCATAGCCAATAGGTCTCGCCTTTGGGGCCTTATAAGTGTTTAGGCAGAGCTATTGACTTTGCCAATGTGTTTAAGCTGTGCTGTAGAGAAGTGTGGCTGCTGTGCAGCATGCTGAAAAGTTGTAATAAAAAGTGCCAGAAGCATTTTTGTTACCTTATATATGACCAAAAAGGCATTATGTCCAACAGAACGACCATATTAAAAAATGTATGTACAATAAAAAAAATTCTCATTTTTCTTTTGTTCTTACAATGCTGGCAACATGTTTTTGCCTATTCCAATGGTTGTTAAAGTTTTGTGGTGATGCTGTGGTGATGCTGTGTGATGCGGTGGTGGTGGTGTGGTGGTGCTGAGTGATGCTGTGGAGGTGCTGAGTGATGCTGTGGAGGTGCTGAGTGATGCTGTGGAGGTGCTGAGTGATGCTGTGGAGGTGCTGAGTGATGCTGTGGAGGTGCTGAGTGATGCTGTGGAGGTGCTGAGTGATGCTGTGGAGGTGCTGAGTGATGCTGTGGTGGTGCTGAGTGATGCTGTGGTGGTGCGGAGTGGTGCTGGTCCAGCAGGAAGAGTCGATGTATCGTTGGTTATTTGTGAATGTTTCTGTAAAAGTTTTTCGAACTCTCGAGTGGCACGAAGGTACAGAGAGTAGGAAGCGGAAGTCAGAAGCCGTATTCTAGCAAAAAATATGCGCCACAGATTAAATGGTGCCTTGTAATTCTGAAGGACCTCTCCTTGTGCGAGATGCACAAGTTAGACTTCCAGTAGTAATGTTAGAGGGAGCAGAGAATCCGAGTGTGAGCAGCGTTAGCTGAAAGGGCGGTGAGCACGAGAGAGCAGTGTATGAGCAGAAAGAACAGTTAGTGTTCGCGGGAGACAAGAAGGATAGGTGGTCAGTGTTTAAGCAGAGAGGGCGGTGTGCGTCCAGAGAGGTCAGCGAATGTTCAGAGAGAGCAGATGGTCATTGTGTAAGCAGAAGGCGACGGCAGTAAAGTAGGCTTAATGAGCCTTGACAGAACCCCACATGGCAGCTGCGCGCGTGCACGCTCGTGTGAACGCAAGCTGGTGGCCAGCAAAAGCCTCTCTGGTAGCACTCAAAAACCCACTTACTAAATGTCTCGCAGAGCAGCGCAAAGCGCTGGCTCAGCTAGACCTAAAAAGTAGGGCACGTTTGTATATATCCTAAAAGTATTGTTGTTTTTGCTGTGAAAAGGCTAGTAGCCCCATTGGCAAGTACAGGGTTGCACGATGACAACACTGATGTACCATACTCTGTATTTAAAGGTATCAAAATAATTGTTACTGTAAACCAGACGAACCAAGTCGAATTCAATGTCATTTCTGAATAAGTTGCCCACGTTTTCCAGCTGCCTTTTGCGGATGTTGGCCACAAGATAGCCTATTGCCCTCCTGTGGAAAGGTGTGAACAACTCCCACGAAAGGACACAATAGAGGCCTGCCGTTGGAAGAGGTGTTACCACTCCCTGGCAGGAAGCCACACAGTGTGTGAGCCCAAAAAGCAAGCTTCAGAGGGGAAGCCACCTTTGAAGGCCAAGTGATAGATATACACAAGAGGTTCTGCTCCTTTGTTCTGATAGGCAGGTTGGCATCGGGAACAGAGAGGGAAATACAGTTGCCAAACCGGTTTTCCTGTGGGTGTGTAGCCCTCAGGTAGACACACCTCTAGGGTGGGCTACCAAGCTCCACACACACAAAGAAGGGTTCTGCCATCTTGTCAGTGGGAAGAATAATGAACTCTGAGATAGCTAGATGCCTTAGGTTGCAGGAAATTATCATCCGGCGGGTGGGGACCTGGTAGCCCATTGGCTAGTAGTCACTGCATCTGCTGAAAGCAGGGTGTGGGCATACAAGTGGCACCCAGACCTTGGAACACATCGGCACTGGAGAGAGGACTGAATGAGGACTGCCCTGCTGTTCCCTCGACCTGGCAAAGAGAGGCTGCACGAAAGACTGGACTGCACCTGCTGATCCTTGGGCTTGTAAAGAGAGGACTGTGTGTCTGCTGCCCTTCTCGAGGAAGGTCTTCCCCGAGCCCCAGACAGAAGAGTCACTTCCCCCCCCCCCCCCCTTTCCGTGGAGCAACCTCCTGACAAATTATTTGTTTATTAATGACATATCTTGTGTTTTTTTGATACTATGAATAAAATAGACATTTTGTGTTTAAAATAGTGGGTATCTATTCTCTCTTTCGCGAGGTGCATCGTGTATTGAATACTGTATGCTGAATGTTTCTGCATGAAAACTATTTTTGAATTGCAAACTTAGTTTGACTTATGGCACTAATAAAAGTGGGCACCCTGTACCAGTCCAAACAACCCTTGTGGTGATTTAAGAGGTCAAATATAACCCTGGAAAGCTATCCAAGTGGTACCTGTGGAGAGCAGCCTTCAGGCTTAGTCTTGAAGGAATGTTAAGCAGCTTGTTTTACCAGAATGCAACCTTATAGTATTGGTTAAATGAAGGGAGAACCACACAGTGGTTATAAAAATATGTATTTATTGATATAACACTCTTTAAGTATGACACAGTACCCTCTACACGAGGATACTCACAAAGCACACAATACTGTAGCACAGAAACAATATTAAATAGCACTAATACACAGTGGGCTCCAGGGGAAGACCAAACCATATACTAAAATAGTGGTATAAGAACTACGACTCGGGTCAAGACAGTGTCTAGAGGATGTAGAATCGTTGGGACCCCAAGGAACCACCCAAGGATACCGTAGTACCAGAGTTGCCTATCCCAGGGAAATCGCCGTCGAACTCAATGGAGGACTTCGAAGAAGAGCCGCTGCTGGAAGGAAGAAAAGTCTCGGTTGGAATCCAAAGGTGGATTCTTGTTGAAGGATACCAGAAAGCAGAGGGGACAGGGTCTGGGTCACTCAGGAGTGACCAGGGGCTCGGTAGACAAATGCCCACTGATGTCGGGTGCTTCAGGTGCGTTGAGGAGGTTCTTGACTCTGCAGCCACCGGGACCAGGAGACGTTGAGGATGACCAGGAGCCGGATACAAGCTGTCCCACGAAGGATGTAGAGTACTGAGGGGTCAGTGTCCGGCTGAAGCACCAACAAGCCTTGGCAACGGCAACCCGCGCAGAGGGTCGAAGAAGGTTACGGTTCGGACCAGCAAGGTCAAGGAGACTCACCAAACACGGGGGAGTCAGGGCAAGCCTGGAGCAACCAGGGGGAGCCCAAGAAATGTAAAGTTGACCCTCAAGGGGACCCACAGGCCGGAGGCACAGGAGTCGTGAGGGGACCTCGAGCAGTTTCACAAAACTGCCCACGGAGCACTCGGTGCGAGGAGGCCGGAGTTCTTTGGTGGAAATGGTGCCAGAGGTTGGGTCTACTTGGAGCCCAGTGCACTTGTTCGAGAAACGCCAACAAGCATATGCACTTGCAAATGAACGTGGTGCACAGGGGTACGGGTATTGCAGCCCCCACGAGTGATTCTGACCTCAAACTTGGTGAGAGGGCAGCTCGGACTGCGGGTGGACTTGGAAACCCACCTGCTGCGTGGCTGGAGCCTTCGGAGTCCATAGGAGCTCAGGAGTAGCAGACCGGTCAATCGTGATGTGGTGCCTGCGGTTGCAGGGGAGTGACTCCTTCACTCCAAGGGAGATATCTTCGGTTGTCCTTGATGCTTCACAGGTCCTGCACGGAGCCTGTATGGTGCACGGGCACAGACAATGCTTGAGACTGAGAGGGAGACGAAGTCGAGCCCGAACGAAGTCCAGCGAAGTCAAGAGTGTCCAGACGGTCGAGGTTCAGTGGTTTCTGTTTCAGAATCTTGTCCATGTCGAATCTAGGGTCCTACAGCCAGGTAAGCCCTTTTGTACCCGCGGGCGAGGGTTGGACCGATTCAGGGGGCCCTCTGGACAGTGGGGAGGTTACTCCCCTGTCCTTTGTCCAGTTTTGCACCAGAGCAGGAGCCAATGGCTCCCAGGACTGGTTTGAACTGGGCTATGCACAGGGACACCAAATGTGCCCCTCATGCAGACTTTCGGTCGCTGGCAAGCGCACCCACCCAGGCCTAATACACTAAATCCTATCTGGGAGGTGGTCACACTTCCCTGTGACAGGATGCCTATTGTTCTGCCTTCCCCTGCTCAAGCTTGGCTCAGCAGCAGGAGGGCAGAAATGTGTCTCTGGTCGGCAGCAAACATTTTGGGCTGCCAGGGACTAGAAAGCTGGTACCGGGAACACCAGTGACCTCACAAAGCTCGTTTCTGAGGGGTGGAATCAGACCTCCCACACCAGTTACCGGTGTGGGGGTATGATTCCACAATGTTTGACACCAAACACGATAGGGTTACTTTCAGCCATTTTAGAGTTGGTAATTACGCGGTCGCATAATGCCACTCTATGTGTCGTAAATGGCTGATGCACTGACATCCCGGGACAATGGACTCCGTAGGCTGCAGGGGTGTCCTGCTCATGCAGTGGCACCTTCTCACTTAGAACCAAGCACCCTGCCTTCAGGATTGTTAAGGTCTGCTATAGGGGTGACTTATAGGTTTTAAGTGCAGTGACCCTTAGATATAGTAAACCTATATCTTAAGTAAGTGGTGCATGCACCAACTTACACATGCTGCAATGGCAGGCTTGTAGGTTCCATTTTGCATGGTCTCTCATGGGTGGCGTAATTCATGCTTCAGCCCATGGGTGGGGTACCTATGCCCTGGGTATATGGGTACCATATACTAGGGACTGACAAGGGTACCCCAGTATCCAATCTGGAGTGTACCTAAGTACATAACAGTTTAAGGAGAAAGCAGATAGACTTGGGTCCTGATTAGCAGGATCCCCGTCGGACTAGTCAAAAAGAGTGCCACATGAAGCAAAAAGTGGGGGTAACCATAAGAAGCAGATCCTACTTTCCTACACGACCCCCCAAACGTAAGGAGATGAGACTAACCTTGCCCAGTTGAGTCTTCATTTTCTAAGTGGAAATATCTGGAGAGTCCATCTGCATTGGCATGGTTACTCCCAGGTCTATGTTCCACTGTATAGTCCAGCCACTGTAGGGAAATGGACCACCTCAAAAGTTTGGGGCTTTCACCCTTCATCTGTTATAGCCATATGAGGGGCTTATGGTCTGTCTGAACAATGAAGTGCGTGCCAAACAGGTATGGTCTCAACTTCTTCAGGGCCCAGACCACAGCAAAGGCTTCCTCTCTATAGCTGACCAACGTTTCTCTCTGGGGGTCAACCTTCTGCTGATAAAAGCTACTGGCTGATCCTGACCCTCTGCATTAAGTTGCGACAACACAGCCCCTACCCCCAACTCAGATGCATCTGTTTGGACAATAAATTGCTTGGAGTAGTCAGGACTCTGCAGAATGGGAACAGTGCACATGGCCTGCTTGAGATCATCAAATGCTTTCTGACAGCTAACTGTCCACTGAACCTTCTTGGGCATTCTTTTTGATGTAAGATCATTCAAGTGAGTCACTATAGACCCATATCCTTTTACAAATCTTCTGTAGTACCCAGTCAGGCCCAAGAAAGCTTTGACCTGAGTCTGGGTAGTTGGAGCAACCCAGTCCATGATGGTCTGGATTTTGCTCTGTAGTGGTTGAACTTGGCCTCCACCCACAAGGTGGCCTAGGTATACAACCTTGCTCTACCCTATCTGGCACTTAGTAGCCTTGATAGTGAGGCCTGCTTTCTGCAGAGCCTCCAAAACATTCTTCAGGTGGACCAGGTGATCCTCCCGGGTGGAGCTAAAGACAGCTATATCATCAAGATATGCTGCACTATAGGCTTCCAGGCCTGTAAGGACTTTGTTCACCAGCCTTTAGAATGTGGCAGGTGCATTTGTCAGACCAAAGGGCATTACAATAAATTGAAAATGCTGTTTTTGGTTTGGCATCCTCAGCTAATCTGATTTGCCAATAGCCAGCAGTTAGGTCAAATGTACTTAGATACTTGGCTGAGGCCAGAGTATCAATAATCTCATCTGCCCTAGGAATTGGGTGAGCATCAGTCCTAGTGACTGCATTGAGCCCCCTGTAGTCCACACAAAACCTCATCTCTCTCTTACCACCCTGGGTGTGAGGTTTAGGTACCAGGACTACTGGGCTAGCCCAAGGGCTATCTGAGGGCTCAATCACTCCCAGTTCCAGCATCTTTTGGACCTCTGTCCTGATGCAATCTCTGACATGGTCAGGCTGCCTGTAGATTTTATTCTTGACAGGTACTCTCACCTGTGTCCACTTCATGGGTACAACCAGGTGGTTTGACTGGGGGTCAGAGAAAACCAATGCCTGTATTGATTGAGGACTTTCCTACAATCAACCTGCTGTTGACCAGTGAGGCTGTCTGCCAAGACTACGCCATCAACTGATCCATCATCAGGGTTCTGTGAGAGGAGGTCAGGGAGTGGGTCACTCTCTTCCTCCTGTCCCTCATCAGTTGCCATGAGCAAGCCCATGTCAGCCCTGTCAATGTATGGCTTGAGCCTGTTCACATGGAGCACACTGTGGGGGCTCCTGGGAGTACCAAGGTCCACCAGGTAGGTGACCCCTCCCTTCTGCTCAAGAATGGTGTGAGGTCCACTACATTTGTCTTGGAGATCTGCTGGGGCCACAGGCTCTACCACCCACACCTTCTGCCCAGGCTGATAAACAGTCAAGACAGCCTTTTGGTCATGCCAAGCTTTTTGCAATTCTTGACTTGCCTCAAGGTTTTTACTGGCCTTCTTCGTGTACTCGGCCATCCTGGAGCGGAGACCAAGTACATAGTTCACTATGTCTTGCTTAGGAGGTTTGGGAGGTAACTCCCATCCTTCCTTCACTAAACACAAGGGACCCCTAAGTGGATGCCCAAACAGAAGTTCAAAAGGGCTGTAGCCAACCCCCTTCTGTGAGACCTCTCTGTAGGCAAAGAGAAGGCAGGGCAACGGACATCCCATTTTCGCCTAAGCTTTCCTGGGAGGCCCATGATCATGCCCTTCTGGGTTTTGTTGGACCTCTCAACTAACCCATTGCATTGTGGGTGATAGGGTGTGGTGAATTTGTAGTTCACTCCACACTCCTTCCACATTGCAGTAATATAACTTGACATGAAGTTTGTACCTCTGTCAGTTAAGACCTGCTTAGGAAACCCACTCTGGAAAAGATTCCCAGGAGGGCCCTGGCCACCACAGGAGCTGTGGTGGTTCTAAGGAGTATGGCCTCTGGATACCTAGTGGCATGGTCCACCACCACTAGAATATAACTGTGTCCAGATGCTGTAGGAGGGTTCATGGGACCAATGATATCAATCCCAACCCTCTCAAAGGGAACCCCACCACAGGTAGTGGTATGAGGGGGGGCCTTTGTGGTACCACCTGACTTACCACTGGCTTGACAGGTGGTACAGGAGCGACAAAACTCCTTTGTGTCCTCTGACATGTGAGGCCAGTGAAAGTGAGGGACAAGCCTGTCCCATGTCTTTGGCCTAGGTGTCCTGCTAAGGGAATGTCATGTGCCAGGGTGAGTAGGAAGCCCCTAAACTTAAGAGGTATGACCAACCTCCTGGTGGCACCAGGCTTGGGGTCTCTACCCTCTGAGTATAGGAGTCCCTAATCCCAATTGATCCTGTAGGACCCTCTGACACTCCCAGCAGCCTCAGCATCAGCTTGCAGCCTGAGGGGTTCAAGAGAGGGGCAGACTTTCTGCTCCAAACTCAAGTCTGCCCTGGAAGGGCCCCCTGTCCCCAAGAATTCAACCTGATCAGGTTCCAGTTCCTTCACAGGGACTGAGATCATCTCCCTCAAGAGGTTGATCCTCACACTGTGTCTGGGGGGAAGACACAACCTTACCCCTCCTGCTCTTTCTCTTGGAAGGCCCTTGGTCCATTGTTCCAGGATCCAGGGCCTGTTCAGTGTTAGCTAGTTTGGCCTGTGACCTGGTCACAGCAAACACATCTGCAGTGATGCCCAGCATTGCTGCATGAGTCCTTAGCTCTACTTCAGCCCAGACTGAAGTTTCCAAATCATTGCCCAACAAACACTCTACTGGAAGGTCTGAGCTAACCACAACTTTCTTAGGGCCAGTTACCCCTCCACAGCTGAAATGAACAACTGCCAAGGAACGATCAGTCCTGACATTAGCATTGGTCACTTGGTACATCCCCCCCCCCCCCGAATGATTTGGTCAGGGCCCACAAGATTCTCTGTCACCATAGTGACACTTGCACCTGTGTCCCTGTATGCCATGGCCTCCTTACCATTGATTAAAGGCTGCTGTCTGTAATTACCCAGGTTACTGGGACTGACAGATAAGGTGGCACGATCCATGCCACCATCACAGACCAGCACAGCCTGAGCTGGAGTTCTGACTAGTCCAGAACCCACCTCGGAGCCCAATGTTAACCCTACTAATCCCTTGTTCCCTGTACCACCACCTGTACTTGTGCTAGGGGGCGCAGTTGCCTTGGGGGCAGTGGTGGTAGGAGGATTTTCCTTGGCTTTTGGACAATCCACATCTCTTGTCCCAATGCGTCTTTACCTTACACAAGTAACACCAAGGTGTCTGTTTGCCTTTACCTTTGTTAGATTGTGACCCTCCCCACAGATGCAGGTTTTTGGGGCCCTGATGAAGACCTCTGATCTTTACCCTTGTCCCCACCCTTATCTGGAGTTTTAGCATCTTGCTTCATTTGGTCACCACCATTGTTCTTGTTTTTTTGCTTCACCCTGGTTCTGACCCATTTATCTGCCTTCTTTGCCAATTCTTGGGTTGAAGTCAGATCAGAGTCAACCAGGTACTGATTGTAGGAAGCTGGCTTTGTATATACAATACCAAAGAGAGGTATAGTGTGCACAGAGTCCAATTGGATCCCCAAAGGTAGGCAGAGGTGAAGTTAGATAGCACCTCACTCTCTATTTGTGTTACTGTGGTCGAGCAGTAAGGCAGTATCAGAGGACAGTGTTAAGCATTTGTTGTCCACACCCAGTCAGCAAATGAATTCACACACTCAGAGACTGAACTTCAGACCAATTGGTTTTGTATAAAAATATTCTTTTAGTTATTTTATTTCCTAGAACCAAGCAAGCCTGGCACAGGTAAGTTGATAAATACTTTGCAGTAAATATACAGTTTGAAATGCAGTTGTAAATGTACTTTCAAATGGTTACAGTTTGAATTACTGGTAATGCAATACTGTGAAAGACTGTACATATACTTTGTATTGATTTTGCAATAAGAATTACAGGTAAGTTACTTTTACGTTACTTTTGAGATTACTTTTTAGATTACTTTTTCTACTCAGTGTGATATGCCTAGATATCACACTGGGACATTTCCTAGAGAAAAGGTAAGTGAAATCAGTTTTGCACAATTGTTATTTTTCAGGTTTCTATACAAATCAACTCCACACTTAGAACATTTTTCAGAGAAAAACAGTCAATAGGTTCCTATTGAGAGAAATGTAGTTAATGGTTACCAGGAAAGTAATCAGTCTTTGGAGTTGAGCTTCTGGGGTTAGAACAAGGGTTCCCGGGTCAAGGATGCACTCTTGTTACACCCTCAGCGACACTAGGGCTGCCGGGTGCAGAGTGCTGAGGGCCAATGTTATCCAATGGGGATAGGGGGCCTCCGGTTGGTGGCTGCTGGCGAGCAGGCCACAAGGTTGTGGGAGCCAAGCTCCTGGTGTTAGGCTCAGGGCAAAAGGGGATCCTGTTTAGCACAAAAAGTGCACCCGCAGCGGTGCAGGGGCGGCTGGGTGCAGGGTGCTGGTTTGGCGTTGGCTGACCTGTTGTTTTCAATGGGGATTTTCGGTTTTGGTTTTCAGCTGCAGGCTCGGTCCAGGAAGACTTCCAGGAGGAACCAACAGCTGGGCAGGTAAGTTTGAGGGCTCGGGGATGTAGGTGCACCTTGGGTTCTGTTCTCCAGGGCGCAGGGCGGCTGGATGCAGGGGTGTCTTTTGAGGTCGGATTTCACCTTACTGGGCCACTCGCAGTTTGGGGGGGTCTCCGTGCAGAGGCTGCAGGCGACGTCGGGGAGTCCTGGAGGGGTCAACCCATGGTGGACTCGGACTCTGGAGCGCTGGGGGACCTCGCTGGGATCGGTGGGCCACTCTAACTCAGACCGTAGGCGACGGGTGCAGTGGCGGTTCCAGGCTTCGGGTTTCTTTTTCCTCAGCAGGCTCTGAGTCTTTCTTTGGGGTTTCTTCTGAACAGAACTGCTGTTCACAGGTGATCCGGCCTTTGTTGAAGGCAGTCAGTCCTCCCAGGCGTTCTGGAGGTCGCTGACTGCAGGACAAGACGATTTTTGGCGCAGGATCTCTGGAAACTGCAGACGGGCCAGTATGGCTGGGGCCAAGTCAGTTGTTCTCTGCAGTCTCCTCTGCTGGGCGTCTTCTTTCGTCCTTTTTCTTCTTCGGTTGCGGGAATCTGCCTTTTTGGTTCAGGGCTGCCCCCTAAATACTGTATTTAGGGGGTGTTTTACGGGTCTCGAGGTCAGTAGCCAATTGACCTTAGGGTGACTACACCCTTGGTGTGCTCACCCCACGTGGGGGAGTGAGCACAATCCCTAATCCTGATTGGGGAATGCCTGCCATCTGCAAGATGGCGGGCACTGAAGAGTGGGCTTCACCTCGCCTCCCCCACCTGAGGGGTGGAGTTGGCAGAGGTGGGCACACCTTCTGGGCTGGCTAGTTTTTCCCGCCTGTCTTCCCGCCGAAAAGGAGGGGAGACAGGAAGGGGGCCTGCTCCTGATAGCAGGCGAGGCTGGGGGTCACATTACAAAGGCTGCCAGGCCTTTGAAGCTCCCCTGCCACAGATGGCTCTTCCTGGCCTGGTGGAGGTGTGAACACCTCTGTCCAGGAAAGGCTTTGTTTCTGGGCTCAGGGAGCGAAGGCTCCCACCCTAGGGGTCCAGAAACATGTCTTGTGGTGGCAGGCTGGTGTGTACCAGTCCGGGAACCCACCAGAGGCTGGTCGTTTTTCAGGGGGCATCTCAAAGATGCCCTCTGTGTGCATTTTTCATTAAATCCCACACTGGCATCAGTGTGGGTTTAATGTGCTGAGAAGTTTGATACCAAACTTCTCAGTTTTCAGTGTAGCCATTATGGTACTGTGGAGTTCGTAATGACAAGCTCCCAGCACCATATACTCTTAATGGCAGCACTGCACTTACAATGTCTAAGAATGGACTTAGACACTATAGGGGTACAGGGCTCATGCACCTTTACCCTCACCACTGGCATAGGGCACCCAGCTAGAGGGGTGACTGATCTATGCCAGGGCAGTGGGTTGTAGGCATGGCACACAGGGATGTGTGCCATGTTGACTCTTCACTTTGTTCTGCACCAAAACACGCAGCCTGCAAAGGCAGTGTGTGTGTGTGTAAAGGTACAGGGCCTCTAAGGGTGGCACAATAAGTGCTGCAGCCCTTAGAGGTCTTCCCTGATCACAGTGCCCTGGGTACCTGTGGTACCATTTACCAGGGGCTGACCTGTGGCCAGAGATGCCAATTGGGTTAGGTTTGGGGAAAGAACACAGGCCCTGGGAACCTGATTGAAAGGGACCCAGGGCACATCAAGTCAAAGTGCTTCAGTAGTCTGGCAAAAAGTGGGGGGGTTACTGCAACAGAAACCCACTTTCCTACACTGATGCAATAGCTGATGTTGGCAATTATTAAGGATCTGCTCCCTCCTAATCAAACTGTACAATCCCTTGAAATCATTCACTTTGCTGCCAAGAAACCAGCCTTCCAGAGCATTAATGGCACTATCCACAAAGTCTACCCAATCCTGATTCTGTGTTTTCTGGATGTCTCTGAACTTAATCCTATACTGTTCAGTGGTTAAGCGAAAACCATCAATGAGAGCATTCTTCAAGATTGAATAGTTGTCAGCATCCTCTTCTCTAACAGTGAGGAGCTGATCTCTACCTTTGTCAGCAAAAGAGAGCCACAAGATAGCTGCCCACTGCTCTTGAGGGACCCTTAGTACTTTACAGGCCCTCTCCAAAGCAGTTATCCACTTATGGATGTCATCCCCAACATGGTAGGGAGGGACAGTCTTGCTCAGGTTCCTATGATCAAAGGAATGTTCCATAACTCTAGGGACACTGTTGCTGCCACCATGGAACTTTAGTCCCAACTTTTTTCTAGCTCTCTGGACTTCTAGGGACTCTTTATCCAAGGTCAATTGCTGTTGTCTGAGCCTAAGTCTAGCTTTCTCAAGTTCCAGAAATTGGCACTTCCTGTCATAAGAGTGGTCCCTCTTGTTAGATACAGAGGTCCCTACAGACTGTCCTGAGTGATTAGACTCTGCAGAGGGAGATCTAGATCTCCTTGGTAAACTCTGCACTCCACCTGGAGGGGTGAAGAGGGGGCCATCCTGGCCTTCTCCACTGTCTTCTGGAAGATCTGAGTTATCCAGGTGGGACGCATCTTGGTCGCCCTGGTCAGGGTTAGATTCTAGGTCATAAAAGGTGTCACCTCCTGACCTGTCCTCATTCCCTGTCCCACCCACTCTCTCCTGTTCATCTGACCCAGGGGTCTTCCTTAGGTCATCTAGGAGTAACATCTCAATGAGGCGTTGTGTTGGCACTTCTCCCCGTCTTCAACTTTCTAGAGGCACACAGGGCTTTCAATTCGTGGAATGAAAGCTCACTGTATCTAGAAGGCAGAGAGCCACTGGCATCTCCTTTAGTAGACATACTAAGTGTGGTGAGGTGTTGCACCTACCTAACCTAGTGGGAACTAAACTCTCTCAGGTTGGAGAAAGGATGTGCTAAACCCTTAACTTATCCAACCATAAGTTTAGTAGAACTTACTTATTCTAAGCTAATATTATATGTACCTAGTACTTAGTGGTTTTCAGTTAATCAATACAAAGATTTATCTGGTAAAACAATGCAGGCTTGAATCCCAACCGCTGCACACCAATGTGAGAAGTTGGCCTGGTATATGCTGTCCACTAATTAAAGTGGGCACCCTGTACCAGTCCAAACAACCCTTATGGTGATTTAAGAGGTCAAATATAACCCTGGAAAGCTATCCAAATGGTAGCTGTGGAGAGCAGCCTTCAGGCTTAGTCTTGAAGGAATGTTAAGCAGCTTGTTTTACCAGAATGCAACCTTATAGTATTGGTTAAATGAAAGGAGAACCCCACAGTAGTTATAAAAAAATGTATTTATTGATATAACACTCTTTAAGTGTGACACAGTACCCTCCACACAAGGATACTCACAAAGCACACAATACTGTAGCACAGAAACAATAGTAAATAGCTCTAATACACTAGGCTCCAGGGGGAGACCAAACCATATACTAAAATAGTGGTATAAGAACCACGACTCGGGTCAAGACAGTGTCTAGAGGATGTAAAATCGCTGGGACCCCAAGGAACCACCCAAGGTGAGTAAGTAGGGACCCCACGGAGGACGGGTGCAGTGTGGGAACACGACCGCGTGCTCTGTACAATTCTATGGGAGAGTTGCGATTGAAGTTTTTTAAGGACCCTTCCAAGTGGACTTCAAAGAAACCCTGTGGAACTTAGGAGATTGGAGAGCCACCACATCCGTGGATACCGTAGTACCAGAGTTACCTATCCCAGGGAAACCGCAGTCGAACTCAATGGAGGACTTCGAAGAAGAGCCGCTGCTGGAAGGAAGAAAAGTGTCCGTTGGAATCCAAAGGTGGATTCTTGTTGAAGGGTACCTGAAAGCAGAGGGGACAGAGTCTGGGTCACTCAACAGTGACCAGGGGCTGGGTAGACGAATGCCCACCGATGTCGGGTGCTTCAGGTGCGTTGAGGGGGTTCTTGACTCTACAGCCACCGAGACCAGGAGACATCGACATCGAGGACGCGCAGAGGGTCGAAGAAGGTTACGGTTCGGACCAGCAAGGTCCAGGAGACTTACCAAACACAGGGGAGTCAGGGCAAGCCTGGAGCAACCAGGGGAGCACAAGAAAAGCAAAGTTGACCCTCAAGGGGGCCCACCGACCGGAGGCACAGGAGTCGCGAGGGGACCTCGAGCAGTTTCACAAAACAGCCCACGGAGCACTCGGTGCGAGGAGGCCGGAGTTCTTTGGTGGAAATGGTGCCAGAGGTTGGGGCTACTTGGAGCCCAGTGCACTTGTTCGGGAAACGCCAACAAGCATATGCACTTGCAAATAAACGCAGTGCACAGGGATATGGGTATTGCAGCCCCCACGAGGGATTCTGACCTCAAACTTGGTGAGAAGGCAGCTCGGACCTCGAGGGACTTGGAAACCCACCTCCTGTGTGGCTGGAGCCTCTTGAGTCCTTAGGAGCTCAGGCGAAGCAGACTGGTCAATCGTGATGTGGTGCCTGCGGTTGCAGGGGAGTGACTCCTTCACTCCAAGGGAGATATCTTCGGTTGTCCTTGATGCTTCACAGGTCCTGCACGGAGCCTGTATGGTGCACGGGCACAGACGATGCTTCAGACTGAGAGGGAGACGAAGTTGAGCCCAAAAGAAGTCCAGAGTGTCCAGACGGTCGAAGTGCAGTGGTTTCTGGTTCAGAATCTTGTCCACGTCGAATCTAGGGTCCTACAGCCAGGTAAGCCCTTTTGTACCCACGGGAGAGGGTTGGACAGATTCAGGGGGCCCTCCCAGGGGAGGGTCTAGACAGTGGGGAAGGTTACTCCCTTGTCCTTTGTCCAGTTTCACGCCAGAGCGGGAGCCAACGGCTCCCAGGACTGGTTTGAACTGGACTATGCACAGGGACACCAAATGTGCCCCTCATGCAGACTTTCGGTCGCTGGCAAGTGCACCCACCCAGGCCTAATGCACTAAATCCTGTCTGGGAGGTGGTCACACCTCTGTGTGACAGGATGCCTATTGTTCTGCCTTCTGCTCGAGCTTGGCTCAGCAGCAGGAGGTCAGAAATGTGTCTCTGGTCGGCAGCAACCATTTTGGGCTGCCTGGGACTAGAAGGCTGGTACCGGGAACACCAGTGACCTCACAAAGCTTGTTTTGAGGGGTGGAATCAGACCTCCCACACCAGTTACCGGTGTGGGGGTATGATTCCACAATGTTTGACACCAAACACGATAGGGTTACTTTCAGCCGTTTTAGAGTTGGTAATTACGCAGTCGCATAATGCCACTCTATATGTCGTAAATGGCTGATGCACTGACAACCCGGGAGAATGGACTCTGTAGGCTGCAGCGGTGTCCTGCTCAAGCAGTGGCTTCCTCTCACTTAGAACCAAGCACCCTGCCTTCAGGATTGTTAAGGTCTGCTATAGGGGTGACTTGTAGGTTTTAAGTGCAGTGACCCTTCGATATAGTAAACCTATATCTTAAGTAAGTGGTGCATGCACCAACTTACACAGGCTGCAGTAGCACACCTGAGGTTCCATTTTGCATGGCCTCTCATGGGTGGCATAATACATGCTTCAGCCCATGGGAGGCCTCTGGGGTACCTATGCCCTGGGTACATGGGTACCATATACTAGGGACTGACAAGGGTATCCCAGTATCCAATCTGGAGTGTACCTAAGTACATAACATAACAGTTTAAGGAGAAAGCAGATAGACTGGGGTCCTGATTAGCAGGATCCCAGTCAGACTAGTCAAAAACAGTGTCGCATGAAGCAAAAAGTGGGGGTAACCATAAGAAGCAGATCCTACTTTCCTACACAGTGTGACTGCTCAAAGCCACAGCTACCCTGGGTTGAGCTAAGGTTTTATAAATAAGCCTGACTGGACCCAAGACCGATTTGTTAGTTTATTCCACAGTGAGGTCGCACAACCACACCATATAATAAACTGCATTTCCTCACAGTAATTATATGCTTGAAGCACACCTTTGAGGCATTTAAAATGTATTTCAAGTAGTTCCACTGCTGGACAGGTAGGAATTCTCCAAACAGATTTGTTTCTTGGGTAGTAGAGTAAGTACGCTGCCTGCAAGGGAGATGAATATAGGCTTAACATGAGTTTTTACCTTCCTGTGCAGGCTAGGGTTGGTGGAGCACTGAAGGGTGCTTGGGGGCAGGGAACCTTAAAATGGTAATTCCATTTAAGAGTTGGAACCATATGATATAATTGTTGAAGTGTATCACTTTGATTCACTGGTGGTGGCGATAATGACATTTTTTAGAACATGACATACATCACATTGGGATGCGAGACCCTGCGCCTCCTAGGTGGCATGCTTCCTCATTGGGTCTGCTCTTCACCCTATAGGCTTTTGTGGCAGCTTTCGGCAGCACTAAGTGATAAAATTGGGAGGCCTGAAAATGTTTATCAGCGTCTCCCTGTGGTAAGATTAAAAGTTCTTAGCAGATAATGAGGACAGGAAAATCTCATACCTATCCTAGAAGCCAAAATATTTCAGCCATTTAACAACTTCTATTGGGTGTCTGTCTTACTTCTGGACAGAGCTCCCTAATTGTATAATAACACAAGCAAACTAACAAAGGGCTGTGTGCGTAGAAAGTGCCATTTGACTCCGAAATATAACGTGTGTGTTATATATATATATATATATATATCACCCTAATGGTTCATTATATGGGTTACACAGAGTGAGGGCGTTGGGCAGCCTTGGAGCACATTGGTTGCAATTTATGTAGTATTGGCATCAATATAATCGTAATTTTAGCTAACTGTTTTCTATGAAGGAAAATGGGGGTGGAAAGAGGAATACTGGCTGCTCTTACTGTATATGCATCTGAGCCTGGTATGTCCGAACATAAAACACAATTTCTTCCCCAGTTTCAGTACTATTTGTTTTTCATTGGAAAAGGCTGGCATTCAGGGGCGCACATCTAAGTCACTTGCTTATGTGGTGTGACTTTGTGTGCGTATGTATAAAGTGCTGCCGGTTGGAACACTAGATTGAGTAAACAATTCCTCCAAATTACAGAAAAAATGACTGTCAGTTGGGGGAATGTGATGCACCTTCAAGTGCCAAAGTGAAACTTCCATATGTAAGGAGGACAGAGCGGGCATAAATAAGTAGACACCAGTTTCAGCTGCATAAACGTAAAGGGAAACCAGCATGCCTCTTTTCCCTTATCACCCAACTTTGCTTCATCTAAGACCTTTGGCTAAAAATATGATTACATCTATGCCAATACTATTTATGTTGCAGCCAGTGTTCTCTATGGCTGACCCTCCAATCTCCTCTATGCAACCCATATAATGACTTATTAGGGTGAGTCTTCTAAATTTACCAGTTAAAATACAATGTTTCTGATATAGAAAGTGTATGTCACGATGTATGACTTATGATTGAGTGTTAAGATATATTCTGAGACCGCACACAGACCTGTGTTAGGTCTCGTCTGCGACGCTGCATGCGCTCCAGCTTGCAAGAGATCTTGTATACAACAAAGGGCTTGCAGCCCGCCCATTGGTTACCATTCGTTGGCTTCATTACCACTGTTATTTGCTGCTTTCCAGTTGGCCAGTGTGTGCTGGCTTCACTTCCTCTTCTTTTGGCTGGGGCATGGGCCAAGTACTGATTGTTTCAGTTTGATTGCTTTCCTTACGCTGATTGTGCTGTGATTGAGGCACTATTTTGATTTTTTTTTTTCCTTCGGCGAGACCTATTGGCTTTGCCAATGCTTGTCTTGTCTTTAAAACCCAAGTCCTAGAAATAGCATTGACCCCCTCAATAGCTCACAAAAAGCTGCCTCTCAGTCAAGGAAAAGAGCAGACCCAATAATGAAGTATGTCACCTAGGTGGTTGAGGGTCTTACTTCCTAATATCAATTGTCATATTCTGAAAAACAGGTATCGCCACCAGCAGTGCATGGAATCGATATGCTCCAACAAATACATCGCATGATCTAATCGTGTTTTCCACGCCTTTTTAAAAATTATAATTCAGTAGGGCGGCTCTGTTACAGACCCGTACCATAGAATTTCACTTCTCCTCGCGTTTATGCAGATCTAGAATAGTCTCTTACATTAACTACCTGCCCTTGTATTATTTCTTCATTTTAAGGATTGCGTCAAAGCCTTGGCAGGAGGTCATGTTGCGAGGATGACATGTGGAAGAGATTTTGTGGCTAGACCTCATTAGATTTTTGGACTAATTTGAAAGTGCTGGATGTTCAAAAACATTGACTATGAAGGTTCTGTGAGGGTTCTTATGGGCAACTCTGATGTGATGGGGAGTGACACAGAGCAGCCATTTCCAAAGTTTTGAACAAATGTATTTCTGGATTCCAAGATACAGAATGCCCAGTTGTCTAGGATAATGTAGACTCAAATTACTGAGAGGGTCAGGAAAGTTAAAGAGAGCTGGGATCTTCAGCAAAGAGCAGTTGCGTATCTTAATGTGCTTAATGGCCATCTAGATTTCTGGAATACTCGAGTATTTGTCAAGTTTAGTTGCTAACCTTTTTGTTCCCTAGGAGTTCTGATAGCGGCCTGCTGTTTGCTTTTTGTTCGTGCTAAATAAATATTTTAACATGGACTGACGTTCTACAGCTGCAAGCATTTAAGGCTTTAAGTGTCCGTCTGCCCCCACTCAGTGTTATTCTTAAACCTGTTGTAGATTTGTCTTCAGAGAGCGAGGATGCCCAGAGGAAAAAAGAGAAGCCCATGTACCTGAAGGACTATGAACGGAAGGTGATCCTGGAGAAAGAAGGGTGAGAGCGCTATTCCATTCTGGGCTAGAAGGGAAATGGACCACCCTGTATGCCTCCCAGGGAGAGGCCAAGCACTGGGCCAGCACAGACTGGCCTCTTCTGTCACCTATGCCCTGGGCTGCATGCCAATATATATTGTACTCCTGCATCATTGCCCCAGAGAGAGAGGTTAAGCATGTATACATTAACCTCTCCTGTATGCTTGCCCAGCAGTAGGGCAAAAGTTGCTAACCTACCTTGTGTGCCGACCTTAGAGATGGACATGGGACCGAGCAGGCAGTCTTCTTTCCTGTTCCTGCCGTTTCCAAAAAGCATTGGCAACGCCAATAGGTCTGGCTTTAAAACAATGTTGTATGGAATTGTGAAGCATTACATGCAAATGGCATGGGAACGAATATGTATTTGTGTGGAAGCAAAGAATTGTAGAATACTATTGGTGTAGGTTAAAAGGTCAGGTGACTGTTGCACTGTCAAGCCAGAGCTAATAATCCATGTAGGTTAATGACTGCCCTCCACCCATCTGTGGCGCTGCCAGAAAAAAACACCATAAATTATCTAGTTATATAAGACAATTTAATAGCATATGTGTGCCCTTGAAACTTCCACCTCGGACAGCTGGAAAATAAACAAAATAATCACAGCTGTGTGGATGACGAGCTCTTTTTTGTGAAGCACACAAATTCTGCCTAATCAAAACATGCAGTCCTGGCTCCCGACATATGGGTGGAGCCAAGGCCCCTCTCCTGGTGTTCTCACATAGTTGTCTAGTGAGAGCTGCGCTGTTAAGTCCGACCATAAAAAGAGGCCAGTTACTGCCTGGCCTCTACTTTCTACTATACAAAAAGGCCATCAAGGAACGAATGGTCGTCCAGTACTCTCTTTTTCGAGCCCTATCCTGTATGTCGGAGGTTGTGAGAGGTGGTGGAAAGGCAGGTGACCAATTCTATGAAGGCAGGTTCGTGGTGCCTTTGCTTACCTATTCTACAGATAACCAAAAGCCATTTTGTGGATTGGTGGAGAAACATGGGTCATATAGAGTGGTTTAATATTTATTTTCTCTTTTAGGAAATATATAGATGAGGATGAAGATACCGACGATGAGGACGCTTATAGACGGCACGAGGTAACATTCTGAAGTGCAATTGGTTACAAGCGCCAGGTCATTGTAGTGTATAGGGGTTGTTACATTGTGGGTCCCATAGCTTGTGATAGTATGCCCACGGGGCACAAGACCCAGGCAAAGAGGAGGACTGAGGCTGCTCAAGCATCCCTGAAAAACAATCCAATTTTGCCAGTATGCTTGGCATTATATGCTTATGAACCAAAAAAACAAAACTGAACACCGTTGCAATGTTGGAAATGTTAACAACTGTTACTATCATAAACTAAAGGGTATTGGTAAACAACCGTTTTTGTCAAAAAGAATACTGATGACTATCGTATTCCCCTCAGACACTTTGATTTTTTTTTTTTTGGTCTTATTCAGAATGTTTTCCAAAAGCAACTCAATACACCCGTGTTTGGTTTTCGAATGTGTTTACATTTGAACTTTCATTCAGCTCATTGGGGTCTGATGAGGTTGGCGCATCCAAGAGCAGTGATTTAGAATCTGCCTCCTGCACAAAAGGGGGAGAGTGCTCTTCTGACTGATGTTCTGCTGTAGACTGGTGTTCTGGAATGTAATAACTTGACTGTATTCTTTATCTGCTTCATGTGGGTTCTGCAGAGAGATGCCTCGCCAAGTTATGTGGAAGAGCAAAAACGAATCCAAGCCAGGTAAGTTTCCTTGCCTTCGAAAGGTACAAACATCCTTTATGGTCTCCCAGAATACCGGTGCCGTGCTAGTTTTTATTTTTTCTAAAACCGAATTGTGCCCTTCATAGTTGTTCCTTTACTTGCACGCTGGCCCTTTTAAATTCATTGTTTTTTATTTTTTTGTAGACTTTTCCTGATGACTGTCACTTGCTATCTGCTACCCATGAATGTCTCCTATTCAGAGATTGCCAACTTGCATAGGGCTATAACGAGCTGCGTTAAAAGGGCAGATAGCTACCTTGCCTTTCACTCTTCCTCTATTCTGGCTCCTCATTGATGTAAATTATTGGTAGTGAATGAATGAATAAATTCTTTATTGTATCAATTAACAAAAATTGTTACAAAAAGGTCAAGCAAAGTGTCTCCAGCACCAACTACTTCAATTATTGTGATACATATTTAACAGATCTAATATACATAGCTAAAAAATAGATCTTAAAACACAGCATTTAAAAAGTACAAAACGAATAAAATCGGTGAGAAGACAAATGTTAAACCTGTGAAATAGTTCTAGTCCATGACTAAGGCTTTGACTGAAAGTTCTTTCACCTTGTATGCAGATTTTCACTTATCTATCCAATTCCAAAAAGAATTTCATGGCATCTGTGCGGGTACCTGTTCGATGTTTTTGAACACAGAGGTTTGATAAAGTGCGGCGTGCTTAGGACTGCCTAGCAGTTCTTTCACCTTTTGTGCATATTTCACAAATCTGGCAAGTTCCATCGGGGTCTCCAAGTTAAAAAGAAGTTTCATGGCATCTGTGCGAGTACGCGTTCCATATTTTAAAAACAAAGGTTTCAATAAAGTGCAACGTGCATGGGTCAAGTAATGGCATGTGCAAACTAGATGAATCATGGTTTCCTCATACTGGTGACAGTCTACAAGTAGTGACCGCCTCTAAAGCCTTCCAGCGCGTGTTGATATCTTTTATCGGTAACACCATAAGTCTCACTGTCAGGATTTGCTTTAAAATTGACTTATTTAGGGCGGCGTCAAGATATGGCTGCCTTAATCGATCTTCGTAGGAGCTTACCAGTATCCTGATGTTGCTGCTGGAGAGCTTCAGTTCCTTCATGTCTTCCTCCTTGGATAGTAATCTAATTTGTTTTTTAATGTAGATTTTAAAGTGCCCGGCTGATATATAAAGTCTTGCCATTTAGTCATATCAAGGTGCAATTCGGTACAGGCAGTGTGCAGGCCTTTGGTCCACGAGTTGTTATTGGTAGTGTGTGTAGTCACTGGGCTTTGTCTGAATCAAGGCTTAGTGATTTACCCCATTTTGGCATAATAGCACCAAAGCCAGGGGATAATATAAAATACTACTCTCTAAAATCCAGACAGCAGGAAGAAGTACAGAAAAATGATAGTTGTGAACTAATTTCTGTGGGAGTTGCACTGGTCTTGTCATAACCGGTGCGTTTGACAAGATAACATGCAAATTGCCATGGTTTAATTTAAGTCATACACGCAATCTGGCAGTTACTAAAATGTATTGTCATGTTCTAATTTGACACATCAGAATGAATAAATATTGTGGGTTAGCTCTGTTAAATGGTGCTTAAAACAAGACTCTGTGCTTTCATATGTCTTGCGTACCTTGCCCATTAGTGTTTTATCCGCATACATAGACAAAAGTAGTACCTATTAGCTGAAAATTCATAATGTCCCTGTTAGTCCCCTTATATTTATAAGTATCTTTGCCAAAGGGTCTTATTTTCTGCTATTGTATCCAAAAATAAAAGAATGGGTTGTTGATTTGATCAGCATAAGAAAATGGTTGAGGGATTATAAATAAAGAATGCTGAAGTGTGTAAGTAGACGGACATTTAAATTATATCTAACAGAATTTGTCTGAGCATGGGGGCTGCTAGCCTTGCTGCTTTGGTGACCATAACAGCTTTAAGAAGATTTATAGTCCAGTATTTAAACACTTTCTGACCTTCTCTGTCAGACAAATACCAATTACTCACTTATTTTACTATGCCAATGAATGCCTGCTTTACTGCACCATAAGAATTTCCCACATGATCCCAAAAGAGTCGTATAGGGACTTATGACGTAACCTTGGTATAGCTAGTAATTGTCATCTGCAGATTATCATGCTTCACTCTGTGCCTTCACATATGCAAATGATAGCTAATACTTCGTAAATGTAAAGGGTGATCCTCCCTGGCAAAGTTTGATACCCATGTTTGATATCCTTACGTGTTGAGAGTCCTGTCTGCAGGAAAGTCTCCCTTCCTTTCAGCAAAGGCTCTCCAGAAATAAAGTCATATCTGAATCCCCTTTCTCTGATGTAGTTAAGATTGCCCCAGAGTTCATCAAGACCAAAATACCCAGACCACTTAATTGTTTGTCTCATTTCATTATGCTCCCTCCTCTTCCTAACAGCAGTTTTCCTACGTTTGGGACTCTCCACACCCATATTACTAAATTAAAAAGGCCGTTTTCTGGAGATAAAGAAGTGCTTCAGATTTGGGAACCCTCGGATTATTAAAGTGATTTTTTTTTTAATCCTAAGCATTTTTTTCCCCTTCATCTTTGGTTCGATATAACATATATATTTTTTTAAATATACCTTGTTTGCATGCAGCTACTATACCTTGGGAGCACGTCGACTTATTCAAATTTTACTGTCCTTTGCAGGAGAGGCTAGACTTAAAAAATACCATATTTCTTTGAAGGGGAACAAATTAAAAATTCCAAGACAATTAAGAAAGGAGTAGCATTGCATAATTTGCTTGGTTTAAATATTTACAAACAAGAAATCATGTAGCCACATATTCAGCTACTCATATAGAGAAAGTATCTGTCAAAAGAAAGTTTTTATGAGCCTCTTCCTCCTACAGAACCTTTCCCCCTCCTCCGACTATTTCCACCTTACATAAAGCATTCATCATGACCATCTGTCATGCTAGGCAACAAAGTGATCTAACTGAATAGGAACCCCTAGCAATTCTATGTATAAGCGAAGTCACTGTGAGAATCAAAAGTATTCTTACACAAACTCACCTAAGAGCAGTATAGTAAAACAGAATATTTGATTTCGGTGTCACTCCTGCCAGTATTGTAAAATGGTAAGTGTGGAATGCAGGTTAATGTCCCAGATGTGCTACAGAGGATTCATATATTTGCAATTTGTCTTGAATTACAGGTGCGAATATCCTCCGTGTTGAATATCATGACAGGAGGTGGAAACAAACTAGATTTAGCCACTATTTTCTTTGGAACTGAAGCTAACATTATGGTGTTATGTGCATTTAGTGTTGCCAGGAACTTTATCTTTTGAAACTGAAAAAATAGGGAACCTCCCAGTTTCTCAGACTGGTGGGGACAAAAAAACACAAGGGATCCCCTGGTTTAAAGGAGAGCAGGAACAGGGTAAAACAACTACACAAATATTGACCACCCGTCTCCCCTTAAGAATACAGAAAATCAAACTATATCCATTTTACTTTTTATCATTTCTTTTATAATCCTTTGCCATGTTTCAAAATAATCAATTTAACACATCACAATGTTTGCTGGTTATTTCATTAACCATTAATGAATATTTAATCTTGGATTTATACCCTGCTAACAAACATTCACACTTCATTAACTCCACTCAAACCATACTAAAATCAAACAAAAATCCCAATATGTGAATAATTTCAAACCATGGTATTTGTCAAAAAAGCTATCTTTTTCTTCTTTGAAAAAGATCGCTTTTTTGGAACGGAGCAAGATGGCGCCTGTGTGAGACGTGGGCTCGCGTCGCTCCCGACCTTGAATCCCCCAGCGCGGAGGAAAAATGAAATCCTACCGGAGTATGTTGTCCGGTCTTTACTTTCTCGAGTGGCTTAGACGCGGCACACTGGGAGCTTTTTCTCGGATGCGGCGGACTCCTTGGAGGTGTCGGGTGCCGGCTTGCGGCACCTTTAAAGTTTCGTGCCTGTGTGCTCGGCTCCGGCTCTCTGCTTCGGGCTTTCTCAGAGCTGACAAATCCTGCAGAAGGCCCGGCCGCGGGACACGGAAGACTGGCCCAACTGCTGGCTCAACAAGCGGACTCCCTCCCTCCTCATTGGATTGTGGTAAGGGGGCGAGGGGAAGCAGAAACCAGGAGGGGGCTCTAGAAAAGGGAAACCCCAGTGCTGTGGAAAGCGGAGCTAGGACCCGGCTGGGGAAATCTAGTGCTGCCTGGGATGTTAAAGGACCCCAACCCCTAATTTCTGTGCTGTTCTCTGGTAATAGCAAAGTCCCTCCTACGGCTCATAGACTAGGTAAGGGGCAAGGGGTGAATCCGGCCAGCATACAGGCTGAGGGAAATGCGGACGCCCCCTCTCTGGAGCAACAGAAAGTCACAGCGGCACTGAGCAACCCCAACCCACCTAAGAGCGAGACACTACCTCGGAACAATGATCCCCAAATCACCTCCATGACTAACGAAGGGACTGTAGTAGATGCAGCTCTAAGCCCGGATGCTCAAGAAGGCACTACTGGGGATGACCCTAATGAACAGAGCAACAAGGTGGGCCAGGGACATGACTGGGGCAAACAGATGCCACTGAGTGAGGGGTGTGTGGAAGCTCGACGCACTTTCCAGTCTGCAACAGCAGCTTACCAGGAGATTATCACAGAAGAGGCTGCGGGGTCCGCTCTGGAGGAGGTACGAGAGCTGGGGAAGGTGGTAAACGAGTTGCCTCTTAACAGCTACAGTTAATTCTCCTGAAATTGGGGACACATTTGTTTCACTAACGGACAACTCGGATCTTTCTAATATGGACGAATCATCATCATCTTTAATTGGCGGGCCAGTCTCAGACTCTTCCTCCAGCGATGCCCCGGAAGATGCCACCTGTGCAACCCAACGTAAATTGTCTGGGAGAGTCTCTCGGGGCAAGAAAAAAAGGAACAAGAAAAGGGGAGCCGGTGCTGAAGCCTCCAAAGGCAGTAGTGGGGATGGATCCATGGGTAATCTCCATTGGGACTACTCTGCAACTCGGCTGGTTTTCTCAGGAGAGGAACTTGAAAGATCCTCAAAAGATCACATTGCTGAAGCTTCTGGCTCACATCCGCAACCTTCCACCGTGGAGGGATCTCTGGCGACAATCCTTCAAACGATAAAGCAGGCCCAGAAAGAAGTCAGAAGTTCGAGTCGTCGGGCGAGTCTTGCCACGAAAAAACTGCATGGGACCGTTAAAAAAAATCAATAAAACCTGCTCAGATATCGCGGGCAGAATGTCAATGGTCGAGGAGCGGACTGAACATCTGGAATCCGAAGTAAAGACTTTAAAACTGCAAGAGTCATTGCAAGCAGCAACGATGGCCGATGTCCTTTGGAAGCTGGAAGATTACGAAAATAGGCCGAGGCGCAACAACTTGAGTCCTGGGAGTACCCGAGGGAGTTGAAGGCTCCGATACCAGGGCTTACATCATTTCACTCTTCAAGAGCGCCTTCCCAGAGAAAACCAACTGGAATTGGAGTGCAGAAATCCAACCCACAGGTTCTCACTATCGCCAAAGAAACCTCGACCTAACAAAGCAGTGAGGCCCAGGGTGATCCTGGTCTACTTTGGGAACTTCTTGTTGCGCCAAGAAATATTCGATCAAGCACGACCTAATGCGAAGGACTTTGGGGGCATCTCGTTTTTTGTAAGGCCAGGCTTTGCCCATGCCGCAGTATAGAGGCGATGGCGGCTACGGCAGCTGTTAAATCCTTTCCAGCAATTAGGAGCGGAAGTCTGTCTCCAAAACCCTGCCCGTCTGAAAGTGATTTACCAAGGACAAACACGTAGCTTTACCTCTGAGATTGCTGCTCAGGAGTATTTGAAAGAAATTGGTGGGGGGAATGCAGTTAAAGTATAGTCCATGTAATGTTTAGTTGCTGCTGCTCCCCTTCACCTGATTGATAGTAGGTTGTAATATTTCAGCTGGGTGGAAACACTATTGGGGCTTAATGATTAGCTTAGCTCAAATCTATATCGGTTATGTAGGATGTTAAGTCTGATGTTTTCCTTATGGGGGGAGTGACGGGGAATGCACACTTTCACAGGCACTATCATTCAGGCCTTTCGCCAGATTGCTCATTTGGTGGGGGGGGAGGAGGGAAGGGAGACTGGGAGGAGGGGGTATGGGGTTGGGATGGGGAGGGAGCTACACTGGGACAATGGGTACACAAAATTGCAGGAGGTGGTGGTGGATTTAAAGAGGAACACATTAATGGGCGATCAGCGTCAGATGTTAAATGAGAGATTGGAAAGGCAATTTAGGACGTTGGGGCAATGAGTAAATTAAGAATTGCCTCTGTGAACAACTGTGGCCTCAACGATAAGAAAAAGAGGGCAAAGGTAGCCTTAGAAGTGCAAGCTCTAGATGCAGATATAATATGCCTTCAAGAGACCCATATAGAAGGAGCACAATTGTCCTTATTGGACACTCTGGGCTTTATTTTGGTCACGGGTACGCGTCAAAGTTCGCGGACCTATGGGGTTGCAATTTTGGCTAAAAGGGATCTGACTCAGTTTTTTACACGTTTGCACCGATCAACTGGGTAGATGGGTTATTTTAGAGTTACGGTCAACTGCCTGTACTTTTACTCTGTGCTCCGTATACGGTCCAATTCTGGATGATGCAGGGTTGTATGACTGACTGACTAACGAACTGGTCTTGGCCGTCCCCTATCGTTTTATGCGGGGACTTAAACATTAATCTACCCAACAGCTGGTCTTGTGAGGAGCAGTATAAATACAGTGGCAGGAAGCCTAGGGTATTCCAGTCTCTTAAAAACCTCTGTAATGATCACACCTTGGTGGATGTTTGGCAGACCAGGAGACCAACCGAACACGGCTTTACCTTCTTTTCTTCTCCCCACCAGTTGCATGCCCGCCTAGATTTTTTTTTTTTGTTTCACACTCTATAATTCAAGAGTGTGACATTGAAATTTTCCCCCGGGTCATGTCTGATCATAACCCCTTAGTTTTAGCAATTAAGAAGGGTGGGTCCCACAAAAAGGGTAGTAATTGGAGCTTCGAGCAGGCATTACTAGTTAATAACGAGTACCGTACCCATATGAGGACTTGGATTGCAACCTTTCTTAGAGAAAACCTTGGTAGTACTTCCCTGAAAATTGTCTGGGATAAATTGAAAGCAGAGATTCGGGGGTAAACCCTGCAGTTTACGCTAAGTAGGGTAAAGATGGAAAAGCAAAAAATGCGGGAGCTATATGCCGCACTAGCTCTGGAAGAAAAGAAATTAATAGCTGCCACACAACAGGGGGGCGATACCCAAGAGGCCAAGATAGGGGTTATGATTGCTAAAGCAGCTATAAATGACATTACGATAGCTAAGACAGCAGCTAAATTTTTAGTTCATAGGGAACAAGCCTATGAATATGGTGAATTAGTCAGCCGTACACTTGCTACAAGGACCAGGCAAAAGAGCGGCCAGAATGAAGTCAGGGAGATAAGGGATCCAGTTCAGGGCATGATCTCCGACCCAGTTGGTATAAGATCAGCATTTAAAAGATTTTATCAGACATTGTATCTGGATACCGGGAAGGGAGAGCATGATGACGTCTACAACTACTTAGATCTAACTGTACTCCCTAGATTTGATGAAGAAGACCAAGCAGATTTAGAAGGCGCCCCTCCATGGGAAGAGATCTTAACAGCTATCTTATCTTTGGCTACAGGGAAGGCAGCTGGTGAAGACGGTATTCCCGTAGAATTTTACAGAGCATTCGCACCAGAACTTAGGGACTGCCTAACCGGATTGTTCACACGTATTTGAAGGTAATAAACCTCCTCATTCATGGTCGCAAGCTAAGATCGTGGTTTTCCCAAAAAATAACAAACCAGTAAGGGAGCTCGGGTCCTATAGACCTATCGCACTATTTAATGGGGACACTAAAATATTTTCTAAGATCTTAGCCTCCCAATTGTCCCCTATCATCAGCAAGGTAGTAACCGGGCGGCAACATGGGTTTGTACCGGGGAGAGACACCACGGACCACATCAGACGGGTAATCGCATTGTTTGATGCTGCCCAGGTAGCGGGAGACCCTATGGCTTTGATCCTGCTAGATGCCGAGAAGGCTTTCGATGGGGTCTCCTGGGACTACCTGTGGCCTGTGCTTGAAAAAGTAAATATTGGTCCTGATTTCCGGCAAGCACTTGGGGCACTTTACTTTAAACCAGAGGCTAGAGTGTTTGTTGCGGGGGAACTCTCGGAGTCATTTGCGATTTCAAGAGGGACCAGGCAGGGGTGCCCCTGCTCCCTGCTTTTATTCGCCCTCTATATAGACCCTTTTATCCGTAGGCTTGAGTCTAATGTGAAGATTCCCCCCATGGTATATAACGGTTGGGATACCAAAACGCTCACCTACGCTGATGATATCGCCTTAGTCACGCCCGAACCCGCTACAGCAATTGCTGAGATCGAGAAAGAAGCTGTGGAATTCGGAAGGAGCTCGGGCTACTCCCTAAATGGGGACAAAACAGTAATCCTGGTAAACAATCCGCTATCCTTGCAAGATCCACGGGTAGCCATGAGTGCAAGTTATTTGGGAGTTATCACTCCTGATCTGGATTGTATCATTAGGGATAATCTCGAACCTTTGCTTGAAAAATCCAAGAAAGATCTACAAAGGCAGAATAATTTGCACCTATCCCTGGCGGGTCGATGCAATGTTATTAAAATGATTTTTTGCCCTAAAATTCTTTATATTTTTCGCGCCATCCCCTTAGAGATAGGGAACTTGTGGTTTAAAAAACTGGATGAAATGATATCCCGATTTGTGTGGTCTTATGCCAAACCAAGGCGAGCCCTGACATTTTTGACCCTCCCTAAAGATCGTGGAGGCTGGGGACTTCCAAATTTAAAATTGTATTATTGGGCTACAGTTTTACAGAATCTCGGGCCCCTATTACTTGATAAAACATCCCGGCAATTAGGAGCTGAGTATTTCCCTTCCCCTTATGAATTATTGGTAGGTGAAGGGGCGTGGGGGAACTTATGGAAGCAAATTAAGTTAAACTACTTCAAACATGTTCGCTTTAAGACCTTACTGAATGCCTTCAAAATCTGGTCAACAGTCCGTAAATTAATGGGTTTGGGTCGACTTAATTTCTATACTTCTCTAGAGGATAATATTTATCTCCCAGGAATATTTGGGGACTCATATATTCAACGCTGGGTCAAAGCTGGCCTTAATAAGTTGTGCTTTTTTTTACTCCTTTGTTGGTTTAAAATCATTCCAAGAGATCAGAGATGAATTTGGCCTTAGCCATAAGGACTTCTTTAAGTTTTTACAAATTAGGGACTTTCTTTATCACAAGGCCGGAGGGGCGATCGGATTCCAAAAGTGCGAGCTGGCTGACACTTCGTTAGCTGGACGCAAACCTTCAATTGGTTTTATCTATTCCCTTCTTAACAAACACATGAAGGATGATATTGACAAACAGTCTTTGAGATGGCAAGAACAGCTAGCCATCTCAGACGCCTACTTTCGGGAATCTTTTACTCTGGCTCAATCATCGTTTATATCGTCTAAATTACACGTGCAGTATTATAAAACGTGCTTCAATCTATAATGCACTCCTAACAGGATTATAAAATGGGGGGACGGTAAAGGTACCCGATGCCCGTGATGTCAATTGAGGGGAGCCGATATAGTACACATTTTTGCCACTTGCCCGTCGCTATCTCTCATAAAATCTCAGATCACTGATTTCTTTTCTAACAAATTAAATATTTAGGTATCCCTAACCCCAGCTGTGATTCTCCTGTGAGTGCCTGAAACTGAGAGACTGGTAAGAGGTAGAGGGTTGGTCTTTATTACCATGACCATTTACAGGTTATGTATTGCCTCGGCTTGGTTAGACAGTAATCCACCAGTGTTTCAACAATGGTTAGCTAGGGTGTTGGCAACCTGTAATCTAGAAAAGGCAATCTTTCTACGGAAGGGGATTCGGAGCAAGAGGAAGGGCCTTAGGAGATGGGGTCAGTTACTGGACTGGATAGAATCAAGGAGTGGTTGATGTTGGGCATGATGCACTTTATCCTGGTGTGTGTATAAAGAATCCATGCACTTTGCTTGACCTCATTGGACGTGTTTATATTTTCTTCTTTCTGTTTCGTTTTCTATTCCTCTCTCTGTTCGTGGTGTATTAATCTGTATGGACCGAATGAGTTTGCTTTGTAACAAATCCAGTACCAATGATAAAATTGTAATTTAAATGTGTAGCTGGGGTGGGCGGGGTGTGGGGGTTTTATTGGGATAAAATAATGGTCTTTTCTTATATTGTGTATTATGTGTTTACAATTGACAATAAAATATATATATATTTTTTTTAATCGCTTTTTTAACAAATACCATGGTTTGAAATTGATCACATATTGGGATTTTTGTTTCTTTTAGTATGGTTTGAGTAGAGTATATGAGGTATAAATGTTTGTTGGCAAGGTATGAATGCAAGTTTAAATATTAATTAATGGTTAATGAAATAACCGGAAAACAAAAACTTTGATGTGTTGAATGGATTATTTTGAAACAGGACATAAAGGATTATAAAATAAATGATGAAAAGTAAGATGGATGTTATTTGATTCTCTGTATCCTTAAGGGGAGGCGATGCGGGCGGTCAATATTAGTGTGACAGTTCATTGAGGCTCAAACATAAGAAAACCAGGTCGCTATGGCTAAAGGCCGTCTGAAAAATATTTAAATAAGTAGGGTTCCTTTATAGCATGTGTATTTATGAATTAAGTACTCTATTGTCATTAAAATTATGAAATGGTTATAGGATATCTATATTGAGGCCCTTACGTGAAATTAATATAAACATGGAACTCGGTCATTCTAATTAACAATTTTTTTTGTATCCCCTAAAAAGACTAATTAAAAGACTAATAAAAAAGGAAAAGAAATACTTGCCTGTCTCTTCCCAGTACCCAGGCATGAGACATCATTTAAATTCATTCTTTTTAAGTATATGCACCTGATTCAAAGGACATCCTCTCACATACATGACCTAGGAGTTATAAAAAAAAATATTGTCTGAATTTCACTGCAATGGATGAAGGCACACAACAGATGTTTTTTGCATCCAGTCTATGGCCTGTGTAGTGTTGTATCTCTGAGGAAGTCTGTTGAAGCATGTGTTTTTTTTTTTTCTCTACAGCTTCAGGAAATTTGTGGAGGACAGTGACGGAGAAGAGAGCATTGGAGACGATGGGACTGCAGGACTTCTTCAGAAGCGCAGCAAGAGCAAGGAGGAGATGGTGAGCCTCCTTGTGAATGGAAAGAGTGCAGCCTCTGCTAGGGATATTAACACTTGTTTTTTCAAGTAACTAGCTCAACCTGTAACCACTTTGGAATACTAGTGTTCATTGTCTCCTGTAAGGGAAATCATACCTTGCTTTCAGCGCAGAGTTGCTTGACTGCTTTCCTGTGTTTGACTGTCTATAATCCTGGCCTGGTTGTGGCAGCTGTGGTGACTTAATTGGGTGGAAAATTGAGGTGATACAGACTTGTATATCTTCCCCACTCCTGATCTGTTGTGATTGTATCTCGTGTTTCATTGACTGTGGTCCAGAACATGGAGATCAGGAAGTTTCTGTTGGATGCCCATCTGCAAGGAGTCCTCAGATTGTATGTCATTGTGCCAATGTCCTATCACTCTTCCTTCCCCCTTAACAGGATAAAGAGGAAGCTGATTACATCAACTGGCTGAAAGGGCAGAAGGAACTCGATGACGCAGAGGAGGTCAAGGAGCTGGTAAGGGAAACAGAGGGGCCAGGAGGTGAGGGTACAGAATGTGACCATACCAGTGTCTCGGAGCGGCAAGAAAGGTGCACCTAGAGCTGTGCCTGGAAGGTTTCCAGCTTTAGAAATAGTATGTAGGAGGCATCTTTGGTGGGTTACATGGAGTCGTTGACATGTGGGTTGGTATTCCAGATGTATTGGGTGGTAGCGTTTTGAATTGAGGTGCATTATCGAAGGTGAGATTAACTTTCAGCGGATGGTGCTAAAGTACTTTATTGAGGTGCATTATTTCGGAGTTGAGAGAATCTTGTATTAGGAAGGGGTTATAGAGTGCGAGGTGTTCCAAGTATGTTTGGACTAGGTGCACTGGCATATGTTTCTACTGTTTGTGATGCTCATGGCCATGTTTCCCTTGTTTCAGATACCTCTGAAGGACTACTGGAGTAACCCTGAGTTGGAGGAAGGGGAGCAGTTCTTGCGGGATTATGTTCTGAACAAAGGTTACCTCGAAGAAGAGGAGAAAGCACGGGAGGAGGAAAGGCAAGTTGCGTGGTATGCTTTAGCCCCCTCCCCGTCTCCCTTCCTTCCTAGATTACCGAACCCTCTACTCCATGATGTTTGCTTTCCAGGCCCCTCCTTGCTTTCAACTTCGCAGATAGCTGTTGGTGTCTGGGTGTCTCCCATTTGCTCGAAGCATCACATTCCCTCTCCTTGCTCTAGGTCCTGCAGAGTCCTCCAGTACCTTTGCATGACCCCTACCCTTTTTTCTCTGCATCACAGGCACCCCTTTGGGGGTGCCCATGTGCTTTTTGCATCCAGAGTCTCCACTGCAGCGTCTTTTCTTTCCGATGATAGTGCAGCTGTATTGCTGCTGATCCCGGATTCTTGTGCCCGGCACATGGGGCCCACTTGGCATTAGGGGCCCACTTGGCATCGCGGGCCCACTATATTAGGCTTGTGTCAAACTGGCCTGTTGGGCATATTTTCCGGATCGTCCCCTTTAATATTGTGCAAGTGGTCTATGTTTTGGAAGTCAAAACCGGACAGATGTGTTCAAATACAGAGTTGTGACCTTCTATACGAGTTTACACTTTAGCAATGTTCACTTCAACCACGTTGCAATTGGCCTATAAGGGTCAAAGTCTGGAGCTTTGTCCTTTCTGCCTCTTTCAGAGGGGGTAGGGGAGGCTGACAACTGTTAGTCTGTTCTCTCCCTGAATGGCTTCAGCAGCACACCGGTTCTGGAGGAGGAGACTGACAAAACGGTGCCGATTTCTCACGTATACCGGTATTTTCACCTCTTTGCCTTGTATTATCTTTACTTACATTCAGTATATTTGTACTCTTGATGGATAGCTAAAAGGCAGAGTCTTTCTGGCTGTGGACGCACCAGTCATTTGTTCTAGAGTTTCTGTAGCCATTGTTGCTGTAAACTTAAAGTGGAAGGATGTAAGTCATCCTGTCAAAGTGATTGTAAAAGGCTACACTGCAGGGAAAGGACAAACACAAGAAGATAAAAGCCATCAAATAAAAAGCAAGCAAATGACAGTGATAAGAAAACCTTCTATAGTAAACTGTGGGCTCTAAGCCCACTGTTAAGTTTTTGATATGGTCCACAAAAGTCCTTCGACATCAGACCGCACAAAACTGTTGGTACGTAAGATCTAAAAATTTACAGAATGGCCGTATGCCCCGAAAAATAGACTGGGTATCTTATATTTATTAATACAATGGATAGAGCTTTTTAAGCATTGAGGCAGTCCATCCACAGCACTTTCTTAAGCAATACAGGTTCAGCCGCTCTCTAATTGCTCACACTACCACACTTCGCTTTAGTTTATGCACCAGAGTACACATTCCCTTTCTGAGTCTGGCAGTGATGCTTTGTGTTGGAAGCCGGCTCTCTATATAGTATACCAAAATGAGGTACACTGTGCAGAAAGTCCAGGAGACCCTTATTGGTTTACAGGGGCTTCCTTTAACAATCCCAGAGTGCTCTATTTGTGGTAGAGTGGTTGAGCAGCTTTAGGCTTATTAGAGGAGAGAGTGTTGGGCATTTGTTGTACACACAGAGTGAATAAATGAGTCGCACACTCAAGAAGAAATTCAAGACCAGTTTAGAAAATTAACATAGATTTTTATATTAATTTAGATACCAATATCATCGGAATCAGGTAAATAGTTTCAGAGTTTTCGTTTTTAAATAAAATAGCAAAAGCTGTCAGATTTGAGGCATGAGCCCCAAATGCGGTAATGTTATCTCATGGGAGAAACGTACACTGCATAGGTATACCTGCAAAGGGTAGTTGGGGTTGATCTCTTAGACTTAAGGTGCTTAGGGGGCCAAGGTACATAGAACCACCAGCAGTTTGGTTTTACCCACTCTGGTGTGTCCGAGTGCTGAAGTGCTGGTTGCGATGGTAGCCTTGAGTGCTACACGGTAAAGTCAGTGGAGAAACCTGTAAGAAGAAAAAGGCTGCAAATGGGGACTTGGCGACAAGTCTGGCAGAACCCAAAGGGGGGCTTGACTCTTGAGGGTCTCTGGTGCAAGGGGACACCATCGGTTGGCTCGCACTTGGGCTGTGGTGCTCGGGTGCAGAGGTGTTTTGTCCGACGGGTCAATTGAGTTGGAGGCTCTCACTTCTTGGGGTCGACCTGGGGATGAGGGGAAAACAGGACAGCAGGGCCACTCTCTCGGATGGCCTCGGTGATGCGGACGTCCCTCGTCGTAGGTCGGTCTTGGCAGTGTTGGTGTCAGGACTGGACACTTAACACGCCTTGGCTGCTGCAAGGGCTTCTGTACCCAGGGTATTGGTGCCTTGGGGGATCCATTGAGGGTTTAGCGGCTCGACACTCGTTGGGGAGACGGGGCTGACCTCTGGGAGCCACAAAGTCCTTCTCCTGGAGTGCTGCTGTCTCGGTGGACCTGGTGGTCAGAACGGTGTAGCGGGCAGATGCGGTCAGTGACTGCAGGGAAGTGGCACCTCCACTTCAAGGGAGATGCTGGCTGGTTGGCGAAGTGCTGGCAAGCCGCCAAGGCTTTAGGAGGATGCACAGCTGCTGGACGAGTTGGGTCTTTGCAGTTGTCGGGGCAGGGTTCGGTGCCAATTCCGGAGCTGGTCCACAGTTCTTGTGATGTTGGCTCTTCTTTGTCCTTCTGTCCCCGGTAGACAAATCTCCTTTCCTTGTGTCGGAGGGGGACCCCTAAATACTGAATTTAGGGGTGTTTTAAGGGAGTGTAAGGAAGTAGCCAATGTGCTACTTACCCCTGTGGTGAATACACACCCTATATGACCTCTTCCTGCTAGGAGTGGGCATAAGCCTGACTCGGAGTTCCTAGTTTTGCCAAAAATTCCTTCTTTGTTCACTTCAGGTAGCCCACCTTAGCAGTGTGACTAGCCTGAGAGTGAACGTACATTCTGATTAGCTAATTTTGCCACCTGTCCTGGTGCCAAATGGTTCTCGGGGCAGGGGGTGGCATTCCCAGGTCTGGGGGAAGCTGGAGTCACACATCAAAGGCAGCAGAAGCTTTAAACCCTCTGGACTTGATATCCTAAAACGCTAGCCATCCTGCTGGAGGAGGTGTGAACGGCTTCTTCCGGAGCAGGATTGATTCTGACCTCAGAAAGCGTGGGCACTCACCTGCAGGGGGTCAGAAACTTGTCTGTGGGGGCAGGCTGGACGTTACCAGTCAGCCAACACACTAGATACTGGTAGGTTTTTCAGGGGCACCTCTAAGGTGTCCTTTGGGTTCATGTCATCTAGTACTGGCAACAGTGCACATTAATTAAGACAATGTGTTTGATACCAAACATCATTGGTTTCAGTAAAGCCATCATGTAGCTGGGGAACTCATGATGACCAGTGCCCAGTACCTATCCTTAAGATGGCTTCCCTGATCACTTGTAATATCTAGTAATTGAACTAGACTTCACAGGATTGTATCTGCTCATGCAGATATGTCCTCAGGTGTAATATAATGCACCCTGCCTTAGGGCTCTAAGGCCTGCTATTGGGGTGACTTGCGTATATTGCATGCAGTGTCTGTTGGCATGGCACACAGGGTATGTGCCATGTCATGTTTTCACAATGGTTTGCACCATTTTACAAAGCCTGCAATGGTAGTCTGCATGGCTTTGGGTCTCTTATGGTGGCAAAATACATGCTGCAGCCCTTCGTACCCATGCCCAGGGTACCATGGGTACCATTTACTAGGGGCTTATAGGGGTGCTAATGTCCTTGCCAGTTGTTTAACAATTGAACCTGCAGTTTTATTTTAGGGAAAGAGCAGTGGCCCTGGGGCATGGTTAGCAGGGACCCAGTGCACATCAGTTGAAAAACATCAGTACCAGTGGCAAAAAGTGGAGGTGACCATGTCAAAGCGGGGCACTTTCCTACACTATGTATGTATGTATATACTAATGAGCGCGGCAGGTTAGGATTGAGATGTATTGGGAGCAGGGCTATTAAGTGGGCTGGGTCCTGTTGGTGCTCAGCACTGGCAGCTCTAAAAACCAGGTGCCGAGTCGGATCCGTACCGGGCCCTCTATTTTTGCCTTCACCCTCAGTGTGAAAAAAATCTGGCTTTCTTAGCAGTACCACCATCCCCAGCCTTTAATATAAATTCAAAGACACTACTTTATGTCTGCTGCCACAATCAGGAGCTAATTCAACGATGGCATTACCGGCTAGTGATCTGAAAGTGCATGGCACAGAATTTATCGGGAGCCATGGGTGTGATGGGCAGAACTCGGGGTGTAAATGTAACACGTATACAAATTATTAGCTGCTGAAGGCTGATAAAGCTGCTGCACAGTAGTAGAAACTTCTAAATATTTTTAAATCCCACAAAAATAAAAAGTAAATATTTTCTCACAGGTTTCATTTAAAGTTCTAAATGGAGCATTACGGTCTTCTTCAAAATGGTCAGGGCAAAAATAGCAGCCCTGCCCAGTCTAGCAAGAGAGGAAGTGCCAGGTATCGGCACACTTTTAGCTTACAATACTAAAGACGAGGTCTTAAAACAAAGAATAAAGCATTCTGTTAATTTTTCTTCCTCCGCACTTCCTGGGATAAAGAGTTTACTATGGCTGATGCAAAGTTCTGTTGAGTGGATTTTTTTTCTTCAGTGAAACGGAGCAAAGGGACTTTGTCAAAACACATGCATAAATATTCCTAGCCTCTTACACTGCTTTCTTTCTCTGACTGCCCTGCACGCTGGTTACTCATGGTCATTGCTGTGTCCCCCTCATGGAGTTTTTAGGTCTCGCAGACCTAGCGCAGGAGCGCGCATGCGCTCCTCGCTCTGCGAGGGCTTTTTGTCATTGATACGCTTTCCGAAGGGGACTTGAAGCCCGCCCATCTTTTTGATTGGGAGGCGTCATCCTTCATGCTAAACGCTGGCTTGTGATTCAAAAGGAGGCTTCTTAGTTCCTCCTTGTTACCGCCCTGTCCACTTTTAGCCCCGCCCACCCGGACTGGATCTTTTACCTTCGGCGTGATACTGTCTCCTTTAATTAGCCGGGAAGCACTTTTTTTTTTTTTTCATTCGCACGCGAAGCCCCCAGAGTAATGTTTTCCCATGTGCAGTAATGTTTTCTTTCCCGTGTGCAGCGCCGATTACAACATTTTCCAGGGCTGCTCTCCATGCCCAGCCCCGCCTGCGGTGGGAGCTACTGTGAGAACGGCCTGACTCATGGCTGGCGGTGGAAAGCCCCCGCTCTGCTATCGTAATACAAGCAATGACAACGCCTCCCCACCCATCCCCCATCCTAACCAGAGCCAGCGTCCCTGGTCCTCCATCTCGGGCCTCAGCGACCACCGAAGGCAGGGGATGCGCACACAACCTCTCAACCTCATATTATCTTGGCGGGGCAGCCTGGACTCAGAAACACCCCGATGCTCCGGGACCAGGGTGTAGGAAAGGCGTTCCACCCACTCGCCGGACAAATATGGGTTTATGAATGATCCATTGTGTCCTCCTTATAAGGGCATTGCCATGACGCACCCCTAGCTGTACGTAAAGATGAAGAGGCAGAAATGAGGCGCGTCTGTCTAAGATCACTGACATTTATAGGTGGCCCACAAAATTTTTTATTAGTCTCTGAGAACTTCTTTGCCACTGTCCTTGGCCCTCATCTAATTGCGGGCAGCTGTGGCAAATAATAGAAGTCAGACCTAAAGAATAAAAAGAAAATCACTTGCCCAAGATCACACAGTGGACAAAGGACAAATATGGGTTTATGAATGATCCATTGTGTCCTCCTTATAAGTGCATTGCCATGACGCACCCCTAGCTGTACGTAAAGATGAAGAGGCAGAAATGAGGCGCGTCTGTCTAAGATCACTGACATTTATAGGTGGCCCACAGAAAATTCTATTTGTCTCTGAGAACTTCTTAGCCACTGTCCTTGGCCCTCATCTAATTGCGGGCAGCTATGGCAAATAAAACAACTCGGACCTAAAGAATGAAAAGAAAATCACTTGCCCAACATCACACAGTGGGTGGGGGGTTGTTCGGGGGAGTCTAGACTGAACAGGATGTCTGGCCCAGTTCTCTTTAGGTGGCAGCGGTATAGATTTATTGACACGTAACTAAGCACACTTAGAGGCTTTCGATAAATATAAGTGACCTGCGTTATTAGACCACAAATGATGCGATATTATCACGGCTTAGTTATTAACAAAATGATGATGCAAACACAGAAAAAAAGTGCATTGAAACGTGTAAAACGGGCGCACACGTATCTCCCGTTCTCTCTACCTATTTAAATAAAAAATAAAAAACAATCGTAACGGCCCCCTAGCGACTCATAATTCGCTCCCAACAACCATATAACCATTATTTACACTGTTGCTGGGAGCGATGCCTCCGACATTGGGTGAAAGTGTGGAGGGCTGCAGGGGGCATAAGCAGCGGCAAACCGGGCTGCTAGAGGCAGCCGCAGGGCAAGGACAGCACACGGGCAGCCAGGCCATCTGTGGGGTGCTGTTCTCTTATAATTATATGAGCCCGTTTAACTTGCGTGGATCTGTGGCGTGTCTCCCAGCTCTGCCCACGGTGCAGTGTGCGGCAACTCCTAGAAGCGGCTGGCAGCTCCTGGAAAGAGAGATTGGGGGGGGGGGAGGGGAAGCGCGATAGGAGTCTGACAGCTGTAGAAGAATAAAAGTCCGACCGCTCTGTTGGGGTCTGACAGATCAGGAGGAGGTTTCTTTAAACGGTGTCAGAGCAGGCGTAGGCATGGCCACACGGCTCAAAGAGGTTGGAAGGGGAAGCCATTCTCGTGTGCACTGTACTCTGCACTGTTTACAGTGCAACCCTCCTCTGTTTCCACACACTGACCCCGCCCCACACTGCCAATACTTGGTAAAAGTCCGAGCTCTGGTGTAGGTAGTTTAGCCAGACCCCCTGTGTCAGCATCGCGCTTTCATTCCGGTAATTTAAATGACCACCTCAGTGCAGTATGGGAGTTGTAGTTCTTTACTTTGGCTTCAAAATTTTTCGAAGGCACGGACATCCGAGGACTTGAAAGCGGCATTCTGTGGGTAGCAGCGAGTTGACGCCCTTGGTGTAAGGGCGAGCACATGGCGTGCTTGGTGTAACGCCCCGTATATTGCATGTGTAAGTTGCTGCCTCGTGTCACATATATATATAACCGGCCCATGGCGTGTGTGTGGGTTTGGTGAACGGTGGGGGCAGGGGGCTGCAATTCCCAAGTGGCTGATATAAATGAACTGGACACACATATAATGTTTCAGATGGATCGGACACTCGCATGACTCCAGGGTGAGACCGGGAATACGTGGAGCGTGAGAAAGGGCTCGGACACACACAGATTGGACATACAAGACAGGACCACCGGGCGGGGCGAGTACACGGGGCACTGTCGAGGAATTTAACAAAAATAGGTGTAAAGGGATTAAACATGCGCACATAAACACAACTCGAACCCACAGGGGCTGTGCAGCAGGATACTATGCACAACGCTGCAGTTGGGGAGCGTTTCCCTCTCAGAACTGTGCTGCACAAAAGTTCACACACGCCTGTTTGTGCCCCTATATATCTCTGTCAGAGCATGGCCCGCTGTCTCTTTTCATCGCCAATTCCCTGCCTCTCTCACACTGTTTCCCGCTCTCACACGCTCTTTTCGCTTCCTCCCTCTCTACTCGGACTCCAACTCTATCTCCGTCACGTTTTCTCTCTCCCCCTTTCTCTTTCACACTTCGTTAATCTTTCTCAGCTTCCTTTCTCTCTTTTCTACACCCCCTCTCTTTTTTTCTTATCACACACTCTTTCCCCAATCTCTCTCCCTGCCTGTCTTTTCTGTCTCTCTCCCCTCGAATAAATAATGGCAGAAGTAAAAGTCGAAAATTCGATCACAGAGACAAGAAATGACAGTGACATCAGTCGAGATATTTTGTATTTAGTGGAAACCAAACGAAAGAGGGGCCGCTGCAAGCACTACGAAATTTCAAAAACGGAATTAATAAGAAGTGCACTGTAAACCAGCCATCAAGAGAAACTTTTCAAAGTACCTTTTTGGAACAATTCTAAACTTTAAACTATAATCACTTTTTTTTTCCCTTCGTGCAAAGCCCGTTTGCAAGTAATTTCGCCCGTACACGAGGGGGTACAATTTCTTAGCTACTCTCTCTCCCATGCTATAAAATATCGGGCACATACCCCGGTTTCTATGCCATTATTTCAGTGTAATCTATTATTTATAGCCAATGGGTCTCTGTATGTCGGGGAGTTGTACTTCGTAGTGTTGCAGAGCAGGGCTGTTCCCTCGCACGCCGGAGGGAACAGTCCAGGAAGTAGATCAATGTGGTGCTGTGCATTTTCGGAATGGAAGGGCAGACTCAATACGTACGTTGTTTATGCAAGGGTGCACTTCAATTTACCATAGCTGCCGCCCGCTGTTTTTTCCTTCTCCATGGCGCACGGGTGGCTCTGCATGTGAACTGGAGGTTGGTCCAACATGGTTTATTGCCCCTCACAGCGTTTGCTCCACCGGCCAAGAACAAGGACTCCAGCAATTTCCTCTTTCCAACTTAAAAAACAGCAAGGGTATGTGTTTGAAGTTTCTATTGCTATTGTAAATAACAATGCCTTTTATTTATGTTTTAAAAAACAAAACAAAAAAACATTGTCAATAACTCAAACTAATGTCAATGCGAGACCTATTGCATTTCCAATGCTTGTTTTCAGTTGCGGCTGGTGTCGGGGCAAAGTGGGAGGGGGGGGAACAAAACAAAAAAACAAATAGAATAAAAATGTACCTGAATCCCGGCGCTTCGCTGCTCTTCTGGCTCCACTGCAGGCACAGGCTGCTAGACTGCCCTGCGGGCAATCCTGACTCTGCTCTCACAGCATGAGAGCAGCGTCCGGATTGGCCTGAGCACCCTCGATTTGCACTCCCAGGGAGACTAAGCCTGCTGTCTCCAACTGAGCAACGCAGCTGGGGTTGGAGACCGCTTCAGTGCGCATGACGGTTGGGCCGTTATGAGATGGTCGACCTAACCGTCATGCGCACTGACAGCAGTTCACCTACAACTCCCCTTCGTGCCTGTCATCCGTGTGTGTGTGTGTGTGTGTGTGTGTGTGTGTGTGTCGGTCGCTCCTCTGCCGTATTTCTTAGCACTTCATCAAGTATTACTGTTTTCTCTCTTTTCCAGGGCTGCCAAGACTTTTAGAATAAAGCAAAACCTGTATCTATAGCTAATGGGTATCATATTTCTGCATAATGTTTTCAAACGGAAAGTGACCATTTCAGCACTGTTCACTCACAAATACAAGTAACGCAAACAGTCTCTGTTAGGCGTTTGTATGCAGTGTATGAAAATGGGCAGTCTGTAGTAACTAGTGCAGAAAATGTGTCATTTGTTTAAAAATACAAGTTTGTCCCACAAATGTCCTTTTCAGACTTGCTATGTCTAATGGTGCAGAAACATGTTTCTGTATAAACCTAAATGTATTGTTGATTGTGGTTTTCAGTTTATGGTTTTGTGAAAGAACTGTTTGTACAGTGAAGGGTTGTAATCCCCTCTATTAGGTCACACCCTTCGTTACATATGCCACGCCCCGTTTGAGCCCCCCCCTTTCAATCCCACTTAACGTACTGATTGGGTAAGCCTGGTACTGGTATAGCTGGGGGCGTGCAGGTCATGACCGAGGTGCATTGGCTGTGAAGTAAATGTGTGTGAATGACGGCAGGAGGTGCTGCAGGTCAAGGTTTAGATGCCCCCACAGAAATGAATTTGCTGCAGCAGTGAACTAGCAGCGGGCGGTGCAAATCAAAATGTAGACGGTGGAAAAAGCTGCTTGCCAGTAGGTGAAGAGCAGGAGCTCCTGTGGGGTTTAAGCCTGGCCGAGCTGTGTGTACCCGTGCTGTAACAGCTGTAGTACTGCACGTCAGGAGTGAGGTGCACTGGCTGTGTGGGTCTATGCTGTAAGTAATATCTGTAGTACTGCATGCCTGGATTGAGGTGCACTGGTAGAGCTGTGTGAGTTCGTGCTGTAATATCTGTAGTACTGCACGTCCGGAGTGAGGCGCACTGGCAGAGCTGTTTGGAAAGGAAAGGCGGTGCTGCAGCTCCGGTTTGAGAAGCATTGTCGGAGAGGTGTCCGGGCCCCAGCACAGGAATCTGAGGGAGTGTTGTTGCACACGGTTGCGGTGCGCCGCGGGAGCTGCGTGTTTGCTGCATTGGGATAGGAGAGGGTGCTGCACAGAGCACTGGCAGAGCTGTGTGTCCACAGTACTGTAATCGGGGTCATTAGCTGCTCTTGTGTTTCTCACTGCCACTTTTGCCGCTGTTTTCCCTGCCTGTTGCAGCCTTTTGATGCCAGAACTGATACAATCCTTTAAACTGCTACACTGTGGGAGCTGCTCGTAGGCCACGCTCAGAGCTCTGCTTCAAGCCGCCCCTCACCCAACCCATTGCCCTTCCTCGCAGCGGCAGGAATAGCCCTAGCGCTGCCAGCATTACCCCGAGCTGCTTTGCCTTTTCCCGTTTACCTTTTTAGGGCTCGCGCCTGCGTTGCAGTGCGCAGCACTGCTCGCGCAGCGAGAGCCCTTTTGTACGGGCTTCTGAAAGCTGCTCACACGCTCGTGCGTGTGATCAGGCTTTCGCTGGCTGCCATTGGGTTTAGCGTGTTTTTTTTATAAAAATAATGCACGCAATTGGGCAAAGGCGGGCGCATGTCCCGCCTTTGCTCCGCCCATTCCCACCGGTGGCCAGCACGCGCAGCAGCGCGCGTTCGCTTCGCTGCCGCGCTCCCTCCCCCCGCTCCTATGTGGTGCACGCGCACCAGTGGTGGAAGTGGACGGGATCGGCAGGCTCGGCTTTTGGGGACGGGCGGAACGGGCAGAGAAGGAAAAGGACTCTGTCTTCTCCTTCGTGCCCAGAGAATACACACCACATTGCTCAGGTAGAATGAAGGGTGTGTGTGTACGTATAGATAGTGCACACACGACAGTGCTCATGTAGAATGAAGGGTGTGTGTGCAGGCAGTGCGCACAGCACAGGCTTCAGGTAGAATGGACAGTGTAAAATTCAGAGATCACTCCGGACCGGATAATTTCAAGAGTTGCCTGCTTGCTTTTTAGAATATTTGCCTGTGAGCTGCTAAAATGCTAAATCTTTTTATTAATCAGTTTTGATCACCCCACGAATCACTGCTAATTTTGCCTCAGCTTATCTTTGCGTGATCTGTTATAATAACGTTCCTTGAAAGTTTGAACCGGTCCTTTCAGAGTTCCCCGGTGCATGCTAAGGTTGGGTGAGTGCTGTATGATAAACCCACCACACCAAAGCACACTAGACACGGGCACAGCGGCGCTCGAGGCGAAGAACGGATTCAGACGGAGAAATCCGAAGTGTTCTCACAGAGATAAGAAAGTACTTCAGATCTCTGTACGGGCTTTCAGCATCCTTTGTTCAAGCGCATCCCCCGCTTAGCGCTGCGAAGTCTTTGCATCAGAATTTGAACAATAAAAAGCTGCCAAACACAGCAGTAACGTGGCATAATCTGTTTATGAATTTTAATCGTTCAATTGGCATTTGGCACTGATCTATTCTCCGATATTTCCAAGAGCAAAAGAAATTCCACGATACGCTCCCAAGCATGGGCTTCCCGAAAACGAATCTGCGATCTGTGTGCATAAAAAAACAAGGACAGTGTCCAGTTTTCCTGCCGCTGGCAACTGGCCCCCTCTCTTTGTTCCCCCTCTTCCCTCTCTTTCTGTCTCGCTCCTCCTCATTTAGTGAAAACAGCGTATTACCTTCTCTTTCCTCCTTTCGTTTATTTGCTCCCCTGTGAAATGGATCCCAAAAAGAAAAACACTTTTGCTGGAAACGTCGTCTTTTTCTGACATTTTTTAATTTTAAGTGCAGCCTCGGGGTGGAGAGAAATAAAACATTCAAAATATGAAAAATAACTAAGTAACTAACTAGCAAGATAGAGTGGTTGCAAGGTGGCCAGATTGATTTATTCACTCCTAAACACATTAGCGCCACTTTACAGTGTTTGCCAGTGAAGCGCTACTTTTGTTTTCTCGTCGCTCTTTGAACAACATTGTTTTCCCTTGGTGGAAAAGTGCACTATTCCTGGAGGTACTGAAATACCTGCTTGATGGGTGAATTGGAAAACAAAATGCATACCGCGGCTCTGTATTTACAAATGTGGTCTTTTTAAACCATACTGCTTACGTTTTGTAAGAATATAAGCAATGGGCATTGAAGCGGATTCCTTCTGGGCCCTGTGGTCATGGCCTTAACTTTTCAGGCAAAAGCACTCACTAATTTCTGAATAATGAGTGTAAAAAGAACAAGCATTTGCAATGCAATAGGTCTCGCATTATTAAAGTTTGAGCTATTGGTGTTGCATTATTTAGCAATGCCAATAGCTCACACTTTAATAATGCGAGACCTATTGCATTGCAAATGCTTGTTATTAATTATTTTGAAGAGGTACTCCTTTTTAGGTCTCGCCTACGCAGCGCGCATGCGCTCGCCTACGCTACGCGCATGCGCTGCATAGGAGGGGACCTTTTGGAATCGATCAGCATTTTGGCTAAAAGCGTGCACGTTTTGCATTGCTTTCTATTGCAACGCGTGCACGTTTGGCGTTTCCCTTGCGGGAGCGAGCATCGGCGCCATCTGTTTGTAATTATCTTGAAAACAGATGGTGCCCCTGCTCGCTCCCGCAAGGGAAACGATGTACATGCCCTCAGCCGCACGCAACGGGGAGGTGACTGACAGCACGCACTTTAAAGGTTCCTTTTTTCTCACTTTCACTTTCTTTCTGCAGGGCGTCCCACGTAGATTATTACTAGCACGCTGCCCGCGCGGACGAGGAAATAAACACCAACAGCCTGGGACAGAGCCGGGCTGCAGCCAATGCACACAGAGGCCCCCAGCCGTGACGAGCAGAGACGGGATTTGTCCGGCCCTGGAGGAAGCTCCCTAGCGCGCTGGCAGCAGCGGGGCGCTACATAAGGCCCGGGCACGGTTACGGCGTGCAGACTTTATCCTAAACGTTGCGTGCAGCAAACTACAGCATCTGCACACCACCTCTTCAGGCAGGACTGTAGACACACAGTGCAGTCACCTGGCGCTGCACCAGTGGTACCTGCACGGGTCCGGTGGTCTCTTCTGGTGGGAGTGTACGCACACGGTGGTTTGTGGGCAGAACGCAGCTGCAGGACCCGCCGGAAAGGCTCCTCTACCTGCCGGAGTCGGGAGCGGCGAATACCTGTGTGCCTACGTGCAGCTTCTGAGCACACCCAGCGCCTGGTGTCCCCTTGCTGCTGCGAAGCGCTGCTCACCCGCAAGGTTGGTTACACCCCCTAAGTCCAAGACAGCAAAGAGCGCTCCAAGCTTTCTGCAACAGGTCAGTCTGGAATTGTATGAATTAAACCCCACCCCTTCCCCCCATCCTGCTAGTGGCACTGTTATTATGGAAAACGCGCTGCAATTGTCAGTCACGGGCAGAAGACACTGCGGTTGAATTCCACGGCCTTCTATCCAGGAAACGGTCCGGCCCACGCGGCAGCTGCCGGGTCCCCCTCTCCTCCGCTGTCGCTGGTCATTGAGGTCGGGATTGCGGAGTCCAGTTAGTACAGGGTCACTCCTGGCAAGTGTCTAGAGTCCAAAAATGCCCCAATGTGCACTGTGACCGGTTCGGCCATGTTGCTAAAAATGTTTCCTCTTTTAATATGGATTTCCTTAGTTCATCCTGTGTTTTTGCAGGAGCACTTTAGTGCATTTCACAGGTGCGCTGCACCACTTCCGTTGTTTCAATCACATAAAAAATACTGACAAATATTTGTTAATCAACTTGTAAGTTCAGCCCGACTGAATGTGCCCCACCTAGTGTACAATTGCAATACGTCCTACTTGCTCGTCTGACACCTTTCAGTCCTTCATTGACAAGTGAATGTTTAATGTGCACATACGCTTTGGCCTAACTCCCGTATTTTATGCGTTCAACCATCTACGTTTTGTTTTTTTACCTAGGTTTGACATACTCTTGGTAAAACTTCGTAAACGTTGTATGCATGCATTCTTATCACTTTTTTGCACATATGCAATACAGCCCGTTCACTTCGTGTGTCTGGTCTAGTTATGTCAGTCCGTGGTTATTTCCTAACAGTACAGCGTATAGCATCAGCCTCTAGGCAGTTGTGTAATGCGAGATGCATTTGTTGAAGAAGAGTGACTTTTCTTTAATACAGGCAAATTGTGTATCAGAACGCGTTCACCCGACTTGCTCCGAGCGCCGTTTAAAAGGCTGTAAATCATGGTCTAATCTCGTCGCATTCCTTAAGACGCAATGAACGTCGAGGGGATGCAATGAATTTGAAGTCCCATTGAGATAGTCCAGTTCATGGGTAACAGCAAAGCTGCAAACTGGTGGAATACAGAAAGAACCCTATTATGAAACCTACAGGGGTCGTCTACCGACGGTGGCCCCCGTACAAGGCATCTGAACAAGACCATCATAGCGGTAACCAGAGGTCCAAGCCCAACAACTACAATGATGCACTGAAGCGTGTACAAATGTGAGGAAATCAAAGGTTTGTGCTGGGGCGGAGCGGGTGGCCCTCAGCCTTTCAGGGGTCAGCAATCAGGCAAAGCAATAAATATCTGTGAGTTAAGGTAGACTCAGGGGACCCTTCTCACATTCTCATACAGAGTTGAGAATAAAGGAACTTTATATACTATTCTGAGTGTGCATCATTCGTACAAACCCTTGTGCGCCCGCCGTGGAGCTGGATTCTCTGCTGTGACACAAGGGCATGTACTGAAATCAGCGTAGAACCCTTCAAGGGCCTCTTGCGTACCAGCTCTTCCTGCTATCTACCAAGTGCACTGAAGACCAGCACTGCCCAGTGACACCACTTTGTGCGTTTGTTTTATAAACACTGCAGCGTACACCCCCTTTTATGTAACCCATGCCTGCTTGGGTCCATCTGTCACCCTACAAGCAAAGCAGACATTGGGCAGAGATGCACCCATCCTACAGCTCGTGCTTCTATCATTGTTTGAACTAAACCTATAATCCCATCTCCCAGACTGGAGGGTTCCCTAGACTTTCTGCGCACAATAAGTGGGTGGGAGGCTCGACCGAAATGTGGAGGGGGGCTGGGGGGAATTCACATAGCGGATGCTTCGGCTTAGTACTTCTAAATATGTGCCTGCTCTTCTCTCTGCCTGCTCATCACACTGCACATTACCCAACACTGTCTGCAGCTGCTCTGCCTCCTGCCAATGGCACTATCGTCCCTTCCTCCTGCCCCTGCATTACGCAGCACTATCAGACTTCCAAGCCATCCATGCCTCTAACGGCGTTCTCTGCCCCTCCTTCCCTCCTAACACGGAACATCTCTCTGCTGCCCAGACCTCAGATCTCCGCCTCCTTCAGGTTCCATTCCCCCATTCCACACCCCACAATGTCTCCAGACCGTCACACAGCGCTTGCTGCCTCCTTTCTGGGCATGACACAGCTCCTGCTTTCCTTGGCCCCTCACTGTCTCTGCCTGCTGTCTGCCTAACAAACAGCTATGTCTGCATACTTTGTACCCACCACACATTACTTACACCGATCGGTCTGCCACTGCATACCTGCCAACGATATGAAGCTGTGATTGGGAACTTGCTGAGGCAGAGAGAGGATCAGAACAGGTTTCTCCGTTGAGATGCACTTCACAGAAATGTATCTTGTTAAAGGGACATTACTGTACAGTGTCGTTAGTTGGAATAAAGCTGTCACAATGTTGAAGAACTGTGCTTGTACTCTCCTTTTTGTTATCATGTTATGCTCAGTGCAGCCAGGCAGACTGTAAACAGTGCATTATTCATAGGGTGCTCTTAGTGTGGTCAGGCATAAGCCACACACACTGGAATAGAGCATCCTGAGACACACACTGTAAAAATAACACTAAAAGTGTTTAGCAATTGTATAGCTCTTTAATCCCTGGCGGTACAGCATCCAGGATATAATGCTGCATGGCTACACAATTATAAGGTCCCGAAGGCGAGACCTATTGGCTATGCCAATGCTTGTTATCCTTTTTGTGCTGTGCCTGTTAGTGTTTAATTAGAATTTGGACTGCTGGTTCAGCCTGCCCGCAATCCGGAGTGTTAAAACAATTCAAGGAATGCAGCCCGTCTAGTTCCGAGGGAGCCACACACCCGTTTCTTATAGCAGCAAAACTTTCTTTAGTGCTGTAGAGAAATGATGCTCCTGAGCACTGCACCCTGCACGATCATATTTCATGAATGGGTTTTTGGGAGGCCAATGTATTGGGGCGCCAATGCATTAACGGATTTGACACTTTTTAAAACTAACTTAAAAAAAAAAAAAACTTCTTTTTCAATTGAGTAATTTGCAGAGACAGTGTATTAAAACAAGCATTGGCAAAGCCAAAAGGCCTCGCCTGTGCAAGAGCTAGTCGCTTTACCAATGTGTTTTAGCCATGTTGTACCCCAGCGTGGCTGCTGTTCAGCATGGCTAAAGGTTAGTGGCGTAGAGGAGAGTGGTGTGGACTGTAGTGTCATAGAGTGGAGTGTCGGAATGTTGTGGAGTGGGATAGAGGAGAAGTGGAGGGGCGTAAAGTGGCCTAGAGTGGAGCAGAGTGGGCCGTCATGGAGTGTTGTAGAATGGAGTATGCATGGTGTGACTGCCATTACAGACAACGCATTTTCAATTGAAATGACAATTACATTTGCACATACAGTTTTACTGTGCACAAACGATAGTGTGGAAATGGCATCACCTAGTGTATTGATTTGTTTTGATTGGATTAAAATGTTTCCACTGCACTTCAGAATTTCGAAAAATTTCCTTCATTTGTGCTTTCCGAATTCTACTATATTCTGAAATATGTGCAAAGTTCATTTACAGATATTTAAATTTTGTGTGCGAGGGGAAAAAACCTTTTTCTTTCCCAACCCCAGTAGCCAACAATTTTTGTCACACAAATCCTGTCACTTTGAAGTCAGAGAAAGAAAAGTAAACACCAAGCTCCTTGAAAGACATAGCCTGACATTTGACCTCTGTCTTTGAATGCACAGCAAAAGTGACAAGAGAAGAGCAACATTTTTAGGCTTGTTTACAGATAGTGAGCACTTGTGGAAGAATACAATAAACTAGCTATGTTCCATGGGAGGGACAAAGATGCTGGAAGTGGCGTAGAGTGGAGTGGCGTAGAGTCAAGTGGATTGGCGTAGAGTTGGAGTAAAGTGGCGTAGAAGTGGAGTAGAGTCGCAAAGTGTCATGGTGTAAAGTGTTGTAGAGTGCCCTGTGTGTCGTGGAGTGAGTATGGTGGAGTCAGTGTCATGGAGTGGCGTGTCGTAGAGTATACTTAGTGTGATAGCGCACTTGCCATTATAGACAACCCATTTTCAATTGAAATGACCATTTCATTTGTACATACAGTTCTACTGATAAAACTATAAAGCGCTCAAACGATAATGTGTGGAAATGGCCTCACCTAGTGCATTGATTTTGTTTTGTTAGTATTAAAATATGTTTCCACCACACTTCAGAATTACAAAAAATTGTGCTTTATTTGTGCTTTCATAATTCTGTTATATTCTGAAATATTTGCACAGTTCATTATAGGTATTTCCATTTTGTTGTGTGCTGGGAAAAAAAACATTCTTTTCTCACCCCCAGTATCCAGCAAGATTGAAACACACATCCTCTCACTTTGAAGTTAAAAAATTTAAAGGAAACACTAAGTTCCCTCGGAAGACAGATTGACATTTGACATCTGTCTTTGAATGCACAGCAAATGTGACAAGTTAAGAACAAAATTTAAAGGCCTGTTTACAGAAAGCAAGCACTTATGTAAGAATATAGTAAACGGGCTATGCTCAGTGGGAGGGACAAAGCCATGCTGGACAACCTTAAACAAAGCCAGCAGCTAGAAAACAAGCAAATGTGAGTTAGTAACCACAAAGCCAGTGATAAGCAATGGGCGGAATGCAGTCCCAGGGAAGCTTTCAGAATGTCCCCAAGAAGTCTTTTCGCAATCAAACAGCTGCGCTGTCTGGTAGGGTTCGACCTAAAAAGGGTCATGCTTGTGCAGTTCTGTACAAGCTTGATAGTAAAATATTACTCCAGTTTTGGAGCTTTCATAGATTCCCATGCCTGAATCATTCCCCGTCGTCGAGATGGGAGTCCCCGGTATACATAAAATAGCAATAGAAACCATTACAAAAGAAGAAACTAGGCCTAGGCCCATTCTAGTTTTGTAACATATCCACCTCTTTTTGTAAAAGAGACGAAATAAAACGAACAGCCAATCAGATTAGCCTCACCCTCTAGAACCTTGCTGAGAGAATCTCAGACCCTCAAATTTTCTACTGCACGTTGTGCAAGGGAGTCTCCAATTGAGCTCTGCTCATTTATACATTTCTACAGTTTTTCTTCTGGTTTTTTGCTGATATTCTCTCCTAGGATGTCAGACAAGGAAACGAAAGCTCTCTTCAAGGCTTGTGCCACCTGTGCCAAGAAGAGGTTGTATGTGGAGGACAGGCATAAAGATTGCATTTACTGCCTGTACCCAGACCACAAAGCAGCGGACTGCAAGATTTGTCGCACTTTCTCAACGAAAACACTACGAGACCGTGAGGGTCGTCTCTTGACCTGGCTCCAGAAGCTGAAGTCTAGGAAAGATCCACTCTCCAGTGACAGTGAGGAGTTATCATCTGCCACTTCTTCAAGAAGGTCAGTTAAAAGGGGTAGGGCTTCCCCTTTGCCTTCTAAAGAGCATCCTGCTAAGCTCTCAAAAAAGACCCCTCCGGGATCTGAGGGCCGGAGTCCTGGCGAATCTCCTCACCACGGTGTAAAGGAGAGGGAAGGACAGTCAGCAGCACCAGCAGTAGTGTCAGGGGCTGTAAAACCCTTCAAAAAGCCCTCTTCTCTGACTTCTGAGGGAAGATCTGAAAAGGACGCCCACTCGTCGTCGACGACGGCAACCAAACAACCGTCGACGAAATCATCCAAGGTACAGCTTAAATCTATACCTCCGTCGACTGGCTCGTCGACGGTATCTTCTGTGTCGACGCAGGTGATTACAGCTCCGCCGTCGACGGTTTCTACGACGTCGAAGGTGTCGACGAGAGTAGCGTCGACGACGACTGTGTCGACGACGGCCAAGATGTCGACAGTCTCGTCGACGACAGTGGCGACGGCACCTATCTCTTCATCGACGATCTACTCATCGGCGCTGCTTCCGTCTACGGCCTCGACGACGATGGTCTCCCCGTCGACGGTTCCGTCGACGACATCGTCGACGACGTAAAAAATCATTAAAAAGTCGAATCACACCGGACATGACTTCCCCCAGAAGAGTCACTCCTCTACCTCCGGCTCTTTTGCTTGAAGAAGAAGAGGAGTCTGACGACGATGGGCCTTTTGACTAAGCACATAGCCCCTCGCAGCTGCGAGTTAAATGCCAGGATACTGACTCGGAGGGGGAATATCTCCAAGGGCATACATACGACCAATCCATAGGCTATCAAGAGGGCTACCGCCAAGATATGGTTTCGGTGCCTTCCTCGCTTTTAGTGGATCTTCAAGGTATGCTGGTCCGACTATAGGAGGAGATTTTCTACACAACCACCTCCTCCAGCTATGGGGCCGATTTCGGCTGCTCTTCCGGCTCGGTCTATTACTCCTCCACTACCATCATCGCAACCGATGCCTCCGCATCACTTGCAGATTTCGGATGTACCTCCGATAGAGCCAACCGCACAGGATGACACCTCGGATGAAGATCAGGGCAATGTCCCTCCACTTCACCAGGACACAGAGTGGGATGATTATGTTATCCCTGACCCGGCTTCTCCATCCCCAGCTCCTCTCGATTCCCCCCCTGTGGACATTGGGGGTTTTCATAAATTAATGGAAAGGGCCGCAAAACGATTTGATCTTCCCATGCCCACGGTTCAGTCAGAATGTTTCCTCTACGACTTCAAGGAACCGTATAAAAAGACTGTGCGTTCCATTCCCATTGTGGGCCATGTCTGGGATGAGGGATTAAAAGTGATGAAGAATCCTGCCACGGTGATGCCAGTCTTACCTCGCCTGGAAAAGAAGTATAAGGCCCCGGAGGACAGTCCAGCCTCTTTGGTTAGTCAGCCTAAACCGGATTCGGTGATATCTCAGGCTGCCCAAAGGAAGTCGCGCAACCCGTTGGCCCCTCTCACTACGCCACCTGATAAGGAGGGCAGACGCCTTGATAATGCGGGGAAAAGATTCTCTTCAATGATGAGCCTCTTGGTTCGGGCAGCTAATGCCTTGGCAATTTTGGGCAGGTATGATCGCCAAATGTGGTGCGATCTTTCCCCATATCTCGACCAGTTGCCAGAGGATCCTAAGGTGGAGGCGAAGAAGATCTTGCAAGAAGGGGAAGTAACATCAGCAGAAATAATTGACTGTGCGATGGACATCGCAACAACTGCATTCCGCTCGCTGGCTGGCGCAGCGGTCCTTCGTCGCCAGGGTTGGTTGAGAGCGACATGGTTCCGTCCGGAGGTCCAAAATAAAATCCTTGACCTTCCCTTTGATGGTGAGGCGCTCTTCGGTAAACATATCGACGATGCGCTCCAAGATATTAAAAAAGATACGGAAACGGCGAGATCTTTAGGGACTCTACAATACCGGAAGGTCCCTTTCCGTGGAGCCAGGGGAAGAGGTACTCCGTCCTATAGAGGTGCATACCAGCAGCAACGATATCCCTCCTATGGTTCAACATCCCAGTCGTATCGTCCGTCCTACAATCAGAGGCAAGGCCAGTCCTCTTCTTTCTCCAGGTCCAACAACAGAGGGAAGCAAGGTCACCAAGGACGGGATTCTTCCAAGCGACAATAGCGGCGTGCTGGCTCTTCTTACTGTACCCTACCCCTCTACAACATCAGTGGGAGGCAGGGTATCAGAATACCTCCACAACTGGCAACGGATAACATCAGACCGTTGGGTGCTGAACATCATTCAGTGTGGCCATACTTTAGAATTTGTCCATCTTCCACCATCCAAGCCCCCTGCCGCCACGGCCTCGAAACATCTGCGCCTTCTTTGATTGGAACTACAGCAAATGCTCCTCAAAGGGGCAGTGGAACCCGTTCCTCTCTCTCAGCGGGGAGAGGGGTTCTACTCCAGGTTTTTTCTGGTCAAGAAGACGCTGGACAAGTGGCGCCCTATTCTAGATCTCAGGGAGCTCAACACCTATCTCATAAGACAATCATTTCGGATGGTGTCTCTCCAGGATATTCTACGTCTTCTCAACTCAGGGGACTTTATGGCCACTCTCGAGGACGCGTACTTTCATGTACCCATCCATCCAGCTCACAGGAGGTTTCTACGGTTCACAGTATTCAAGAGCCACTTCCAGTTCAAAGTTCTACCTTTTGGTCTTCGATCTGCTCCGCGGATCTTCACCAAGGTGCTAGCGCCAGTAGCAGCATGTCTCAGGAGGCAACACTTTCAAGTCTTCCCCTACCTGGACGACTGGCTGCTCAAAGCTCCGACCAAGCTGCAAGCGGGGGAGACAGTCAGTGCGTGCACACGCCTTTTCGACAGCCTAGGGTTAACTCTCAACATGGAAAAATCATCTCTCAACCCGTCCAGGATAGTTCGATTCCTGGGGGCCATCCTGGACACGTCTCTCAACAAAGCTTCTCCAACTCTCGAGAGGCAGGAAAAGCTGTTGTCCATGGCTCATCTGTTGCGAAGAAAAGAGTGTCTTTCAGTTCGCCTTTACAAGTCCCTGCTAGGGACAATTTCCTCCTGCATTCCCTTGATACCTCACTGCAGGTTGCGGATGCGTCCCCTCCAGGAGGAGTTGGACTTGCAATGGCGACAAATAGACGGGTCCTTCGATGACAAGGTGGTGGTCACCCAGTCTATGAAAAACGCCGCCTTATGGTGGACAAGGAAAGAGAATGTGTCAAGGTCTATCCTTCGAAGTCATTCCAGCTCCTCAAGTAGTAACGACGGACGCCTCTCTGGAAGGCTGGGGCGCAGTGTTACAGGACTTACATGTAAGCGGGCGCTGGTTACCCCACCATCGTCTGCTCCATATCAACCTTCTGGAGCTCAGGGCGATTCGTCTAGCGTTGCAGGCTTTTCTTCCACGACTTCAACAGTCGGCGGTTCTCGTCCGCACGGACAATACCACGGCCATGCATTACATAAACAAGGAAGGAGGAACCAGGTCTCGTTCTGTCTCAGGTAGCCCAGAGAATTTGGGAATGGGCTATCCAGCACGTGATTTCACTCAAAGCGGAACATCTCCCAGGGGTTCTCAACGAGTCAGCAGACGCACTGAGCAGGCTGAGATCGGAAAGCCACGAATGGGAACTGGACCAGTCTACTTTGGAGGAAGTGTTTCGCCGGTGGGGCAGGCCTTCCATAGACCTCTTTGCCACCCAAGAGAACAGGAAATGCCAATTTTATGCCAGCAAGCTACACCATCGGGGATCGCTGGGGAATGCGCTTTCGATAGCCTGGTCAGGCGCATTTGTCTACGCTTTTCCCCCCATTCCGTTGATACCCAGGCTTCTCCGGAAACTCAAGGTGGAACCTTGCAGGATGATCCTGATAGCTCCAGCTTGGCCTCTGCAGTTCTGGTTCACAGAGCTTCACCTTCTCTCCCTGGACCTTCCTCTGCCTCTGCGGCCAATTCCAGCACTGCTTTCAATGTCTCGGGGCCAGGTCTGGCATCCGAATCCTCGATCGCTCCAACTATCGGCATGGCTCCTGAGCACCGAGAATTTCTTGGGTTGACACTCTCGAAGGAGGTTACGGAGGTGCTTTCTCAGGCTAGGGCCCGAAGTACAAACAAGACGTACCGATTGAAATGGAAGCGCTTCTGTATTTGGTGCCATCAGGAAGGGGTAGACCCCTTCTTATCTCAACCTCATCAGGTTCTACCTTACCTCCTATCATTGGCAAAAGCGGGACTGGCTCACTCCTCCGTCAAAGTCCATCTGGACGCCATCTCTCGCTATAGACGCACTTCATCTGGGCCTTCTCTCTGGTCGGCAAGGATAATCAAGCAGTTTCTCAAAGGCCTCTTCAGGCTCTTTCCTCCAGTGAGGCCTCCGCCTCCTCTTTGGCACTTGAATTTGGTTCTCGCACAGCTCATGAAGTCCCCCTTTGAGCCGATTCACCGGGCGGACTTAAAGTTCCTCTCCTGGAAGGTGGCGCTTCTCCTGGCTCTCACTTCCGCAAGGAGAATGAGTGAATTACAGGCCTTAACAATCCATGAACCTTTCCTTCAATTCAAGAAAGGCACAGTGATACTCAGGACTAACCCAAAATTCATACCAAAAGTGCCTTCAGACTTTCATTTGAACGAGCCAGTGATACTCAAGGCCTTCTTTCCTCAGCCTTCTACTCCGGCTGAAAGAGCACTTCACTCACTGGACGTTCAGAGGTGTTTAAAGTTAGTCCTTGTCCGTACTGAGGACTTCAGGAAATCCTCTCAACTGTTTCTCTATTAGCGCTCCCCGTAAAGGTTGTCCCCTTTCCAAACAGGGGATTGCTCGTTGGGTTGTCAGCGCTATCCGATATTGCCACACAGCAGCGGGCAAGCCCCTGGAGGGTCGAGTCCGAGCACATTCTACTAGGGCCATGGCTTCTTCAACGGCCCTCTTCGCAGGAGTCCAGATCAGAGACATCTGCAGGGCTGCGACTTGGAGCAGTACTCATACGTTTACAAGACATTACTGCCTGGATGCTTCAACGCAGAATGACGCAGCTGTGGGCCAGGCAGTCCTGAGGAACCTCTTTCAGTGAGCGGTGAGCTTTCCCTTTCTTCCCTCCTACCATTGTTTCGTATTATTTGCACATTTTGACAGTGTGTTTAGGTATTAAAATTGTGCTTGTTGTTAAAGGTACTGCAATGTTATGATTTTCCTCTCGCTTGTTTTAATGTTTATAAAACAAAATGAAGGGAAAAAAAATGACTATAAGAGAGAACAGTAAGGGAGCAAAATGTGCTTATAACTGCTAGCTACTCTGATTCAGGCATGGGAATCTATGAAAGCTCCAATACTGGAGTAAGAAAACAAGTTACTTACCTGTAACTTTGGTTCTCCAGTATTGGAAGCTTTCATAGATTCCCATGCAACCCACCCTCCTCCCCTGGGAAAGCTCAGCCTTCAGTGTCTTTGGTTGTTTTTTACACAACGTTTACGAAAATCTGAGGGTCTGAGATTCTCTCAGCAAGGTTCTAGAGGGTGAGGCTAATCTGATTGGCTGTTCGTTTTATTTGGTCTCTTTTACAAAAAGAGGTGGATATGTTACAAAACTAGAATGGGCCTAGGCCTAGTTTCTTCTTTTGTAATGGTTTCTATTGCTATTTTATGTATACCGGGGACTCATCTCGACGACGGGGAATGATTCAGGCATGGGAATCTATGAAAGCTTCCAATACTGGAGAACCAAAGTTACAGGTAAGTAACTTGTTTTCTTCTCCAGTAATGCTCAGTGCCCAGACCAGCCTTGGTAAACTCTAAGTTGATGTAGAGCTATCTTTATTTCTTTCCAGAATCCCTACGTATGAGGAAATCGTGATGCCCACGCTGGAGGATTCAGAGGACGAAGGGGAGCTCTTCCTGAAGAAGCAGGAAGATTTTGAGAGGAAATACAACTTTCGCTTTGAAGAACCGGATTCTGACATGGTAAGAGTGGAGCGATACCAAAGGGGATGTGGTGGAGTGAGCTAAAGAATGATGATGGATTAAACCCAGATCAGTTGACTGGGGGTGAGTGTTTGATTGGCTCAAACGTTCCGTCCATCATCCCCTTTTGTATCGCTTTGGTCGCCCTAAGTTGGCGGGGGTATGCCCAGACGTGGGTCCCTTGCTCACTTTGCCACTGGATTCAAGCAAGCCTGGCTGATGACGGCTGAAATGCCAGAAACCGGTCCTAGGATGCTTGTTTCCGGTCCAGGGAAGACATGGCTTGGCAGTTCGGGCTGGACTGTTCCCATGAGGCACAGGGTCAGACTGATTTTCATATGGCCATGTCTGAACTGGGGTGGTGGAGTGAGCTAAAGAATGATGATGGATTAAACCCAGATCAGTTGACTGGGGGTGAGTGTTTGATTGGCTCAAACGTTCCGTCCATCATCCCCTTTTGTATCGCTATGGTAAGAGTGGAGCAGGGTGAGGAGGATATGGGGTGCTGAAAAATGAAGTGGGTAAATGGTTCTGTGACAGTTGTGAGTTAACCACCCAAAAGAATCGAGATTTCATCTTTTTGACTCTGCCCTAATAGCCAGAATGATCTTGAATGCAAAGTGTGCTCCTACCTGTCTTTGCACGTGTGCGAGTCTGCACCATCATGCACCAAGGCTGATGGTTTTGGTGGTATTGCTGTTCGCATCAGGAATGTGTCAGGCTACAAGACGTCCAAGAAATGTAATCAGTTGCCTGACTCTTTGGTCTCCTGTGCAATGGAATCTGGATGTCCTGTTCCTGGCATCACCGTAATAGCCCTAGCATGATCCCATATAAAAGGTGTGCACACCTGCGTGTCTCTGGTCGTGTGTACGTGTGTCCCTTGGTATGCCAAGGCTGAATGTCTTCGTGGCATTCTTGTTTGTTTTAAGAATGTGCAGAGAGATCCAAACTAATTCTCCTAACCACGGGAAGCCACCAAACGCCTATCTCATTTTGGACTCCTTGGGGTCCTGAGCATTCTTGCAATCAGAGTGCATGGGTGAAGTGGATTTGTGAGTAGTGTCTCTTTGGAACTATTCCCATCTTGGGTGTTAGCTCAAAGGAGCACCAAAATGCGCCTGGGAGCTCCAGCGCAGAGAAAAATCAAAGAACACCACAATATTTCTCCCTGATCACCACAGCTCACAGACTTCATGTGCCTATACAGGACAGCCCTTTCGGGCTAGTAACATCTTCTAAACACTATTCTACTGACGAGTTGATTTAAGCCTTGGCAATGATTCATTTTTAGTTATTTTTCTTTCTCACTTTTCTGACAGGTTAAAACTTTCCCCAGGACCATTGCACAATCTGTGCGCAGGAAGGACGAATGGAGGAAAGACAAACGGGAGGAAATCAAGGAGCGGAAAAAAAAGGTATACTTGCAGGACAAGTTTGTGGAATGGTGCAGAAAATATTTTAAGAAGACTACAAATACCTACATTGCTAATGGCATTTGTATAGTGGATGCAAACAACAAGCACACATTCAAAGAGATAACACATGCATGCAGAAAGAGCAACACCTGAAGGCATCCTTGGTCACTTCTGCACAATCATAGACAGACCCTCAGGAACTAAACCTAATGACATAAGGCACACATCAACGAACACAGCCCAAGTATCATTCAGACACACAGCCCAAGAAATGTCAATGGACCTATGCCACATACAAGCACTCTCAAAGACACCCATGCGTACAGACAGCAGAACATGTAAGCGCATGTACACGGGTACAAGTGCTTTTAGACAGATGAGTGGACAGAAACTAATAACACATAATGGATTCAAGGGAAAACAAACCAACACACCTACGGTCACCCAATGCACAAACACCACACAAATAAGCACTTCTGAGTAGAGTAAACCCATATTCAGCAACCCACATACACAGAGGTACACACACAAATCCATACAGGGAAGGTGAGACAGGTAGATGTATTCTTAAGTGGTACTGGGTGAGGCTGGCTTAATCAACAGCCTCCTTGGAGCAGAAATCCCATATTGTAGAGCAAGCAGGGGAATGTCCATGTCAATTTAATTATTGAGCTGTCCCGGGAAGATTAAATAAGTTAGTGTCCATGCGCATCCAATCCTCGCCGTCTTTGCAAAGATCACCTAGATAACAATGCATTCAACTCTGCATGCCAATTATGTTCTTGGTCACTTGTATATAATTATAAACCAATGAAAACTTACTGTAATACACATCGATTTTCTATGCTTACATCTCATTTTCATTGCCCTGGGTTTAAATTTCTTTGTAGACCAAAATAGTTTCATACAGTAATTAATGTTAGTGAGACATGAATGGTTCAAGAGCTGGTGAATCCTGTAAGAAAGTGCCCTCTTTTTTGCCTGGTTGCCCCCAGTTTTTGATAAACTGCTGATGTACTTTGACTGAGTGTGCCCTGGGTTCCTGCCAAACAGGTACCCAGGGTCTATGTTCTTTCCCTAAACTGCATTAAAAACAAAACCCAATTGTCACTCTTTGGCCACATGTCAGTCCCTTGTAAATGGTACCCCAGGTACCAAGGGCACTGTGGCCAGGGAAGGCCTGTAAGGGCTGCAGCACTTGTTGTGCCACACTTAGAGGCCTATCCCTACCGGCCTTTTCCCCACCTCAAACCTGCTCCAGCGCAATCGCGGTGTGTCCTGCAGCCAGCAGCCTTAAGAACCCGAAGGACCTGCTCTGCCTTCCAAACCAAAGACTTTGTCTCCCATGAGCACTGGATTTGCTCACCATCAGACTCTGCCCCAGCCAAAACCGTGAGTCTGCACCACTCTACACCTGACGCCTACGGCCCAAGTTCGAGTGGCCCAACACCACAAGGAGGTCTCCCCGGCAATCCTGACCTGAGATCTGGTGATCTCTGACCTGCCTCGAATCTCCAAGCGAAGCCTGCAGCCTCTTTTTGGAGGATGACCGCGACCGCAGCTGGTAAGAAAAACCCGAAGCCTAAAGACACCCCTGCACCCGAAGTCCCACGGCCTTCGGTGGCCCAACCAACGCTGTCCCAGCATCCCCAGGCATCCCAACTTACCTCTCGAACCAGTAGTCACCTCCAGAAGATCTTCGTCCCCGAGCCTGCAGTCTTTGTTGCAACCGGAGAATCCCCGCTGAAAACAATAGGGCACCCGACGCCAAAACAGCACCCTGCACCCAGCCGCCCCTTCGCCGCTGCGGGTGTACTTTTGGTGCTAAGTCGGATCCCCCTTTGACCTGAGCCTAACACCAGGAGCTTTGCTCCCACAACCCTGTGGCCTGCTCGTGAGCAGCCACCAGCCGGAGGCCCCCTAGCCCCCATTGGATAACATTGGGCCTCAGCACTCTGCACCCGGTTGCCCTAGTGCCGCTGAGGGTGTTTTGAGAGTGCACCTTGACCCTGGGGGAACCCTGGTTCTTATCCCAGAATACCAACTCCCACAACCAAGTACTTACCTGTTAACCGATAACCCCATTTTTCTCCATAGGAATACATTGACTTTTTCCTTGAAAATTGTTCTTAGTGTGGAGTTGGTTTTGTATGAGAACTTGAAAAACTGCAAATAACTAAAAACTTCTTTACTTACCTTTTCTCTAGGAAATGTCCCAGTTTGATATCTAGGCATATCACACTGTGTAGAAAAAGTAATCCATAAACTAATCTGTAAAGTATTCAAAAGTAATCTAACAGTAATTTCCACTGCATTGAAAAGATTTACAAACCTGTAACAAAGACATTTTCATTCAGCTTGCTTGTATTGTTCAACCTGCTTGAAAAGTACCATTTACACTTACCTGTACCAGGCTTGCTTGGTTCTAGAAAATAAATATAACTAAGTAATATTTTTTATACAAACAAATTGGCCTGACTTCAATCTTTGAGTGTGTGACATCATTTGCTGCCGGAGTGTGTACAACAAATGCTTAACACTACTCCCTGATAAAGCCTTACTGCTCGCCCACAATACCACAGATAGAGAGTAAGGTGCTATCTACTTTTACCTCTGCCTACCTTTGGGGTTCCACTGGACTCTGTGCACACTATACCTCATTTTGGTATAGTATATACAGAGCCAGCTTCCTACAAATACCCCATTTCCATTCCGGCCTTGTAGTAATGTTGATCAAAACTACAAAAGGTGACAGGAGGATGCTTACAATAAGTCTTAACCACTGGCAATGACTCTGGGTAGCATTCCAACCCATCGTTCTTTTGCCCACCATTACGTTTCACTTTGGACCCAGCCATATGCAAATCAGTCTTGAACCTGGTCCAATAGGAACTGTCGAGCCCAAACTGCCAGGCAGTGATGTAGATGCAGACTATATTTGTCTAGCCCCAAAATGGATTCTTTAAAGAAAGGACTTTTTTTTTTCAGCAGCACCGCAAATGGAAATATCAGACGTCATGTTTGAAAAATGAAACTGCTGGATTCTGCATGGGACATGCCACCTACATTCCTCCTCTGATGCATCGGTCACAAAGCCTACAACTTCCCATGCCAGACCACAGTTCCTTCTCTGGGTGCAATAGATTGGCCATGAACGTTAAGCGTTGTGAAGCCAAACTTAAAAATAAAACCATTCCAAGAAGTCTTAATAGAAAAATACCAGATATGGATGAATTAATGGCTTTCCTTCAGATGATTTAAAACATTGACATTGTGGATGTTTCTGGAACTGCAGGGACAGCGGAAGTGCCGTTTCCTTATAGGCCCTAGGACCATGTAAGTTACTTGTCTCTTCTTTAGCCAGTGTTAATGCCGAGGCCAACCCTTGCTGGCATGTGACCATGTGGGATTTGTTTTGTTTTGTTAGGACGAAGTTCCCTAACTCTCATCTGAAGCAGTCTTGTGATGCTTAGACTCATCTGCTGTGTGCCTTCACTGCAGCATGTTTAAATATAAAGTTAATTTATGACATACTCTAGATGTAAGCAGTGTACCTGGGTTCGGTATCCTCTTAGCTCCGACTAGGGCAAAGAACTAGTAGCCGTGAAGAGAATGGGGATGCAGCAATGAGCAAGCATTGGTTTATAACACTTCTAGTACTGTGTAAAACTACAAAATAATTCCTTACTACTGAAATCCTGGAATGGAGCACCCGCCACAAACCTTCTTGAGAAATGTGGAGAGGTGCAGAAATCCAAATGTAATTAAGTATGACCTTGCCCTGCCTACCCCTGGCACCCAAATAACTCTGCTGTAAGAAACTAGTTACCTAACCTGAAATTCCAGTTCTCAAACATTGGTATCTTTTATATATTCAAATGCTTGACTCATTCCCTGTCGTCAGGCTGGCTAGGAATCCCCAGTACATTAGAGTAGCAGTATACAGTGTAAAATATACAGCATAAAGTATGTAGTGTAAAATGGACATAGGCCTGAAACAACATAGTATGTTTAGTAGCACAACCTCCTCATTTGAAAAAACCCAAACTTCAGGCAACGAGGTGGAAGCCTAAGCTCTCCAACTCCCCCTAGAGGCCAACATAGGTCAGATTTCAAAGCACAAGTGTGAGAACAAATATGATGAGCCTTTGACTGGGGAGGATGGAGGGTCGCATATGAATATATAAAAGATAATGTTGGAGAACTGGAGTTACAGGTAAGTAACTAATTTCTTCTCCAGCATTGGATCTTTTATATCTTAACATACTTGAATCAGAATAGCAAGCAGTATACATTATGAAATGCAACAAAAAGGGAAGCAGACTCACCATTAATGAAACAGGTTTCTCAGGACTGCCTGTTCCAATGCTGCATCAGCTTCTGCTTCCACGTCTAGGCACTAATGCTTTGTGAGCTTATGCCTGCTCCTCCAGGTGGCTGCATGGCAGATGTCTTTCAAAGGCACCCCAGCACAGAGTACTACAGTTGAAGCCATGCCCTTGGTGGGATGCACCCTCACTCTTCGCTGGAGAGGAAGCTTGGCTTTGGCATGACAAAAAGCAATACAGGCTGAGAGCCAACAAGCTATCCCCTGCTTGGACAGGGTTTCACCTTTTCGTGGTACACCAAATTATACTAATAGCTGGTCTGATGTGCGTTGTCCTTTGTTTTGTCTATATAGAATTTGAGACATCTATTAAAGTCTAGAGAATGTAATGATCTTTCTGCTGTTGACAATGGATTGGGAAAGAAGGATCTAAGAATGACAGGCTCATTTAGATGGAAGTTAGTAGGCACCTTACGAATGAATTTAGGATTGGTTCGGAGTATCACGTTGACCTTCGTGCACTGGAGAAATGGTTCTCTGATGGTGAATGCCTGAATCTCTCCCACTCTCCTATCTGATGTGAGAGCCAGGAATAGTGCTGTTTTCCATGATACAAATTTAAAGTCTGCTCTATGTATAGGCTTTAAAGGAGGTAACATCAGCTGACCGAGAATTGTATTAAACTCCCTTGGAACCGGAGGATGCCGCAGAGGTGGAAATGCTCTGAAGAGCCCTTTCATAAACTGTGTAATGAACCTTTGGGAAAACAGAGTAGATGTCGATGTGTCAGTCCTTCTGAATCTCGAGATTGCAGCCAGATGGACCCTGACTAAAGAATATTTGAGACCACTCTTGGCCAAACCTAAATATGGAAGGATCTGAAAAGGCTTTATTTTAAATGGATGATGACCATTCTACCTGCACCAGACACAGAAACACTTCCATTTACCATTGAGTCTTGTTAGTAGCGGTAGCTCAAGCCTACGCCAGAATCTGTTTACCCTCCTGCGATAGATCCAGAGGTCCAAATTCTAGGTGGTCAGGTACCATGAGGTCAAGTTCAGATACTTGGAATCTTGGAGCAGAATCTCTTCGTGATGTCTGGACAATATCCTAGGATGCATCATCATAGGGATGGCTGGACGTGCTGCCAACTGCTGTAGCTCGCTCTACCAGTACTGGCAAGGCCACGCCAGAGCAATGAGGATCAGAATGCAATGGTCCATCTTTGCCTTCTTCAACACCCTGGGGATCGGGGAAAATGGAGGAAAGGCGTAGGCAAATATCTTGGACCACATAATCGAAAGAGCATTGCCCATCGTACCTGGATGCCAAAACCTGCTTGCGAAGCACGGGCATTTCCTGTTGTTCGAAGTGGCAAACGGATTAATTGTGGGGTAACCCCACGGATTGAAAATGTAATCCACCTGTTTCTGTTCTAGTTCTCACTCATGAGAATCCGACAGTTGTCGGTTAATTACAACCGCCCGATCGTTCTGGTAGCCTGGTAGATGTTCCACTGCAATGTCTAGGCTGTGAGAAATGGCCTAGTTCCGCAGAGCTTCTTCTGGCAGGATCTTCAACAGTGTTCCTCCTTGCTTGGCTATGTAGAACATGGATGTTGTGTTCTCCGTTCTGACTAGGACTGGTTGACCTGCTAATCTGGGGAGGAACAAGTGTAAACCTGCTCTTTTGGCGCGGAGTTCTAACATATTGATGCGGAGCCTCTTCTCTGAATCTGACCAGAGGCCTCTGTTGACAGCTCTTGCTGGTGAGCTCCACATATGTCCATGGAGGCATCCATGGTGAGTAATAATCTCTCTGTTATTGCCAGGAATGAAAGACCTGTATTTAGGTTTGTGGAAATCCTTCACCACATTAGAGCTTGTTTCAATCACCTTGTGACATGGACCACATCTTCTCATGAGCCATCTACCAGTTTCCGTTGCAAATCCAGCTCTTGCTGAACAGGTTTCAGATGAAGCCTGCAAAATGGAATGAGGCCTATACATGATTCCAATCAGGCCAATCAGGGACTTGTATTGTCTCACTGTAGTTAATTGTTTTGCAGCAATAGTCTTTGCCATTGTCTGTAACTTTCTCACTCTTTCTGCCGGTGGAAAGGCTTTTCCCAATTGAGTGTTGAGTATTGCTCCCAAAAATTGGATCTTTGTTTGAGGCTCCAACGATGACTTCTCCCTGTTCAAAGTGAGACCTAATCTCCGGAAGAGATTGATGCAAGCATTCGTGGAAGCTTTTGCTCTTTCCCTAGATGTCGCTTTGACTAACCAGTGGTCCAGGTTGGGAACACCTGGTGACCTTCTCTCCTGAGAAAAGCGGCAACTGAAGCAAGACCTTTGTTGAATATTCTCAGTGCTGATTTGAGTCCAAAAGGGAGTGCCTTGAATTAGTAGTGCTGTCCCGCTAATGAGAATCGAAGGTACTTTCTGTGTTTTTGATGAATGGGTATGTGGAAGTATGCATCCCAAAGGTCCAGGGAGGTTAAAAAACAAAAAAAACTTCCTGCACATCAGGAGGACTTCTTGCAAAGTAAGCATCCAAAATGACTGTTTCTTTAGAAGCTTGTTCAACTCTCTCAGATCTAGTATTGGTCTCTATTGAGCTGCCTTCTTTTTGATTATGAAGAACCTGTAATAAAAAACCTTGATTCCTTCGCGACTTGGGGGCAATCTCTATGGATTCTTTAAAGAGAAGTAGGATACTTTCCATTTGCAGCTCCTTCAGATAAAGATGGTGTTCCTTTCTTGGTGGATAAACGTATGGCCCGATTTGACAATTCGTATCACCCATTTGTCTGATATCTTGTTCCATGTGGGAGCAAAAAGGGAAATTCTCCCTCCAACTTCTAAGGACCAGATGGAAAATTGGGGTACATGCTGGGAGTCGAGCTCTTTTCTGATTGTCATTGGTTCGTGCTTGTGAGGCACCTCTCTTCCTTCCTGAAGACCTCCTGTAAGTCTGTCTTTGGCTTCAATTGAAGGAGTATGCTTGATCGTATCCAGACTGTCTTTGAGGATAATAAGGTTGACCCTGACCTCCATACTTGTTGAATCTTGCTCTAAAAATTTGTGATCTTAATGAGCCAGAAAAAGTAGATGTCCCAAATCTTCAATAGTGCAACAGTTCTAACGCCTTTGCTGAGTCAGTGTCGGTTTTAATGCCTTGCAGAGCTTCAGCAACATGTTTGCCAAATAGAGTAAGCCTATCAAACGGCATGTCTAAGATTTTAGACTGGACATCAGTACAGAAGGCTGTGGATTTTAACCAGCCATGTCTCCTTAGTACAGTACCTCCTGCCAACTGGTGAAAACTTGGATTTGAAACATCCATCTCTGCGTCAATAATGAAAGAAGGTAGTTCTCCTTCCTTTAGGACAGTTCTTACCTTTCCCCTATTATCCTTAATGGAGCAATGTCATGCCACATCTGGCGATCGTAACAACCTAAATGGAGCTATGTCATGCCACATCTGATGATCGTAACGACCTAGAATCGCCAGGGCATTGGCTGTCTTAATCGAGGTTGCTTCCATGGAGGAAATAATCCGGCCCAGATTGTCAATACATTTGCTATTCTTGTCTGGCAGACTAGATAATGGGGTTTCGGTTCTTTTCTGAGCTGCTGAAGCAATTCCTGAATCCGGCCCAGTGTGACCAGTGAGGTAAGCTGGAGCTGAATCTGGGGCTTTGTTTTTTTTTATCCAGACAAGGTATCATAGCTGGAACAGTAGCAGGTGTCTTCATTAATTTCAGACCTTCTGACTAAACATAATCAAGAATGGGTATGGACTTAACGTATTTCCGAGGTTTCTCTTCAAAGTCATAAAGAAAGCATGGTTGATCCAGAGGTCATTGGTAGGTTGAATTTCTTGGCCACTCATCTGTTGCGTCCTGTGGAATTATGCCTTTATTTCCACTTGGGACAATGTATTTTCGCCCATTATCTCTTCCATCACCTTCTGAGGGTAGCTTTCCTTCTATAGCAGAATATGCCGAACTATTAGAATAAACATCATCCATATCTTATCCATGGAGTTATCCCCTTGGCGTTGGAGGAGGAGTTAGCAGCGATGGTTGCCTAGGAGGTGAAACTGGTAAAGGAGCAGGTTGAGGAGGTGGGAGGATGGGTGTTGTAGGTGACTCCATGTTAGGATGATTCGTTTTTTGCTGTGGTAATAACTTATTAAAAGTATCCATCATCTGTTGCAATGTTGATAAGGCCATTGGCACTTGGACCACATCTGCTTCTCTCTAATATTTAGGTGTTCTGCCTTAAATCAGTGTGCGTACTCTGTCTTGTACTCCTGTCGATACACATTTTCACTGTAGGACTCCTAATCGTCCATTACTTCCTCTCCAAAATCTGGGACATATCTCACATCCAATTGTGTTAGGCTATAAGCTGTCAGAGAGGCATGATCACTAGCCTCTTCTTGATCTGACTGCAGTATTTGCACTGGAGGTAAATCCGTCACCCTTAAAGGTGAAAAAACATTTCCTCCCATGTCTTTTTTTATTGGCTGCGTGCGGCTCGACGGTGATGCAGTCAACAGTATGATCGTCAACGGTATGGTCGTCGTTGACAGTATGGTCATCACCGTCAACGAATGCTCAATGTCGATGGTGTCGTCAACATTGTCATTGTTGATAGAATGCCTGTCGTAAACTGTATTTTTGTTGTCGATGAGGGAGTTGAAGTCTGCTACGAGTCTTCCTTTGAAGACTTCTTTTTCACTACAAGTGATTCTTTGTAGCTCTTAGACTCTGGTTTGTCAGCAGAGGAGGGGGCTGGAAGCGCCAAATAAGTCACGCTCAGGAAACTGTATATGTCTCCTCTTGTGTGCTGCCTTCTTGGAAGTGCGTGGAGGGGCACTTCTCACTGAATTTTCCCCTGAAGAGGGGACATCTCCTTTACAAGAAGGAAAACTCTCTTTTCTTATAAGAAATAATGCCAGCCTCCTTTCTCTGTTCTTAAGAGTCTTAGTTGAGAGAGATTTACAAATCTTACATTCTGGTGACTTATGTTTAGGTTAAAGACAATAAATACACTGAGAATGTGGGTCACCCGTGTACATTTTCTTGCTGCCACAAGATAAACAGGTTTTAAAACTAGATCTCTTCTCTCTGTCAGCCATGGTGACAGTTGGTGACAGTTCATTGTCCGACCAAATGATCTCCCTGGTCCAGAAATTGTAACAATCTTCCCTAAAAACAACTCACAGTACAGAAGTGCCGAAGATAGGGCAGGTTCAATTCCTGGGCAGATCAAAATGGAAACAATTTAAGGTGCACCGAAAGGTTAGACCAGAGCTCTGACAGGGGACTCCCTCACTCACAACGTGAGGTAGATTTCTGAGCTACACTGGCCTCTAGGTGGAGTAGGGGAGCTAAAACATCCACCTCTTTGGCAGAAGTTTGGGTTGTTTCAAATGAGGTGGATGTGCTATTAAACATGCAATGTTGTTTCAGACCTATAGCCATATTATTTCACACTGTACACTGCTAATTTAATGTACCGGGGATTCCCAGCCTGGCGACGGGGAATGATTCAAGCATGTGAAAACTTAAAAAATCCAATGTTGGAGAACAATATATCCTTCTTTGCTGCAAATATTCAAAGTATCCATGAAAATATCTGTTGATGGTTAATCTGGATCCTTGACAGTCCCTATGACCTGCAGATCTGGGACCATGTTCCCGCTGATCATTTTGGCCACAAAAATCTATATGGAACATGAGTTATCATTGCACTCGCTGAGTGTCTGTCTGCTGTCTTTTTCATGCTGTGTTCACACTAGGGACAAATGACTTGTACATCAGTCTCCCACAATATAGTCTGGAAAGACCACACTGATCAAGCCATGCAGGATGTGCAGGAAAACCCCTTTGTAATGAACCTATTACATTAGTCCTTGTGAGTCTGCATTATCTGTCTGCCAGTTGGCAGAGAATACACTTCACAGTCCTGTGCAGGCATGGTGGTCTAGCTCATTGATAAATCAAGCCCGCTTGTAATATCTCCAGTGAGCGAGGATTATTGCCACCCTAGATATGGAGTTGTCCTAAACCAGTCTCGACAGTGAGAAATCTTTAAGGTCCTTCTTGATACAAAACACTCTGGACAGACGTGCTCAGACAGTCAATAAAATTGCTTCTTCCATCTCTAATGCATATTTTTCCTTTTTTTTTTTGTAAGACGGTCTCTAATACTAATGCCTTTATTAATTTGCACATTGACTATTGCAGTGTCCTCTTCTTAGGTACTAAAGCTGAAAGTCTTACCAAATTGCATCACATTCAGGATGTGGCACCAGGACGACTTTTGGAATGAGCAAATTTGCCGATGTCTCAGCAAATCTCTGTTCATTGCACTAGCTGCGCATGGTGAAAAGGATTGATTTTAAAAGTACTCTGCTTCAGTCACAATCTTCATTCAAGGCCCCCCAGCTGCTTAGCTTTGAATTGTACTCAATATAGGCCCTCTCATGCGCTCCACCCAGCAACGTGAAGGCTCCAGGCTATCCCCCAGCTTTAAAAAATACATGTTTGGACTTGAGATCGCTTGAGTCCAAGGAGCTCACCTCTTGGGCAAACATCTTTGATTGCTTACAGACAAAAGTGAACTCTTAAAGTTTGGGAATATGCTTATTAAAACCTGGCTCTTCAACCATAATCTATAAGTTGCTTTTGGGTGATTCAAATGTTTTCATGTTGTCATGCTGTTCGTTTCCAAGAGACCGGTTTGGAATGCACGTTTGCGCTTTACAAATGGATAGCAGGATGTTTCTAAGTACCAGCTTGGCTCTACTGAAGGTTCAGGGCTTATGCAAACCTAGACCTTTTAGCCAGAGTTATTTTGTGCATACTTACAACTTGTAGAGCCACACTCGCTATCCTTTTTAACCTGATATCAGAATATCTGATACTGCAAGAGCCTAAAACCTGGCTACACCACTAACCTCAGCGAGAGCATCACAACATGCCTCTTCAGTGTTGGATGCCTTGTGTGGCTTAAGAGGCCACAAAATCACATTTCATTACCACACACATGTAGCATCAGAAAAAAAGCCTATGGAATCTAACGCACACAGTGCAACATGGCTGGTACTCCCTCTTGTTGGACACTAACAATTAACACAAAGATTTGAACTGTGCATAATCAGTAGCAAGTTTCAGTGCACTTTATTAGTGTTTATTGGATTTCATAAAACGATTAAGGGGTGAAAAATGTGTGTGCCAAGCTACATAGCTCAATTTACAGAAGCTGGTGAGATGTGAATAAAGTGTGGTGGAAGAAGAAATAGCGAGGGGAGGGATCTTCAGGTTCGCAGTACCCACCTGTGGTTTTTGATCTGGAAGCTCCTTTCCCAAGTAGTGTCTGTAGTGGTCAGGCTTTTGTATATATTGCCTGAGTCTTTATGAGGTAAAAGGTAGACCTCATGGTGGAAGGCAAAGACCGGGTTAAGTCCCCGAACATCTAGGTTGTAGTATAAGTCTTGTTGTGAAGTGAATGCAGTGGAAGTGATACAAATCTTCAAAAAGGAATATATATGGTGTTGAATAAGTGGAGGAAGAAAATTAAATTAAAAATAGTTACTTAGGATGTTTATAAATTCAGAAGAAAAAGCAGGCATTTTCAGGGTATCACTTGAAAAGCGTCTTGAGACCCAGAGGCCTTAGTTATCCATGTTTTCTACTAATTATGGGTAGCAAATGTAATAGATGTTTGTAAATGCACTAAATTGACATTAAATACTGTGGGCTCTGTAGTCCGCTCTTTTCCTTCCATCTCCCACCCTTTCCTGCTTCCTGCAGATTGTTGCTTACATTAGTCTCACCCTCTTTGCACCCCAAGAGTGTGCTCCATTACCTGTGCCTACTTTCAGCCTGCTTGACAGACCCCTCTCCTCCATCCATCCCTGTAGGAGAAGGAGCGCAAGAAGGAAGACTTGAAACAGCTCAAGAACTTGAAGCAGAAGGAGATCCTGACCCGGCTGGAGAAGCTGCGGGAGTTAACGGGCAACGAGAGCGTTGGCTTCCACGAGCAAGACCTGGATGAGGACTTCGACCCAGCCAAGCATGACCAGCTCATGCAGGTGAAGTATATAATCGACATAAGGAGTACCGTTGTCAGCCTTTAGAGCAAGTGTGGGCGCCAGCAGTTCAGGTTTGTGCTGCGCTTTTCGAGTCTGTAGATAGTTCTTGCCTCAATTGGTTATGCATCTTTCTATCTGCATGTCTAAGATTCTTTAAAAAAACAAAAAAAAACAGCTCCTTTTTATTTTCATAAAAAATTCTCTTCTTTTGTCCTTTTTTACATGTCCCTTGGCTCCATTATATTCATTTTGTTTTCATTTTCTCCTAACTGTCTTCCATTTCTCCTTTTTTTTCCTTCTTCCCACTTGCTGTTTTCCTTCTCACATTCTTCCTCTTTTCAGCTTAGCTTATTTTCTTTTTACTATTTCCCTTATTTTTTTTTCTCGTGGTCTTTCTTTTGTCTTTGTCTTTTTTTAATACTGAGAATCTGGGACAGTGTTTTGGGTGAATCTGAGATAGTCATGAGGGCATCTTGCAGACTCTACTTAGGTTTGAAATACGCTAATTTCTTTAAATCAGGCCACATAGTAGAATTTATCGCTGATGAGAAAGGCTTGCCGTATATGCTGTGCACTGGTACTCTTAGATACCTTTACCTGCAGAATCCTCGCCTCTTGACTATCCCCAGGTGACAGACTAGATCCAGAAACGTGTAATAATGTTCCTGCACAGGTGGCGCTGGCTCCATCTCTGGGCCAGTAGTGTCAGAGTGACGTCACTGAAGCCTTTTAGTGCCACTCTGAAGCCAGGATGTCCGTTCCCTTTTATCCAGGCCCTTTGCGGATCCAGAGCTGCAGTCTGTGAATTTTCACATTTCTACAGCTAGTTGGTGAAAACATTTTTCAACTTTGTACAGTGCTTAGGAGATGTCTCCCATAAGAAATCATGGTTTAAGCTTTGATGCTTCTCTCATGGACAAAAGTCCATATCCAGCACCTCCAGGGGCAGCAAACTGACAACAGAGGGTGGGCTGGAGGTGCTGGGCCAGCAAGCTGACAGTGCAGGGTGGGCGGGAGAGGATGGGGAAGCAAGCTGACAGAGGAAGGTGGGAAGGGCTGTGACATCAAACTCACAATGGAAGGCTTGAGCAAGCTGACAACGGGCGGCAGGCTGGAGGGGCTGGGAGAGCAAGCTAACAACGGAGGGTGGGCGGGAGGTGATGGAGATGCATGCTTACAATGGAAGGTAGGAGGGGAAGGGCAAGCACGCTTACAACGGACAGTGGGCAGGAAGGGATGGGGAAGCAAGCTGGCAATGAAGGACGAGAGTGGCTGGGGCAGAAAGCTGACAACGAAGTGTGTGAGGGTGGGATTGTGGGAGCACACTGACAAAGGTGGATGGGAAAGTACAGGGACAGTGGCATACGAGAAGGGATGGGGAAAAGCACGAATAACGAAGGCTGGGTAGTAGGGGCTGGGGAAGCAAACTAACGGCGGTGGGTGAACGGATGAGCATGGCTGGCAGAGCAAACGGACAAGAGAGTGGTAGGGAAGCAAGAACGGCAAGGGAAGGTGGGCGTAGAGGAAGCCAGAACAGTCACTGAAGGGTGGCAAAAAAGAGCAACATGGAGGAGGGAGGAGTACATGCGGAAGACTGCTGGAAAACTCACGTACTTTTGTAGAGTGCTTAAACAAATAGGGGGAAAAAAGTGTGTGAGCAGTGGAAGGACACAAGTAATGCATTCATGCGCCAGGGAAGAGACAAGCAGAAGAAGTGGAAGGACAGCCCATCAAAGCTGACGAATAAGAAGCAAGCAAATGAGTGACAATGAAGCCAACCAGCGTCATCAGTAAAGCCCACTTTAAGATAACAATGTCTTTCAACAGACAGGCCATGCGCTCTCTTAGGCGAGACCTAAAAAGTTGATCTAATTGACTTCAGTACTGTACTTTCTGGGGGGGGGGTTCTGAGTTTTTGATTAGTAAGTCTTACAGAGGATGGAACACTAACAGTAAAGAACATGTTATTTTGAAAAAGTTGAATGTTCTCTTAAAGATAATGTAACAGGAAACTGCTCCATATGTCGAAGGTGAGCATTGTTACTTTCCCGTCCTGGTTCTAATGACTGAGGTCAGCGCTCCTTAAATAAAAACAGGAGTCTATTAGATATATTTGTAAGGTATTTTGTCCTACCTTTTTTGTCTCTTAGTCTTCATTATGCGTTCCTGGTGTCAAATTCTACATTCTGATAGCATCTTCACCAACAAATATTTGCTACATCTTTGTCAGTTTATCTCTAAATGATCTGATTTCCCTCTTACTTTAAACTAGAAATTCTTTGGAGACCAATATTATGAAGTCGGCGAAGAAGAGAAACCTCAGTTTGAGGATGAAGAACTTGATGGTGAGTCTGCCCCTTCAAGAGGCATCTCTTTGAGAGGTGCATCAGGGCACAATTTGTAGGTTTTATCTGTTTGATGGCTGCATGCTGGTAATCCCGTATGTGGTAATTCCACCACAAGACTGTTTCGAGACATTTATGCCAGTAATATAAATTACATTTTTCTGTTTCGGTTTTCAAGTGGTGCACTAGTAAGACTAAGGGGGAAAACTATTGGATTAGAGGGGACCGTTCACTATTCACATTCCATAAGGTGTGTAGTGGAAGCTTTACTTTCTTCCTACGCTTGGACCGATACCCTATTGCCTTGCACTCCAAGCATGGTTCATTGATACTGCTTAATAATGATTTACATCTCCTATGTGCTCAGCTGGTGGAAGTGAGGAGTAGAGCTTTGGGTCAAGACTGATAGGGGTCACTTTTATTTGTTTGTCTTTATTGTAGCAGGCAGTCAGAGAATGATTGAAGCAGCGACAGCAGAAAGAAATCCCAGCCTCCTTGTTCTTGTGCTTCTATACCCTATGACTGAAGCTGCATACTGATTCCTCCCTCTCCCCTCATGTCCACTCCCACAGCTACAATGATTCAGAACTTCAGCAAACATTGCTCCCACTTCCTTAGTATGCATGTATTCTACATGTTTTAATTATTGTGTAGGTGCTGGCGTTTGAAACTCGGGGCCCAATTATTTTCCTCTCGTGACCAGGCGTGATTGCTGGATTGTTTCCTGGCAACCCCTTACTTCCCTTATACCTTCCCTACCAACGCTTGCTGTACCCTCCCCCACACATCTACCGGACTACATGTTCCAGTAGCTGTGCTATGCCCTTTGGTGTCCACATGGTCAAGTAGCTGTGCTATGCCCTTTAGTGCCCACATGTTCCAATAGTTGTGCTATGCCCTTTGGTGTCCACATGTTCCAATAGGTGTGCTATGCCCTTTGGTGTCCACATGGTCCAGTAACTGTGCTATGCCATTTAATGCCCACATGTTCCCATAGTTGTGCTATGCCCTTTGGTGTCCACATGTTCCAGAAGGTGTGCTATACCTTTTGGCGACTACATGTTCGAAGGTGTGCTCGGAAGGTGTGCTTTGCTCTTTGGCGATTATTCTGTACCCATCTCTGCCTAATCCCATCCCGTAGGAAGCTGCCTCTGTATATACTATGTCAAAATGAGGTATAGTTTGCACAGAGTCCAGTGGAACCCCAAAGATAGGCAGAGGTAAAAGTAGATAGCACCTTACTCTCTATTTGTGGTAGTGTGGGCTTTATCAGAGGATAGTGTTAAGCATTTGTTGTACATACTCTGGCAGCAAATGATGTCACACACTCAAAGACTGAACTCAGGCCGATTTGTTTGTATCAAACATATTATTTAGTTATTTTATTTCTAGAGCCAAGCCTGGTGCAGGTAAGTGAAATAAATGCTTTGCAAAATCTTATGCAATGTTTTACAGTTGAATGCAGGTTCAAATGCATTTGATTGAATTACAGGTAAGTCAATGTTTCGAAATTACTTTTCAGTTACTTTACAGATTACTTTGTACGTTACTTTTCAGATTACTTTTTAAGTTACTTTTTCTACTTGTTGTGATATGCCTAGATATCACACTGGGACATTTCCTAGAGAAAAGGTAAGTAAATCAGTTTTTGTACATTTGCAGTTTTTCACTGTTTCATACAAACCAACTCCACACTTGGAACAATTTTCAAGGAAAAACAGTCAATGTATTCCTATGGAGAAAAATTAAGTTAACGGTTTGAAGGTAAGTACAAGTTTGTGGGAGTTGGTATTCTGGAGTTAGAACCAGGGTTCCCCCAGGGTCAAGAATGCACTCTCGGAACACCCTCAGCGGCACTAGGGTGGCCGGGTGCAGAGTGCTGAGGCCCAATGTTATCCAATGGGAGATAGGGAGCCAACAGTTGGTGGCTGCTCACGAGCAGGCCACAAGGTTGTGGGAGCCAAGCTCCTGGAGTTAGGCTCAGGGCAAAGGGAGATCCGAGTTAGCACACACGGTGCACCCGCAGCGGCGCAGGGACAGCTGGGTGCAGGGGGCTGTTTTGGCATTGGGTGCCCTGTTTTCAGTAAGAGTTGCCGGTTTTGGATTTTGGCTGCAGGCTCGGTCCACGAAGACTTCCGGAGGAACCAACAGCTGGGCAGGTAAGTTGGAGGGCTCGGGGTCATAGGTGCACCTCTGGTTCTCTTCTCCAGGGTGCAGGGCGGCTGGATGCAGGGTTGTCTTTTGAGGTCTGATTTCACCTTACCGGACCAGTCGCGGTTGGGGGGAGGGGCTAGGGAAGGTCTCCTTGCAGAGGCTGCAGGCGACGTCGGGTAGTCCTGGAGGGGTCAACCCACGGTGGACTCGGACTCTGGAGTGCTGGGGGACCTCTCTGGGACCGGTGGGCCACTCAAACTCTGGCCGTAAGCGACGGGTGCAGTGGTGGTTCCAGGCGTCTGGTTTCTTTGTCCTCAGCAGGCTCAGAGTCTGTCTTGGGAGTTTCTTTTGATCAGAGCTGCTGTTCACAGGAGATCCGGTTTTTGTTGAAGGCAGTCAGTCCTCCAAGGGGTTCTGGAGGTCGCTGGCTGCAGGACAAGGCGACTTTTGGCGCATGATCACTGGAAACTGCAGACGGGCTGGTAGGGCTGGGGCCAAGTCAGTTCTTCACTCCAGTCTCCTCTGCTGAGCGTCTTCTTTCATTCCTCTTCTTCGTAGGTTGCAGGAATCTGTCTTCTTGGTTCAGGGCTGCATTTTAGGGGTCTCGAGGTCAGTAGCCAATGGGCTACTGACCTTAGGGTGACTACACCCTTGGTGTGCTCACCCCACGTGGGGGAGTGGGAACAATCCCTAATCCTGATTGGAGAGTCCCCGCAATCTGCAAGATGGCGGGCACTGAAGAGTGGGCTTCATCTCGCCTCCCCCACCTGAGGGGTGGGGTTGGCAGAGGTGGGCACACCTTCTGGGCTGTGCTAATTTTTCACACCTGTCTTCCCGCCGAAAAGGAGGGGAGACAGGAAGGGGGCCGGCCTGCTCCTGATAGCAGGAGAGGCTGGGGGTCGCATTACAAAGGCGGCAAGGCATTTGAAGCTCCTCTGCCACAGATGGCTCTTCCTGGCCTGGGGGAGGTGTGACCACCTCCGCCCAGGAAAGGCTTTTTTTCTGGGCTCGGGGAGCAAAGGCTCAAACCCCAGGGGTCCAGAAACATGTCTCGTGGTGGCAGGCTGGTGTGTACCAGTTAGGGAACCCACAAGAGGCTGGTCGTTTTTCAGGGGACATCTCTAAGATGCCCTCTGAGTGCATTTTTCATTAAATCCCACACTGGCATCAGTGTGGGTTTAATGTGCTGAGAAGTTTGATACCAAACTTCCCAGATTTCAGTAAAGCCATTATGGTGCTGTGGAGTTCGTAATGACACACTCCCAGCACCATAAACTCTTAATGGCATTACTGCACTTACAATGTCTAAGAATTGGTCTAGACAGTGTAGGCGTACAGGGCTCATGCACCTGTGCCCTCACCACTGGTATAGTGCACCCAGCAAGAGGGGTGGCTGACCTATGCCAGGGCAGTGGGTTGTAGGCATGGCACACAGGGATGTGTGCCATGTCGACTCTTCACTTTGCGTGTTTTGGTGCAGAACAATCGGGGGGGGGGTGTGTGTGTGTGTGATATGTATGTAAAGGTATAGGGTCTCTAACAGTGGCACAACAAGTGCTGCAGCCCTTAGAGGCCTCCCCTGCCACAGTGCCCTTGGTACCCATGGTACCTTTTACAAGGGACTGACCTGTGGCCAGAGAGGTGCCAATTGGGGGTACAAGGTACAGTTTTGGGAAAGAACACAGGCCCTGGGAACCTGATTGGCAGGGACCCAGGGCACATCAAGTCAAAGCGCATCAGTAGTTTTGGCAAAAAGTAAGGGGGTTACTGCAACAGAAACCCAGCTTCCTACACATCCCATCTAACCCCACAAGCTACGTTCAGAATTTTATTATATGAAGGTAGAGAAAGTCTGGCCCTTTTAGTTACGTTACTTTAACCAGAAAAAAAGATGTTATGTATCTGTGTATATGGGTTATGCCATGGTATTTCTTCGTGTCCATTGTTTAGATTAAAATTATTCATCCAAAAGCAGGATGAAAGGGGTTAAATATGTACAGTATGGTAAAATCACCTTGAAGAGACTATTAAGAAAGTTGTTTCACTGTGCAACGTAATTGTTACATGCAATCTTGAGGCAATAAAAAGGGGTTTTCTCATGTCAGTTTTGTTTACTGTGGTTATGCACTCGAAATTGGCCTTTGCACTGTAATAAATGTGTGCATGTGTATTAGTACAATTGCTCTAAATAACCTCTTATTTGGCCACCTACACTTTTACCACCACCACCACCTCTTCGCCTCTTGTGAGTCATGACCCATCTCCATACTGGTAATAAATAGCATATTACACTCAGCACATAACCAACCCTCATTTTGACTTTATGGGGAGACTGAGCTATCTCCTGAACAAATTTAAAAGTCCTGCTAATTAGAAAAATGTCAGTCACTTTGATTTCACACGTGTTAGTTTCATGTAATTTACATTTGAGGAAAGCAGTGATCATGCACACAATCTGCAATTTTGATAACAAAAGAAAAGCTGTTCACTATTTTTAAACTGCTTCCCTGTCATACTGCAAAAAACGTGCTGCAAGCATTTCTTTGAAAAACACATGGGAAATATGTTTGTGTCACAGCCTCTCTCCCTCCGTCAGTGCAACTCTCTTAACGGATGACTGACATAGTTGGGTGACATGTGAGCTGCGCAGTTTCTGGTGTGCTGAGTGCACACTCAGGGGACTCTACCTGTAAATAGATCAGGCGATTGTTAGACATGTTGAACAGCCTATCAAGTAAGTCATGTTTCTCTTATTGTTTTAATATTTTTTTTATCTAGATCAGTGGAACTGGGACACATGGACTGGCAGTAAGGAGGGTGACCAAGAGGGTGAGGAGGACACTGCATGGGATGATAAAAGCTTCGAGCCGCATTGCGAGGATCCCAATTTTGTGGTACATATGGCAGTGATTAAACTCTTTTTGTTCTACTTGTGCAGCTGCCTCTTCATGCACTTGCGATAGTCCTGTTATACTTACTTAGCCGCTCTTCCAGGGCCGCCAGCTGAGGCTGCCCTGGTGCACCGCTGCAGCCATCTCTTAATCAAATGTTTCTTCATGCTGTGCTTTCTTTGGCAGATGGATGCAGACTATGACCCGAGTCAGCCCCTTCTGGCCACCTCAAAAAACAAGAGAAAGAAACTGCGGCAGGAAGGTCCTCTGATGGGAAAGAAGAAGCGCAAATCACGGTTTGCAGAGGTGATCAGCACTGAAAAGCCAGTCTTTGATCCTAGTGAGTAAATATGCTGCTGAGAGCTCCCTCCCCTTAGGCCTTGTTTCTTCAGAGAACAGCCTACCTTGTGCCTTGTGCTTCTGCCTCTGCTTTGCTGAAAGCACCTTTCACTGCGCCACCTGCTCCTGCAGAGAGCAGCCTGCTCCTTACAACTGCCACAGTCTGCACTGCCCCTTGTGCTACTGAGGGCATTCTGCACTGGGATGACAGCTGCTTGCAGAGATCATCCATTACTGGTGTCCTGGCAATGTCTTTTTTTTATTACATTTTAATGTAGTTGCCGTTTATCATAATGTATTAAATTAATTTCTCAGTGTTTACTCCTAAATGATTTTCTGTTATGTCATGTACTGCCTTTGTAGTCCGTATGCTCTGTGCCTTTGAATTCACAGTTGCACTGTGTTAAACGGCGAACCCTTTCTGGCTGCTTTATACTTGGGACTCCACATGGCTTGTGATTGGTCCTCTGTCTTTGCAGGCGATAAGACATTTGAGCAGTACTTCGATGAATATTACAAGCTGGACTACGAGGATATCATCGATGATCTGCCATGCCGCTTCAAGTACCGGCCGGTGGTGCCATGTGACTTTGGCCTTTCGACGGAAGAGGTATCTGCATGCAGTGAGCAGTTTGCAATTCTTTCCTAGCTGCTTGTAGGCCCCTCATTCCTGACTTTTAACTATGCGCTCTGCTGGTTTCACCACAACTGACCTGTAATGTTTCAACACCTCACCTCTACCCCCCCAACCCCCTTCAGCCCTTGTCTCTCTGCCCTTTGATTTTAACCCTGTACCTTGTCTCACTCCCCTCATCTTTGACCTATAACCCTGAAAGCCTTCCCTCCCTCACACCTAAACTGAGCGCTGGCTTCATCACCACTAAGCTGATCCCTGCTTCTAATACTGCTGAGCTTAGCATGTCTTCATTACCCCAAGCCTTGCCTTGATCACCTCAGAGCCTTTCCTCCATTACCCATTAACCGAGCTTTGCATCCATCAACCCTGAGCCTTGCCTCTACACCATGCCATTAGCTTTGTGATTTCTCTTCACGTCCTATAATTGTAGGAAGCTGGCTCTGTATATACTATACCAAAGTGAGGTATAGTGTGCACAGAGTCCAGTGGATTCCCAAAGGCTTACAGAGGTAAAAGTAGATAATACCTTACTCTCTATTTGTGGTGGTGCGGGCGTGCAGTAAGGCTTTATCAGAGGGTAGTGTTAAGCATTTATTGTTCACACTCTGGCAAGAAATGATAGCATACACACACAAAGACTGAACTCAGACCAAGTGTTTGTGTAAAAATACTTCTTTTGTGGGATTTTATTTTAGAACCAAGCAGGACTTGGCACAGGTAAGTAAAATGGTACTTTTCAAGGCAGGTTGAACAATACAAGCAAGCTGAATGAAAACGTCTTTGTTACAAGTTTGTAGAATATTTAAATACAGTCGAAATTACTTTTGGATTACTTTAGATTACTTTGTAGATTACTTTTTCTATTCAGTGTGATATCCCTAGATATCACACTGGGACATTTCCTGGATAAAAGGTAATTAAAACAGTTTTGCAATAAAACAGTTACTTATGTTTCCATACAAACACCCTTAACACTTTGAAGTTTTTCAGAGGAAAACAGTCAGTGCAATCCTATGGAGAAAAATTAGGTTATTGGTTTGCAGGTAAGTAAACAGTCTTTAGGGTTGAGTTTCTGGGGTTAGAACAAGTGTTCCCCCAGGGTCAAGGATGCACTCAAAAAGCACCCTCAGCGGTACTAGGGCAGCCGAGTGCAAAGTGCTGAGGCCCAATGTTATCCGATTGGAGGGGGAGGGGGCTCCGGTTGGTGGCTGCTCAGGGGCAGGCCACAAGGTAGAGGGAGCAAAGCTCCTTGGATTAAGCTCAGGGCAAAGGGGGGATCCAAGTTGGCACACAAGGTGCACCCACAGCGGCACAGGGGCGGCCGGGTCCTGGTTGGGCGTCGGTGCCCTGTTGTTTTCAATGGGGATTCTCCGGTCACAACAAACACTGCATGCCCAGGCACGGAGACTTTCTGGAGGCGACCGCTGGATTGAGAGGTAAGTTGGGATGCTGTAGGTTACCTGGACACCGTCGGTTTGGTCACCCAAGGCTTCGGGCGTCGGGTGCAGGGGTGTCTTTAGGCGTCGGTTTTCCTTACCAGCTCCTGGTCGCGGACAGGAACCCTTCAGATAGAGGCGTCGGTTGGAGGCTTAAAGCAGGTCAGGGGTCACTGGATCCCAGGTCAGGATCGCCGGAGAGACCTCCTCTTGGTATTGGGCCACTCGAACTTAGATCGTGGGCATAGAGTGCAGAGTGGTGCAGGCTCGTGGATCGGGCTGGAACCAGAGTGTGTTGGTGAACAAATCCGGTGCTCACTGGAGACGGAGTTTTGGTAGGGAAGGCAGGACAGGTCCTCCGGGTTCTGGGGGGGGGCTGCTGGTTGCTGGACACGCCTGGATTTTGCTGGAGCAGGTCAAGTTCGGGACAGGCCGGTAGGGCTGGGGCCAAGTCAGTTGGTGTCCTCCTTCGTGCTTCAGCACAGCTCTTCGGTCCTTCTTCTCGCTTGTCTGAGGAGGCAAGGTTCGGAGTTGCCCCTAAATACTAAATTTAGGGTCGTTTCAGGTAGGTACAGGTTGGGACCAAGGGGTCCCTTCCTTGGGGTGGGTATACCCCCTATTAAGCCACCCTCCATTGGGAGGGGGGCATAAGCCTCACTCTGGTTGGCTGGGTCCCCCCATCTTCAAGATGGCGGGGACTGAGAGTTGTGCTTCACCTCACCTCCCCCACCTGAGGGGTGGGGTTGGCAAAGGTGGGCACACCTTTCCTCCTTTCTTGGTTTTCCCGCCAATTCTCCAGCCCAAAGTGGGGGTCACAACCAGTGGGGGCCAATTGCTGGGAGCAGCAAACGGCTGGGTCAGCTTGACAAAGGTGGCTAGCCTTTGAAGCTTCCTCTTTGTGGACCCTGCCCATCCAGGGGTGGGGGGGGGGGGCTTGGTACCTCTGCCCAGGATGTGCTTTGTTTCAGGACCCCGAGAGCGGGAGGCTCTCGACCCAGGGGTCCACAAACATGTCTGGGGGTGGCAGCTGGCTAGCAGCCAGGACACTAGTTAGGTAGTTTTTCATGGGGCATCTCTAAGATGCCCTCTGAGTACATTTGGCATTAAATCCCACACTGGCATCAGTGTGGGTTTAATGTGCTGAGAAGTTTCATATCAAACTTCCCAGATTTCAGTAAAGCCATTATGGTGCAGAAGAGTTCGTAATGACAAACTCCCAGACCATATACTCTTTATGGCTGTTACTGCACTTACAAGGTCTAAGAATAGACGTAAACACTGTAGGGGTACAGTGCTCATGCAGCTGTACCCTCACCAGTGGTGTAGTGCACCCATCTAGAGGGGTATCTTACTTATACCATGGCAGTGGGTTGTAGGCATGGCCCTGGCGACTCTTCACTTTTCTCTGCACCAAAACACGCAGCCTGCAATGGCAGTGTGTGTGTGTGTGTGTTAAGGTACAGGACCTCTAAGGGTGGCACAATATGTGCTGCAGCCCTTCGAGGCCTTCTCTGGTCACAGAGCCCTTGGTACCTAGGGTACCTTTTACAAGGGACTTACATGTGGCCAGAGAGGTGCCAATTTGGGGTACAAAGTACAGTTTTAGGAACAGAACATAGGCCCTGGGTACCTGGTTGGCAGGAACCCAGGCCACACTTAGTCAAAAAGCATCAACATCAGGCAAAAAGTGGGGGGCAACCATGCAAAAAGGGGAACTTTCCTACAATAATGCCATGCCTTTCGCGCCTCCTCCATGCCATGTAACGCTGTAGTTCCTACATCGCTTTTTCCACTCTTCTTCGATTCTGCATTCACAGTTATTTCCTGTTGCCTCTTCTCCAGATTCTAGCAGCGGAAGACCAAGAGCTTAACAGATGGTGCTCCCTGAGGAAGACCTGTATGTACAGGTGAGAGAAGGAAACGAGCAAGCAAGGGATAAGTGGTGGTGTTTTTCCTAAATCTGTTTAATAGAATGTGCAGGATTAGTAAAAGTTCAGTGGCAAACAAGGCATTCTGCAATTGGTATCTAGTTACGGCACGTTTCAGCAAACAACTCATGGAAACCTAGGTCCATACTTGCAAGGAAGCAGTGTACCAAACAATAACTTCCCGTATTAGGAATGGGGACATAAAGGGAGCTGTAGATTATAAGAAGAAATTCCAATGTCTCCACAGTGGTACCAGTTCTTAAATGATATGACTCAATTTTAGACTGTAGGCCCATTGGACATAGGCCATAATTGTCACACCTGTAACACGTGATATTTTAGCCAAGACAGAAACCAATTCCAGCAGCAAAACTACAGTCTGTTGAAGCTTTTGTCCAGGGAGACTCTAGGTAGAGACTGCCTTGGTTTACCCAAATATTAATATTTTATCCCTTATTATCACTCTGTCAAGCTAGGCATAATACGCTGGCGTGGGTTCTTTGGTCAATCCACTCTTTGCAACTTTTATAGCCCTTCTCTCATATTGACAACAGAATTACTGACGTCCGGAAAGAAAAGCAGTCTCTGATCTTGTACAATACTTTTCCTTTCCTTGGTGCCGAAGTATAAAAACTTGTTGTGCTTCAAAAAGCAAAGTCAGTACTATACCCTGGCTGTTTCCAAAATATTTCTTCCCTCTTGCAGGCAAGCCCATTACCTGTTTCGTGTTGCTTCCTTGAGCATGACTGGCCAGTTCCTTTGCATTCTGCATGAATGTCTCAAGTGTCCTGGAAGCTCCTGCAGGTTCACTCCAGCCAATGAGCTGATTATTAGCTGCTCCCCTAGCATTTTCTGGTGCTTCTGTCTTCAGTGCTGACCACAAAGGAGACTGCGCAGGACAGTTGCCTTCAATTTGTTCTCTCGCTGATGGGCTATGTGTCTCCATCACATGTTCCTTTCTTCAGTGCTTGAATTGCCACTTACTCTCCCGTTACTGACATTGAGAGGGCCTCTAGCCTACTGTCCACAGCTGTCACCGTAAACTAGATTCCTCTAACCTTGTTGAGGGTTTCCAGAGAGGCCATCCAAGATCAGGATTGGCACCCGCTTCGCAGCAGTTGTGGATGGCTTGCGCCCCAATGATGACTTGGGTGGAATTAGTCCTCCATCAGCCACCTTCATTCCTGACTGTCCCGCTTCTCCAGTGAGCCCACTTTCATGGGATTTCCTCATGTTCTCCTTTTGAAGGGAAGTTATTCAAATGCCTGCTCAGCATTGCTGTGTGCTCCTCCTCCCAGATAGGCAGCTGTTTATTCCAGCTGGGTCCCGGCTTTCTGATACACCTTCTGCACTAGCTAAGGATTATAGGATTGTAGGCCCTCCAGTGGGAAGATGGAAAACATCCTCACTACCAGAATGTCTCTTTCCCTCCCGAAACACACGAGCTATTTCACTCTGTCGTGCCCCCCCCTTTCGAGCCTGCATTTTGACCCCACCCTTCTCGATGGACTCCAGACTTCTCTCATAAGTGCTCGGCTCCACTTACGTAAACTGATGATGGGCACTGTCAGCTTAATTTCCACAACCAGGCCAAAGGAGCTGTGTTGCTGCTCGTGATCATGAACAGAGCACATCCCCAAGTACCCTGCTTCTCGCTTAAGTAACAGCTCTTACTCCATAATCTAGTTTCTCCTTCGCTTGAGCAGCAGAAATTGACCAGAAAGAGCCTCCGTGACCGAGTGGTGGTGGCTTGAAGAATGATGCAATATTTGGGCACGGTCATGAATAAGTCACTATAAAGCCTCAGTGGTAGCCAATCTCACGCAGTGCAATTCCCAAGGTGGGCTTGGTAGGGCATGAATGTCTGGAGCTGAAGGAGGCGCTGCCCTCTGGGGAGGTTAATAGGGCCGGATGTTCTGCTTAAAGCATTTGTATCTAGGTCCTTATACTGATGGAAGATTACTGCTGCACATACTACGCCCGATGATGTGTGTTCGTCTGAGGTGCTTCTATCCCTTTTCTGCTCCTTTTATCTATATTCTATATAATTGTTTTACATCGGGGAATTTTCCCACTCCTTTTATTGTTCGGGGCAGACCGCACAGCAGTGGAGGTGAGCCATGAACTGGAAGCGAAGATGGGATTGGCTCTGCAACCTGTCTCCAAGGTGCTGCTTCCCTTTCCTGCTGCCCAACTTTTGGCCCCGTCCTGATGCTCCCTCCAATCTCACAACAGTTTTTTATCTTTACATGGTGTTTGAATCAGGTGGTGGCTGTGAGGGTATGTTGGGGAGTGGGTGGTAGTCTTCCACTCTCTTTTACATGGGTGGGTGCACTCTGTGCTCCTGCTACACTCTGGGTGTTTTTTCTTTTATCTACCTGTACTCTGCCTTGCCATTTTTTAAAATACATTCGTTATAACATCACTGCCAGTGTATATTCCAGTGGTGTGGGGAAGGTGGAGCAGCGATTGGCAAAGAAACTGTGCCCTTCCTCGCAACAAAGTATTAACTCATCAATTGCTGTACTGTAGATCTGAGAATGAGGAGAAGCACGAGCAGAAAATCTACACAATGAAGGCTCAGAATCCGCGGAAAAAGCAGCTTATCTTGAAGTCGCTATGTCAAAAGTGAGTTGTAAATGGCATGGGCTTGTGCATTGACTCGAGAGCAATGTGCAAATTGGGGCCTGGGGGAATAAAGTGCTGTGCGGAAAAAGGTATGAAGGTGCAGGAGGGAGGGAAGAGTGGGCGGGAAATGATGTGCTGATAAGCGTGAGGAAAATTGGGGCATAAAAGGAAAAGTGGTGGATGGCAGTAAGAAAGGTCTTTGTGTAGCTTTCTAAGCAGGTCCAACATTGGGATGTATGCACAGCTTTACCAATCCACCAGCATCTTGATCAGCAGCAGCCTGTGCTATTTTGGCTTTAGAACTCAGAAAGAATCATTCCAGTGCATCTCAGGACATGCATGCAGACCCGGAAGACTTGCACGCAGACCCAGTCATTTATAGAACTGAAGATGTACACAACCATGGCATGCACCTCAGTCTTGCCCCCTCAGCATTCCCTCTGAATAGTGGGACACCCACAAAGTGCTGCAAAGTCAGCTCATACCCAACCCCCGCCCAGTGGCAGGATAGTAGGCTTGCGTATCACAGCCTGTGCACCTCACTTGTCATCTGTTTCCTCTAAATCCAGCACTGAGATCCACACACAGCTCTGCCAGAGCACCTAATCCTAACCTGCCACATGCCCTCTGGGTTCAGCCCTCCTTTAGGTCGAGGCTGCCTGGTTGTTATGATTCTGCAGTGAATGGGAGTGAACAAAGTGCATGGATGTCTTCCTTTCCAGAAAAGAAACTGTTTATTGCAAAACTCTCCTCTGATAAATCTTTTTGATCTCTTTTGTTAGAAATGAGGAGAGTCTGGGAATGCAACCATTAATGAAGACCGAGGCGGGCAAAAAACGAAGCGATAAGATGAAGAAACAGGAGGTACGTGAGGAAGACCTGAGCACAAGAGAATTACAAATTGAGAAGTTGGCCACTTCAGAATCTGAAGAAGAAGATGGCTCTTTCCTCATTCCCAAAGTTAAAGGAGAACAAAAAAAGCCAAAGATCCCCTCACATGTCGGTACTGCAATGGGCGGGAGCCGCAAGACTACTCCACAGCTCCAAGACAGCTGTGCAAAGGAGGAAGGTCTGCCTCGCCTCTCCCCAGCGGTCAAGAAAAAGAAGCCCAAGAGGAGTCTACAAGGACAGCTTTTGAGCTCCAAGGTGAAGCTTGGTGGCCGAGAGTTCAGTGGACAGCGACTAAGGGCTTACGGGCTTAATCCCAAGCGACTGAGATACAAGCAGATTTTACGGCAGAAAAAAAAAAAACAGGAGATACATGGACAGTCTAAAAAGAGTACTCTGGAGAGGAAACTAGTCTCTCAGCCCAAGAAAAAGAAAGACTGAGGTGCAGAGAAGAGGCCGAAGCTCAAGAAGAAAGACTGCTGTAAGATGGAGCTTGGTCCCAAAAGCAAGGCGGACAGGTGAGAGAGACTGATCTGAAGAGATAGGGTACATGGCAGAAAAGGAAGAGAAACTCGCCTAGAGAGGAGGCAAAAAACCCAGCTCACGAAGAAAGTTGGATCTGAAGAGAAACTTAATCTGAGGGAGCAGAGGTGACCATTATGTGTAAAGCTTAGATGACTGATTTGTAAACCAAGGCGTCCATGTGGTTTCAGACTTTAAAAAAAAAAAAAAAAACCTGAGTGCAAACTGGTTTGAGATACTGCCATCATGTTTACAAACGTCCCGGATTTTGCTGGTTGTAAAGTCTCCTTGCAGCTGCTTTTCACCTGGAAGGATGTCCATTCCAGTAAAACAAACATTTCTTTCTCTTACTTTTTAAAATTGTTTTAAAATAAGAAACATATGCATGTGCCAGGGATTAAAGGTACACATTTTATTCCCTACATGGGCTACATATTTATAAAAACCTTTGCCAGTGTTCCTTGGACTATTTGTGATCTGTCAGACTGTAGTCATTTTGATTGTTGCTGGTGGTGTCAGGGTTGTGAGGAATGCTTCCTGCCCAAATCTGTGCTACGGTTTGTAAGCATTGGGAGTGGCTTAACTAAGAAGATTTGTAGAACCTTAAAACACAACCCCAATAGTGATGAACTGCATGTTCTTTAATCTAATGTGGCCTTGCCTAATGCATATCCTACCCTCCGATTTGCTTTCAAAAGAGTAGTAAATCCACAAATTTTGTTTGGAGAGGTTTACTCTTATATGGGTACCAGGCAGAAAAAAATCCAAATACCGTAAGAATGTTTTCTATTGGATACTCACTCCTGCAGATTCCTTGATTGAACCCCATTTCAGGTGCCTATCTGATTACTTTTCCACAATTACATATGTTACCTATGCTGGATGAGTCCTAGCTGCATGCCTCAATCAACGTAATTTCCTATATATACACATATAGAAGACACCTGGTCGTTGGCGGCCCAGTTCCTGTTTTTGTCAGTGCTTTAGTCAACAGGGAGTTTTCAGTTATTTTTCCTTCAGCATTAGTGGATTACTTTTGCTAAATTTGGGGTATGCCCCCTTCAAAGTCTTTGGGCGTGAAGCTCCTGCTGAAAGTGCTGCCAACAAGTTTTTTCAATTTCATTTGGGGTCACTGACTGTCAACCGATGTCGGTCACGATCCACATACTGAGTGGTTATGATGTCTGGCTCTACCCCACGACATCACTTCATTGTTGATTGTTGTGTGCTCTTATGCACCATAAGGTGACCCTGAAAAGGGAAGCCAAGCAGAGGGTGGGTTCTTTGAACAACAAGTCTTTGTACCGTTTCCAGGAGAGAGACTCCCACATTATTTTGCTTGAAGTAGTTCTTCATCTGGAAAGCATAAGAGCCCATAGAGCTTTGCATGGTAAGAAAAGGGCCTAAGGAAGGGACGTAATACTTATCTGAACCAAATCTGTTTCTGGAACCTTTGAAAAAACTGGTTAGTAGCATGTGCTGCTGTAGTTCACATGCTTTACATACTCCTTCCATCTAATATCGGGCATAGATGTTTGCAAGTTGCTTTTCTTCTAAGAAGTCTTCGATCTCGAGATATCTTGCGACTCATACCTAATCACACAGCCCACAAGGGCAAAGAATCCACCTCAGATTGTTTTTGTTTTCTGCCATAGGGTTCGGTCTTTTAAGCTCGAGCTCCAGGACCACTGACCACGTCTCCTTTCTTTTCAGCTCCAAACCTTTTGTACGAATACCTCATCTGTGATTTCACCGTTTCAGATTTTACTGGGACCAAGGTTGTATGAGGATTACTCTTAGGGGGAGAGGGTTATGGAGAATATGCCTTCCCAGTTTTTCCTCCACAGTTGCAGCGCCAAGTTCCCGTGATCGGACTGCAATCGAGTGTGCAACCTGTGCCTTCCTCAAGCCCGTGACAAATCTAACTGCACAGCCTGCCAGGCATTCAAAAACGACCACCTACTACCATAGAGAAAGTTGCTGTCTACACTATAAGATTCAGCATCATACCAACACACGTGTCGTTTTCAGCTCTGAGGATACTGAAGAAGCCTACAAAAAGGTCAAGGACCCATTTGGTGTACCGGTGCCTCAAGAACAGCAGTGCCTCGAGTCATTTCTTCCGAGGGCTCAGACAGTGAGAAACAGCCTGCTCCTCTGCAAGAAATACCAGCACCCAGGACATAGACCCATACACCCAGGGTCGCCATTCCTCAACCAACACCTGAGGCTCGATCTAAAAAATAAAATAAAAATCTCAGTTGGCGGCCATGCACTTCTACATAGGGAGGTGTGCATTGAGCCTCCAGACTGGCACAAGAAGCATCTCCCTTCGGCATCAAGAGACCCTCTCCACTCCGGAAAAGTCTCAAGTCAAGTGCTCCAGGCCTCTGCACCAACTCGGTGAAGATCCTTGTTTACCCAGCTTCACACGAGCCCCAGACACCACCGGCAGTTCCATGGAGGAATATGAAGCGGACTTTTGAGGAGGGAAATATCAAAAGTTGGAGTTTTATCCCATCACAAGCAAAAGCAGAAACGACCACCAGCCCTGTGCCACAGCCTCGTCCACAGCTTCCACAACCCTCACCATGACAGTGCACCACACCTTCAGTCACCACACAGGACATTGTCACTTCAGGTTTTGCAACGTGAATCTTTCTGGATTCACTATGCTGTGCATTATTCCGCCATCTCGTGGTTTGGTCCGGATTCGTAGTCTTTTCTTTGTTTTTTTTGTTTGTTGGCCCAGGTGGGCGGCGACGCCCACCATTTGGTGTCTTCGGTGACGTCGCCGCGCTTCCTGCGGAAGCTCCCACCCTTGGTAGCCATCTTCAGATTCTTTTTCCGCCGTGGAGTCTGGATCGTTGCCGAGAAGTTCCAGAAACTTTGGACGAAGAATCTCAAAGTCGAATATCACCACAGAGGATCGTTTCCCGAGACACCGGACGACGACACAAGTAAACCGGAGACAACAAGAAGGACGACGAGGTAGAAGGTCCACGACCGAAATCTCGACGCCTACAGAGAATGCGCTCACAGGGGGCTCCCTGAGAGCGGTTATGGACAAGACACCGTTTAAGGTTTGCCAGAACTGTCACCACAAGTACGCCCAGAAGGACCAGCACCCAGTCTGTAACCTCTGCTTGCCGCTCGAACACATCAGTGAAGACTGCAACGCGTGTTCGGCGTTCACCCCGAAGACCCTCCGGGTAAGAGAGACAGAGAAGGGCGAACTACAACATGCAGGGCCAGGGACCAGCACCATCGCTCCGAGACCTGGGCCTCTCGAGCGGAGAGGAAGACAACATCGCAGAGGGACCGGAGGACTGCTCTGTCGTCGAGGTCCATAAGAAAACGTCGAAGGAGGTAAGGGAGTCGTCGACCCCAAGGCACCCAAGCGACGCTCGAAAGAGTGAAGCCAGAACCCCGAGCGACACTCTTAGAAGTGTAGAAAAGTCCTCAAAGGGAGCGTTGCCGCCGAAACCCTCGACGAAAGCAACAGCATCCAAGGACAAGCAACCGAGCGGATCCTTCGAAAAGGACTCCCAATCGGCGAAAGCCTCCGAAAAACAAAGGCGTCGAAGGTCACCTCCGAAAAGGAAGCCTCGACACCGAGAAAGGAAGGCCCGGCGTCCTCTTCGACGACCGCGACCACAAAGAGAGGCGCTGCACCACTCGACGCCGAAAAGGCCCACGAGATGGCGAAAAAGAAGAGAAGGCTCGAGGCAGAGATGGCGAGCATCCTGCAACGTAAAAAAGACTTCGACGAGAAGATGAAGCAATACGCTATTCCATCGAAGCCAGCGCACGAGGCACTCGAGGAGTTCGACGCCGAATACATCGAGCCCCCGAGAACACCCGAACCGCTCGAAGACCAGGACGAAGAAGACTACGACTTCGAAGCCGAAGGTGAAGACAAGATGCAGTCTTACCGGGACTCAGAGCCCTCGGAGGCACAAGACTTGGACTGGCAAGACCTCGACGCAGAGTCACCAGAAGAGGGGGTAGACTCTTACACCTCGAGGCCTTCGCCGCCAGACGACATCGGAGTCTACAATGGAGTCGTCCAGAAGGCTGCAAAGACATATGGGGTCGAAATGCAGGAGGAAAAGACAAAAGCAGGTTTCCTCTTCGAAACCCTGCTCCCTCAACAAACAAAGAGCCAATTCCTACCCATGTTGCCCGGCGTCCTGGACCAGGGAAGGGAGGCCTTCAGAGAACCTGCAGTCTGCAAGGCGGTTACACCTAGAAGCGAAAAGAAATATAAGCATTCCACAAAAGACCCTGCGTACATCCAAGGGTCAGTGCCAGCAGACTCCATTATCGCAGCAACGGCCAGGAAAAGGGCCGGTGTGCCCACCAACACAGGCCCACCTCCAGACAAGGAGAGCAAGCGAATAGACCTCACAGGACGAAAGGTGGAGAGGAACGCAGCCATACACTGGCGCATCGCCAACTCCAACGCCCTCATCAGCAGGCATGCATACCAGCATTGGGCTGAAATGAGCCAGCTCATTACACACCTGCCAGAAGAATACCAACAAAGGGCTAATTACCTAGCGGAGGAGGGCAAATTTATCGCGAACACTTGCCTAAAGTCAGCCTTGGACGCAGCAGAGAACTCCAGCAGGCAAATGATGATAGGGGTGACTGAAAGGAGACACGCATGGCTCAGGATCTCGGGCTTCAAGCCGGAGGTACAGAGTAACATCCTCAACACACCTTTCGACGGGGAGAAACTGTTTGGAGCACCGGTCGACGACAAGTTGACGCAACTAAAAAGGACAACGAAACTGCGAGGTCCATGGGAGCACTGCAGTTCAGGGGGATGAGAAGAGGAAACCCCTCAAGGCGGCCCAGTGGTAGAGGGGCAATGCACCCACCACTTCACACCAGTCCCCCCAGCAAGGATACCAGGGGAACAACCAGGGCCAAAGCCAACAGGGACAACAGCAGCAAAATTGGCAGTACCAACCCAGAGGACGGTCCTGTCGAGGGCGCGGTTACGGACGGGGACAGGCCCGAAGAGGGGGACAGCAGCCCACCTCAAAGTGACTCCACAAACAAACCAAACCCTCCCCTATTAACACCAAGGGAGAGGAGAAGTCAACAAAAGGACAAAATAAAAACACACACAGCCAAAAAATAACCACCGAGCATACAACCCCAGTTGGGGGCAGAATAGGAAAGTTCCTCACACAATGGAGGAAGATTACCACGGACAAGTGGATACTGAACATCATACAGCACGGGTACTGCATAGAACTCCAAAAACACCCCCAGGCAAAAACCAAGACACCGGGCAATTCCCGCAAGGGAGCTCGCCCTCCTACGTCTAGAAGCAGAGGAGCTGCTACAAAAAGAGCAATAGAACCAGTTCCAATAAACGAAAGGAACAAGGGAGTATACTCAACGTACTTCCTAGTGCCAAAGGTAGACGAGACACTAAGACCAATACTGGACCTCAGATTCCTGAACAAGTTCGTAAAAACTCAAAAATTCAAAATGACTTCACTTCAGGAAGTAATACCCCAAATCCAACAAGGGGATTACATGGCGACCATAGACATGAAAGACGCATATCTGCACATACCCGCCAACCACAAACACAAACGTCTACTAAGATTCGTGATAGGCCACAATCACTACCAGTTCACAGTGCTAGCCTTCGGACTAAAGTCCGCACCAAGGGTGTTCACAAAATGCCTAGCAGCAGCTGCAGCGCACCTTCGGAGGAAGGGCATACATGTATACCCCTACCTCGACGACTGGCTTGTGAAAGCAGGATCATACAGACACTGCAAGGATCACATCAATCAAGTCATACAAACACTGTCCAGACTAGGTTTCTCAATACATTGGGAGAAATCGTCAACAAAACCGCAGCAGATCAAAATATTCTTGGGGGCACAAATAGACAGCACACAGTCCAAGGTGTTCCCCAGCGACAAGAGAACTATAGCGCTCCTGAGGGAAACACGTCATTACCGCAAGGGGCAAGTTCTGACAGGGAGGACGGTGAGCAGAATAATGGGGATGATGGCATCGTGCATCCACCTAGTCCCACATATCAGGCTGCACATGAGACCGTTCCAAGAATGGATACAGCAGCAGTGGTCACAAGCGACAGGGAGTTGGGAAGATCTAGTGGTTGTCACACACGCAGTGCAGCAAGAAATAGCGTGGTGGAAGGAAGAGAACATATTACAGGGGAAGCCATTCACACAGCCAACTCCAACAGTGACCATCACAACAGACGCCTCACAGCAGGGCTGGGGCGCGCACATGCACAGACTCACGCGTCAGGGGGCTGTGGTCACAACAAGATGCAGTGAAACACATCAACTACCTAGAACTAAAAACTGTGTTCCTAGCCTTAAAAGCCTTTCAAAAGCAGCTTTACGGACAGAAAGTGCTGATACAAACAGACAACACAACCACCATGTTCTACATCAACAAACAAGGTGGTACACAGTCAGCACCGCTATCAAACCTAGCACAGGAAATTTGGAGATGGGCCATCCCGCTAAGGATAGACCTACTGGCAATACACCTCCCAGGAATAGACAATGTAGAGGCAGACCGACTCAGCAGACAGACGTCGGCATCCCACGAATGGGAGCTCAACCAACAGGATGTGCAGCGGCTGTTCCAAAAGTGGGGTACACCACGGATAGACCTGTTTGCAACACTCCAGAATGCCAAATGCCAACATTACGCATCCAGACAACCGGACCAAAGGTCCCTAGGGAATGCGCTATGGATAAGTTGGTCGAACGAATTTGCATACGCTTTTCCCCCGATACCACTGTTACACAAGGTACTCAGCAAATGCAGGAGCAGCAGCATGACACTCATACTGGTGGCACCTCAGTGGGCCAGACAATCATGGTTCTCACAAATAATGGAAATGGCGCAGGAACCAGCACACAGGTTCAGCAGAAGGAAAGACCTCCTGACAATGCAAGACGGAAAAGTGCTCCACCCAGAACCAGAGAGCCTCAGCCTAGCAGCATGGCTCCTGAGGACCTAGAATTCGCACACCTCAAGCTACCACCAAGCACCATGGCAGTTCTCAGAGAAGCAAGGAGACCCACTACAAGAAAATGTTACATTGCAAAGTGGAAAAGGTTCTCGCAATGGTGCATTAAAGAGGGACTGCAACGAAAGGTCACAAAAGAATCAACGGTACTACAATACTTAACGCACCTACTACACAGCGGGCTGAGTTACTCGTCACTAAGGGTTCACTTAGCAGCCATAGTGGCCTACACCAGGGGAGAAGCGGGAAAAGCTTCTTCACCTCCCAGGTGGTCAAAAGATTCCTGGAAGGGGCTAAAAGAATAGCCCCCCCTAAAAGAATGCCAGCCCCAAGCTGGAACCTCAACACTGTGCTAACACAGTTGATGAAACCACCATTTGAGCCCATACACAAAATCACACTGCACATGCTCACACTAAAAACGGCATTCTTAGTGGCTATCACGTCACTGCGAAGGGTCAGTGAACTGCAGGCTCTTACACTACAAGAGCCCTACTTGCAAATACACAAGGACAGAATTGTCTTGAGAACAGACCCACACTTCCTGCCAAAGGTGGTGTTGCGGTTCCATATTAACAAGACAATACAGATACCAAGTTTCTTCCAGAAACCATCAACGCCCACAGAAAAGGCGCTACACACGCTGGACGCCAGAAGGGCTGTGATGCACTACATAGAAAGGACGAAGGAATGCAGGAAAACAAAACAACTTTGTTTCCTTCGCAAGCAGTTTCCTGGGACGGCCAGTAACAAAAAATACCATAGCACGATGGATTGCACAGGCAATACAACTCTGCCACAAGCAGGCAGGACAGGAATTAGAGGGAGCCGCCCAGGTTCACTCAACAAGGAAGAAGGGAGCAACGGTTGCGTTCCTAGCGAACACACCTGTACAAGACATTTGCCAAGCGGCAACATGGTCTTCCGTGCACACGTTCACCAAACACTACTGTGTGGATATCCAGATGAACAAAGAGGCACAAGTAGGACAGAAGGTCTTACAGCACATTTTCAGCAACCAATGCTCATCTTCCACCCAACCACCGCAATAACAAAACCGCTACAAAGTCTATGCACAGCATAGTGAATCCAGAAAGATTCACGCTGCAAAACGAATAGTTTCTTACCTGTCGGTGTAGTTTTGCAGCTTGAAGACTTTCTGGATTCACTAGCGATCCCACCCGCCTCCGCCAGGAAGATAACATAGGAGGTTAAGGGTACAACTAGACTACATATAGAGTTTAGAGGGATTAAAAGGAAAATTGAAGGATAAAAGAGAAAGACATAGACGACAAAAACTGTAAGAGGAAAAGAAAAAAGAATCCGAAGATGGCTACCAAGGGTGGGAGCTTCCGCAGGAAGCGCGACGACGTCACCGAAGACACCAAATGGTGGGGCGTCGCCGCCCACCTGGGCCAACAAACAAAAAAAAACACAAAAACAAAGAAAAGACTACGAATCTGGACCCAACCACGAGATGGCGGAATAATGCACAGCATAGTGAATCCAGAAAGTCTTCAAGCTGCAAAACTACACCGACAGGTAAGAAACTATTCGATTCTGCACACTCTTTCCACATTATGATCATGAGTCATTATGACCCTTGGGATCCCTACTTTGACCCTGCACCACTTGGGGATGCAGATGATGCTTGAGGGGATTATAACGTAGACCCACAGGATGACCATCGACTGGACCTGTATCCATTGAGGGCATCCTCTCCAGATGATAACGCAGTACATCATGCTACAATGCAAAAGACTGCTGACTGTCACAAGGTCACACTGCATGAGGTGGAAAAGGATGACGACGTCCTCATGGAAACACTTGAAGTCCGAGATTTGTGCAGTTTTTGCAGTGCTGAAAAGCATGACAAAATGTGCCCATGAAAACTTTAAAGAACCTGTCAAGGTCTGGGTGGTGGTGACCCAGAGGTCGAGCAAATTTACACCAGATGACCCTGTATACTGTAAAGGATATATCCCACTGGACTCCCTAATCATCCAGGAAGAGAGCAAATGCCCAGGCGACTGGGGATGACCCTCCTAACAAGGAGAGTGGGAAAATCGATGCTGCTGGATAGCATGTTGCTGTAGGGGTGGCAACGCAATGCCATATCGCCAACTCTGTAAGCTGCCTCTCGTTATCATTGGGAGGAAAGGGAACAGCTGATCAAACTTCTGTTAGACGTGTAATGCAAGAGAGGGAGAGAGCTAGTAGAGGAGGGCAAAATAATATCTAATGCCAAGATTTAGTGTAGCCTGGATGCTGCTCAGACAGACTTCAGGGAGGTCAACACCAGCATTATCAATTGACATCATGCTTGGCTGAGAGTGTCTGGACTTTGCTCTGAGGCCCAAACAGCACCTTATCAACATGCCATTTAATGGGCATATGCCCGTCAGATGCCAGGTAGACGGTATGCCTCAGCAGTTCAAAAATTACATTGCCAAAGCCAAGGGACCCTCCAAAGCCAGTCGCCCAAAACTGGATTTCGTAAACAGCAGAAAATAGGAGGTACTCAGACTGCTACCACAACCCAACACATAGGATTCCAGTAACCGCAATCCTTTCAGGAGAGGCACACATTTAAGTCTTATAGTTGAGGTGATTAGAAAAGAAACCACAGAGAGATGGTTTGAGGCAAGTCCAGCACGAGTGCCTCACCCTCCAAGCAGTGACTTACCATCCACCCTCCTGATCACAAGGGTGGGGTAATAAGGTTATTCCTTTCACAGTTGAATTAACCACAGGTAAGTGAGTCCTGCCTGTTGTTCAATAGGGATACTGTTTAGAGTTCCACACTGCCAAGTATGCCACCTTAACATCACACAGTCACTCAAGAACACAGCAACTATTGCAAGAGGGAGCACAAGTTCTCCTAAGCAAAGGTGCCACCAAAACTATGCCTTCACATCAGCAGGGTGTACTTCCTGTACACACTCATTCCAGAAAAGACAGTATCCTGTGGTGTATTTTTGACCTCACCCTCTGAATGGCTATATGTTGCTGTAGCGCCTCAAAATGATTACATTGCAGGAAATAATCACTCCGCTCAGCATGTACCCACATGGTGACCCTCACCCTCAAGTACAGTTACTTTCACATCCCCATACATCTGGCACTAAAAAGCTACCTGCACTTTGTGTAAGTGGACAACACTGCCAATTCAAAGTTCTAACCTTTGGGTTGCTACTGCCCCAAGGGTGCCTAACAGATGTATAGCGGTGGTGGTAGCACAATTGCACCTGTAGCAAAATGGGTTCTGCCCATTTATTCAACCCCGATTGTTTGCTTTTTGATCACCTGGTTTTTGGACATTTACTGCGGGTGAGTCTGACTACTCTAGTTTCACTCACAGTAATCACATGGTAATTGAACTGCACATGTTTACTGGCAGGGTCTGCCTTTTAACCCCGTCAGCGTGGCGCCGATTTTTGCGCTGTGCGGGGGGTTAACGTTAATCTACGGGACCGTGACGGAACGGTTCCGTCATCCGCACAGCCCAACCGACGCGCATGACGGAACCGCTCCGTCATGAGCGTCGAAGGGGTTAACATAAGGCCGCATGTGACACGGTTAGGGTAATGGGTACTGGGCTGGTTGCATTTCAACATTTGTGCACACGTGCGGGCTGCACGTGTGAGACTACTGTTGTACGCAGCCCAGTAATTGTGCACAGGTGAATTGGCACAGAAAGGACTCCACTGGGCTAGATTTTGATCTGAGGTATGCCTGTAATATTAGTGGGCACTCATTGGTAAGGTCAGTAGGGTTTACTGGATTATCTGCTGTCACTGTATTATACACAGAGGGAAATCTGCCTTAAATGGCCGTTTCGCTCCACATAGGCGTACACAATCCAGTAATGTATCAAACTGGTGTGAAACGGTGAGTTTGAATATGTAGAGCCCAAGGACCTACATGTATTGTATTGTAATTGCATTTATATAGCGCTTACTACCCCTGACGAGGCGTCAAAGCGCTTTTTCGGCGAGTAGCACGCTACTCCGGGACCCATAAAGGATTAGTGTTGAATTAGTATAGTGAAATATGAAAGTAATTAAAGTGGTGGATAGGTTAGTCAGTTATTTGGATTCGGAAGGATAGCGGAAGGATAGAAGAGGAAAAACGTGTACACCTTATGAGTCGTCCAGTCATATTTCTCTGCCTCATCTTAGGATCAAATTCCAGGCCTTTTGTCACTGTGCCGGGTCAAGTTAATTACTATGCTCTCCAGCAGAGGGAACAAAGGCCTTCCCTCACAAAAGGAGCAATTTGGTTTGTCGATAAATGTAAGGAAATGCCTCTTTTTGTATGGTCACCCCCTAGTTTTTTTTTTTTGGACTGATGCTGCTGGTTTTTCAACTGAGAGTGCACTGAGGCCTGCTAACCAGACCTTAGTGCCAGTGCTCTGACCCTAAAGTGTATTTCGAATTAGCTGTACCCAGTTGGAAATGGCTAACTTACCTGCTAGTCCCTAGTAAATGGTACCCTGGTACCCAGGGCATGAAAGTTAGGGTGGGTACTGCAGTGCTTGCGGCACTGATTGTGCCACCCTGGAAGTCCCCCAGGTGAACAAGTCCCCCAGTCCGCCACTGAAGACTGGTAGAGCAGCCATGCACTGCTAGCCCAACTTTGCCCTTGAAAGCAATGGCAAACCCCCCACTTCCCCTGTGTATGTGTAAGTCACCCCTCTGGCAGGCCTACCGAGTCCTGAAGGTTCAACAAATCTCTTTATGAAGAAAGGAAGAACCTGAGAATCCTGGAGAAACAATGGAGACAAGCTCCATCCACCACTAATCTTGCTACGTTACGGTCCGCAAGATCCAAATACCACAAACACATCTTCCTTGAAAAAGCATCACACTTCAGAACCCTCCTCGACTCAGCCACAAACAGACCCAAAAAACTATTCGACCTCATCAAAAATCCAAACTGCTCTCCCCCAACCTCCAAGTCGGAGGATTCTCCAAAGAAAGCAGCGGAATTCGCTATATTCTTTGATGAAAAAGTGAAATCATTGGTGGATCAGGTCATTCATCCTACCCCTCTAGAGGAGCGTAAATCCTTAGTCATTTGGCAGAACTTTGACGCCATCTCTGAAGATGCCCTCCTCAAATGCATCCTCGAAACAAAGCCCTCCAACCATTCTCTTGACCCCATCCCTAGTAACATTGCCATTGACTTCTACACCCATACTCTTTCTTATTGGACCAGTCTGATTAACCTCTCCCTCAGTCCAGGCTCCCTTCCTGTTACCTTTAAAACAGGACAGGTTACCCCTCTTCTTAAACCCACCGCTGATGCGAACGACCTCAACAACTTCCGTCCCATCACCAACCTCCCTTTTCTTGCGAAAATCACAGAAAGATGTGTAGCGAAACAACTTTCCCGTCATATCAAGGACAATGATCTTCTTGACAATTTCCAGTCTGGTTTCATTCAAAACTGCAGCACTGAAACAGCCCTGCTGCAAGTGATCAATGATGCGCTGCGTATACTCGATTCAGGGGAGTCTTGTCTTCTGATTCTTCTTGATCTTTCTGCAGCCTTTGACACTCAATCACAACACTCTCCTTAACACTCTTCAACAGAGAATGGGTTTGGAAGGCACAGTGCTTAAATTGTTTGCCTCTTTCCTTTCGGACAGATCCCAAATGGTCAAAATAGCGAACAGTCTTTCATCTTCATTGGCGGTAGGTCAAGGTGTCCCTCAAGGCTCTATCCTTGCACCCACATTGTTCAATCTCTATTTGGACCCATTGGGAAATCACCTAAGTAAATCTGGGATCCTCTACCATCTCTATGCGGATGACACCCAAATCTACCTTAAGGTGTCTTCCACACACGATCTCTCAATCCTCAACTCTACTCTATTCAAAACTGGATGTTAACTCATCAACTCATTCTGAATCCCACCAAAACAGAATTCCTCCTCCTCTCAACCTCTCTCCTCCTCCTGTTCAATCTTGGATGGATCAGCTGAATCTACTTAACAATAAACCTATCGTTGTCGACAGCGCAAAATCCCTTGGTGTCTTACTCGACAAAAGGCTCAATCTACTCTCCCACATCAACTCCATTGCAAAGAATGCTTAATACCAACTGTGCCTTCTTTGGGGGATTCAACGCTTCTTCCTGGAGCAAGACCTTAAAACCCTGGTCCAATCGCTGGTTCTCTCTAGATTGGACTACTGCAATTCTCTTCTTACTGGCCTCCCCAAATCCCACCTTTCCCCTCTTAAATCCGTTCTCCATTCAGCGGCTCATTTTATAGTTGGGGCCAAAAGAAGTGATCACATCACACCCATTTTGTCTTCCCTCTGTTGGCTTCCCATCGAGGCAAGATCAATCTACAAGACGGCTTGTATCACCCACAAAGCCTTGCACACTTCCTCCCCTCGCTACCTGGCGAATAAACTGAAAATCTCTGGAGGCTCTAGACCGTCTCGTAATGCGGAAAGATTACTGCTTGAGCCTCCCACTTTCAAAAGGGAAAGATAGATGCCTCAATCCTTCTCAGGCAATGCGGTGAGAATCTGGAACTCGCTTCTGCCGCAGCTCCGCACCACCACCTCTACCTGGACTTTCAAAACTGACCTCAAATCTCTTCTCTTCCAAAGACACTTCCAGAACTAATACACGCCCTTTCAAGTCCCTCAAGGAAGTTCTTTCACTATTGTAAATTTTGTATTCTATGCCTGTACAAGTGTCATCCCAGTGTGTTTTTGAGTGACTGTCTTCTATTGCTGTTTTAGACCTCTTCTTGTATTTCATTTGCTTCTGTAACATGTACATTTGTAACATTCTCCTCATGTAACGTAACTGGTCCTATTGTGAAGCGCTCTGACACCTTTGGGTAAAGTCCGCGCTATATAAAAATGCATAAATAAATAAGGCAGGGTGCAACATGTGATAGGCAGGACATGTACTTTATATTTCCTGGTAGTAAAACACGCCACACTACTGTTTTTACTGTGGAAAGACTTGGCGCCCAATTGGCGAGTACAAGGTTACACTTTGACCCCTCAGCTGTGCAAGCTCCTTAATGGTGCAACCAAAGTGGGCACTTAAAGTTATCAAACAACTCGTTCCAATAAGCCTGACTTGTATCTTAAGTTGAAATTAATGTAACTGGTTGCAGTGGACAGCTTTAGCAAAGTTGCCACTTTGTTGCCTTTAAACCTTCTGTGCATTCCTGGGCATACATGGAGCTTGCTTCACGAGACGGCTTTCTGCCCTCCTGGAGAGAAATACTAACTAATCTCAGGAAGGAAAGCAATGAGGGATTGCAGGCAGGGGAGGTGTCGCCTCCCTGCTGCAGGAAGGCACTTGGGTGTTTGCCCCAAAAGGCAGACTTCCAAGGTGAAGCCGCCTTTGAAGGGCAGAGATGTTACACTGGGGGGAAGGGGGCTGCCTCATTGTTGAGGTAGGCTGGCAGGCATGGGAGGTAGAGAGAGGAAACCAGTTGCAAAACTGTTTTCCCCAGGGGCATGTAGCCACACCCCTGGGAAGGGCTAGGTATGTCTGAACACTGAGTGTGGGGTCTCACCATCTTGGGAGTGGGCAGTATGGTGCATCCTGGGATAGCCAGATGCCACACTAAACAGGAAGTGGTCACCAGGTTGAAGGGATCTTGTAGCCCATTGTCTACCAACCGCATCCTGCCCTGAGGGTACTTTCTGAGCATAAAGGGGGCACCCAGACCTCAGATCTTGACCAACTTGGAAGAAGGACCAAAGAAGGACTGTCCTACTGCACCGAGGGACCAGCAAAGAGAGTCTGCACCGACAAGAACTATACCTGGTGACCAGCAAAGAGGGGGACTGTGCCTGCCATGTCTTGCTCAAGGAAAATCTGTCTCCAGAGCCCGGTCAAGCCAATAAAACTAACTCCCTGGGCCAGCTGACTGGCCTCCTGTTCGCAGCACAGTTACACAACCGCTGAAGAAGTCTGCGGCATGTGGTAGCCCAAAGTCTTCATGCTGCTACCACCTCCGCTGTCACTCACTAAGGACCAGGGCCCAAAGCACAGAGTTGCACCCTAGTTAGTTGAGCCTGGAAGTACTGTTGGAGAGTTACTGGGACCCTCAGAAGGCGAGTTATCGACTCCGGAAGGATTGGCCTGCTATTGCGACAACAGGCGACTGGTAGCCTATTGGTGACTGGACTTCAGCCAGACTGGAGAAGACTTCGTGGGACGTTGACCAAGCAACCCGGACCGTCTAACCATCTTCGTGGGCCAAGGAAGCCCTGCAGGAAGAGTCTCGTCTGCCACGTCACATCCACAACATCCTTAGAGCATCTCCAGAATCCTTCATCCCTTGCGTCAGGACCACTCCATAGGAACCCATTGCAATACGGAAAAAGTGCTTGTAACTGCGAAAGGACTGCTTCTTCTGTGAAGGTAACTGTTCTGGAGGACCTTGCTGATCGCCATTACTAGCTCCCTGGCGGAGTTGGTTGCCTCAAGTACTTAACCAACCGCATTGACACTACCTAGGTTTTCCTTGAAAAAGATTTTAAGTGTTGAATTCGTTGACTTCGCCAAGGTTTGTTCGCTGTTGAGTGAAATTGCTTTGATTTATTATTGCTTATAAATATGTGTCAAGAACCCTCAGTGGATTTCGTTCTAGTGTCTAAATTCTTTTAAAAATAGTCTATTTTTTATAAATTGGTGTCGGATTTCTGGGTCGTGTAGTTTTTCTTCAATTGTTTTGGTGCGGTTTAAATGCTTTACACTTGTTCCTCTGTGTAAGCCTTGCAGCTCAGTGCCACAGCTACCAAGGATTGAGCTGAGGGTTTGACGGACTAAGCCCAAGGGTCCTAATGGGTTTTTTATTGAGTTTTGGTTACAAACAGCACAATAAAGAAAAATAGAACATATAAGTGCACCTACATCCCACACACACCTGTGTGGCAACTGGCTACACACAGTTCATTTTATGAGAGATTTTACTGCCTAGTCCATAGTAGTCCATCCGTTTACCCCATATCCGGGAGTGCTACCGGGGGCAGCCTCTGGAAATGTATATAGGCTTTTCCAGTTGTGCGGACCAGTCCATTCCCCTTTGCCAATCTATGATGGTGGCAGTGTGTCCGATCTCCATCTCCGAGCTATGTTGAGTTTTGCGACCACCGTTGCCAGTCTGATCTGAGATTGGTCTCCATGACTATTCCCAATCTCTTTCAACGCCCAGGAGTGCCTGTGCGGGTGTAAGGGTGAGAGGGATCTCCAGTATTCAGGTCACAAAAGCCATAATATGTTGCCAATAGGATGCAATGGGTGGGCATTGCCACATAACTCGATAGAAATAAGCGGAAGGTCATGGGCATTGAGGACATTCTGGGGTCGGGATCCTGCCTGCCAAAGTTGGAGTAGAGTGAGGTAGGTGGTGTGGAGGTAGTTAAGTTGCTATTTCTCAGGGGGCCTGTCGTGCCAGGATCAAGTCCCTTCTATTTAGTTGCACAAGCCATCCCTCATACTTCTGTCTCAGGGATTGGAAACTGTTGGGGGGTGTTTATCACCAATGTGCCGTAGATTTGGGATACCCCTCCCTTCCCCTGTCTGTCCATCAACCGCTTGGCCTCGAGAGGGCTATGTGCAGGAAGAGAGGAGATCTGAGATGTATAGAGCTGTAGGGCTTGTGCAGCTGGAGGTACTTATGGAATTTTGTGACTGAGGGAGAAGTGTGTCTGGAGAGCTTTGAAGAAGCGAACTGTGGCACCCGCACAGTTGTCCCCAGGCGTCATAATGCCAATCCTATACCATTTTGCGAAACCCTGCAGTAGGGCAGTGTTTGCAAGGTGACGACTCTGCCACAGCGGAGTATGGCGTGTAAGCCTTGTCCCACAGCCCATGCCTCGGGACGCCTCCCTCCTGCTCCAGAGGACTGCCCTGGTAACCTCAGGGAGGTCACCGGCGACTGGGTCATCATATAGAATCCCCATCAGACAGTCGAGTCCTAGGAGAGAGAGTCAGTTGCCACCCACCCATTAACCAGTCATTAATAACCAATAATTGTGTGGCTTTATAGTAGAGCTGGAAGTTTGCCTGTCCAACACCAACTTCCTCAATCCTTTGTGGGCAATGCACAAGTGGCTGCATGACCAGAAAAACAAGTGCAGTGTGGATGTCAGTTCCTGTAACCAACAGACTGGGATGTGGAGCGGGACGTTTTGGAAGGCGTAGAGATACCTGGGGACTACCATCATTTTAACTATGGTAATTTTCCAGAGAATTAGCAGTGGCAGTGCCTCCCAACGTTGGAGGTCTGTTTTCACTTTCTGGGTTAAGGAGTTAAGATCTCAGCAGGGTCTCTGGAGATAAGAATCCCTGGGTATTTAAAGCTAGTGGTACAGATCGGCGTAGGTGGTTGTCATGTTACATCCCCGTCTTCCCCTTTCAGTGGTACTAGAAATGAATTCCTCATAACCCGGAGACCTGATGCTTGTTTTTAGAGGTCTAGTATTTCCCTACAACGGGGACCAGAGGTCCAGGGGGGGAAAGGTAGCGCAGGATGCCATCTGCGCATAGAGTAATGCTATCCTCCGAATGGTCTGCCCACTCCCAGACCGCCACTCGGGTATCACAACGGATTAGTCGGGCTGGAGGCTCAATTGCGAGGGCAAAAAGGAGTGGTGATGGGGCAACCCTGCCTAGTGATCCCAAGGGGAAGGTGTGTGACAGAACTCAGTTAACCAGTGCCTGCGCCTCCGGCTCAGAGTATAGAACACTGATGTATCTGTAGAGTCTGGGTCCCAGTCCCATCCTCTCCAATACCCAGGCCAAAATGGATCAGCCCACTGTATAGAAGGCCTTTTCAAAGTCTAGCAAGAGAAGGGCCAGTGGGTGACGGAGGTCTTCCATGCGAGCCATGGCTAGGTGGAACCGGCGGATGCAGTGTCTGGTTCTGTGTTCCGGCATAAAGCTGCAGTGATCTGAGTGGACCAGTTTAGTCAGTACTGGGGGGGAGCCTGTTGGCTAAAAGCTTAGCAAATATCTTGACCTCTGCGTTAATCAAGGAAATGGTCCTGTAGGAGGCGCAGTGGTGACCACGATAGTGGTGGTGTTGATGTTGGTGGGGAACTTACCCCTTTCGGCTGCCTCCTATATATATTTTTTTTTTTAATCAAACTGCTGATGAACTCTCTACTGAGTCCTGTATGATGTTGCCTTTTCTGATTCACCATCATTTCGAAGCTCACTAAACGTTTTCATAATCGGACTGCCGATCGCACCATACCAGCCCTGGCCAGTCTCTGGGATCCTGGAACTTAGAAGAAGCAATGGGAAACCTACAACCATATATCTGCCTAAGGTGTTTCAAGCAACATTGCCCCATGACTGTTGATCAACGGGCAGATGCAAACAAGGGGGATCCTCAGCAAAAGGTAGAACACAGATCGCTTTTCCTGATTGCAGTACTGTACAACCATCTGTTCTGGAAGCTTAAGCCAAATCAGTGTCATCATGCTTCTTCCTTTAACGACAATTCCTAACATTCTCCTTAATCAGAATGTTAGTTTCACAATGAAATCCTAAAATATAGGTTCTTCCCTGCCTCGTGTAAAGGGCCTTACACCCACCTCTTTGCATGATGTAAACATATATTTAGATACCATCTTGTCATTTCAGAACATAAGAAGCATTGCTGGATACAAATTACAAACCTGAGGTCAACCTTACGTGGCGGGATTGTGGGCACATGGCTACATCCATGGTTTTTAGTGTTTCTCAAATTCTTGTTTGGCAGTTTCCTTACTGTTGGCCCTGGAGATACTCCTATTTTTTTTTTTTTTTACTTGTGGGTGGTGTGCTGGTGGCTACTGCTTTGCAACTAGTCATTGAAGAGGAAAAAGTGTGGTTTGATTTGCAATCCCTTGGAAACAATATCTTGTGGACGCTAAGGGTACACTACTGGTCAGAAGTCAAGGTGAAGCGCTTCCGTGCCACCTTCCATCAGCATGAGCTGAGGTAAGATGACAAATTACAGATTTTCTCTGAGGATATGTTTAGGAAATCAACTGGCTAACAGGCACATTTCAAATTTCAATCTCTCTGCAAACATTCAACCCTTTCTGCTGTTTTTTTCTTTTACTATCTGCTATTATTTGGCATCTGTAATCAGTGAACATTTGTTTTCTTTAACCCCTAGCTTTCCGACTGGAAGAAATATCACAGTCATGGAGAGGCTACCTTTATGCAACATTTCTATATTGCTACTAAACTTAGCGGCAACATGCATCACAACGAACGCTACCTGGTTGCTGATGTCAAATGTGTGGAGGTAACCACCTACTTGTCTTCAGTGTTCGCTTAGCTCTCCCGTTAAGTACAACTCTTAGCTGTTCACGTTTTGGTTCAGTAGTGGTTTACTACTATTAGAGTGTATCTTTCAAAAAATGCACTCCTCAGGAAGTAAGTGGATCCATCACGTAGCCTTCTATTGTCAAAGGAGCGCTTCTGTTTCTCTGCATGGATGTGATCCTCCATTCTGGTGCCTTGAGTGTCTATGTAAATGATACTTTGCCATGTTGGAACAGTAGCCTTTCCAATTGGTAATGTAAGGATTCAGGTGGTGACGAGAGAAAATGGAATCCTGATCCTCAGTAGCACTGGTGGAGTACAGTGATGTGAGTAGGATCCTTGATGCAAGTGGTCCATGAAAGGAATCAGAAATGTGGCAAGGCCAATGAAAACAACACAGTGGTGGTTGCTCATGAGGGTGTTGGACCAGGGCAGAGGCAGTGGGAATGTACAACTGAAAACCACTAGGGCAAACCAGGCCTACCTGCATCTTATTTTTGGCAGACGTGAACTTGAGGAATAAGTGAGATCGGATGCACAATCTGCAACAGCTGCAGGAAAGGCAACACGGACAGTCTGTGCCAGCTTAAAAAAATAATAGGCAAACCCAGCCATGAGTTTGGCTTACACATCGAGCTATTTATTGCTGTGGCAGGGGACCAGCAGTCCTGACATAGGGAGGTTTATAAAGCATGTAGTAGGCGATTCAATGATCACTGACCCATGCAGCAGCATGACTATCAACGAAACAACATAACAGACAAGGAACTTCAAGAGGATTGACCGGGTTGCGAAGGGTGGAAGGAAAGTATTTTCTACTCAAGCTAAGAAATGATGGTGGTGAAAAGCAAGGGCCTAGCTGAAGCTCCTGGAGCACCTGTGGCAGTGCCAAGTTTACGTACAGCATGGGTTACCACCTTTCAGCCACCAGGACACCACACAGATAGAAGGCAGTGAGCGAATGAATGCATTCATGACACAGTGCATGAAAACATGGGAAGAAGCATTGTGTGGCAATCACAAGGATGATCAGAATGGCAAAATGAGTGATAATTCATTCAGGGAGGTCGGCCACTTGTTGGTGGGGCTCCTGTAAATGTGGTACAGCCATCTTTTACGATATATCAGGCGAATGGGTCCACTTGGCGCAGGGGAGTGGCATAAATTTGCAAAATGCGTCCAAGCGTCATAGTGCTGCACCAAGAAACATGCAGCAAGTTATTTACCCATCACAGAGTATACCTTTCACATATATGTCAACACATTGGCCATGGGGCATCACATACGGTACAGTGTTTTCCTAGCTCTATGAGCGGTGTGTTGGTCAGCCAAAACAAGAAACGATTGGGAGATCAGTTTGCAAGCTGGTCCCTATCAGGTTAAAAGACCGGAGTGAGTGGGGTAATGGCATAAGGCTTGGTAGCAGCCTACTTTGTACAAAGCATAAAGAGGCAAAGTAATTGCTGAAACCTGTGCTATACAAATTACAATAATAAAGCATAATGCAGGATATGGGCTGCTGACCTTCCCTCTGAACAAAAGAGAGGTCATTGTCAAAAAATAGATTCTGCTCCTGCTGCAAGTCGTGGCCGTTTGCAATACCATTCAAGGAATCTCTTGCATGAAGTCCTGTTCCGCTCAAAGTCTTCTGGTAAGTTGAGGTCAAAGATGTTTCGTAAGTACAAGAAGGCCAAGTAGGACTCAACCCCATCCCACCACTGGAATCAGGTGAGAAGGCGTGAGGGCGTCAACCAAAATGCCACACTCCACAACCATCTTTCGGCTCCGATCTCGTCCTGTAGTTGGTGCTGATGTGCCCTGAATACCCTGGGCCATCATCAACCCTGCACAAAATAGCGTCTGTCTCCGTTCAGCTGGACATCTCCCAGCGGGCCCTCCTACTGCGCCCACTATCTAGTGGGACCTGTTCCCAGGACTGCCCCAAGGTCCACACCCATCCCTTCTATGTAGTCATCAGTGCCAACTCTGCTAGCCGAGGAACAGATTTCGAAGCCAGTCTCCGACCCCAAGCTGTTGCCTGCTCACTCCAGGCCTATGTTGCATTATAAAATCACAAAGGCACAACCAGTCACATTTGCGCACAGACTCTAATGCTTGACCCTGCCTCATTGGCAGTACTATCAGAGGCTGGAGGCTTTATTTATATCCGACTTTGACATGGTTCAGGGTATGCAAAACGTTCCTAATGCCACAGATGATGACGAGGAGGTAGACAACCCACTCCCCTTCTCTATACCAATGATGGGCAATACCTGGATTTCAAAATGCCAGTGAGCTGGATATTTCCCCAAAACCTGAGCTAGACTCACCACCACTGGAAGAAAGAGCCACTTTTGTAGTAGTTTTGTGAAAGCTGATTTAAAGTTGCCTTCCATTAAAACAAAGGCAAACTTGTTAACCAAGATCCTTCAGTCAGATCCAATTTCTTCTGAGCCACTATTGCCATTTAGCAAGGCTCTTGCAGACAACTCTTATGTCAACTTGGTCCAAGCCGTGCTCTGGCCCTCCAGTCAGTTGATCTGTTGCCAGGCAAAATCGACCAGCCTCCAGTGATCTCAACTTTCTGACAAGGCACCCTAGGCCTGAACGCCTGGTGGTTTCGACAAGTAAAGTCACTCCTAAATCCTTTCCACGCAATCCTCTGAACAGAGAGTTAAAACACATTGATGCCTTCAGAAAGAGAATGTTCTCTTGAGCTAGTTTGGCCTTGATAAACCTGAATGCAGTCTGCTGTATGGGTAGGTACAGCTATGCTTCATAGGACATGGCCAGCAAAATCTTGCAGGCTGTCCCGATAAACCTCAGGACCCTTGCTGGCTCGTATGATACATGATGGCCAGGACACAGCGAGGTATGTCTTTTGTGCTGGTTTTAACACCACAGATCATGTGACCAGAGCTATTAGCGTCGCAATAAACAATTTGGTATTGAAGCACAAGTTACTTACCTTCGGTAACGATATATCTGTAAGAAACATTAGTAGTGATAGATTCCTTACCTTAGAATATCCCCAGGCGTCAGACTGGATCTGGAAAAGTTTCGTCAGCAGTACCCCTGCGCGTTGGTAGGGCGTCGTGCGGCTCGCGTCTGTCGTTGGCGTCGTGGTCGCCGATATGACGTCGCGGGCGCTACTTGGACGCCGCCCACGCGCGCTGACGTCAGTTCTGTACACGACTTTCCGCGCCAGGAACGCAGAGCCATGCAAGATGCTGACCACTGGTGCATTGAAACTAGGGCCCTGAAAGGGATGACCTTAACTCTAGAAATCAGTTCGCAGAACGGGGAGGATGGGTGGGGTGGTAAGGAATCTATCACTACTAATGTTTCTTACAGATATATTGTTACCGAAGGTAAGTAACTTGTGCATCTGAAAGAAACACATAGTGATAGATTCCTTACCTTAGAATAGATACCCCAGCAATACCAACCCCGGTGGTGGGTCTGCGAACCAAGATCACACCAGAAAGTCACGGAGAACAGAACGGCCAAAGAAGCCGTCTTTCCGGACTTGGCTGTCCAGGCAGTAATGTTTGGTAAACGTGTGCAGCGAGGCCCACGTGGCTGCCTGACATATGTCTTGCAGGGGGACACCACGTCTCAATGCAGTAGTGGCTGCAGTAGCTCTGGTGGAATGAGCACGCAGCCCCACCGGAGGTTCTTTTTTAGCCAAAGAGTAACAGGCTTTGATACACAAGACAACCCAGCGGGAGATGGTTCTCTTATGGACCGCCCGACCTTTCTTGGTGCCAACATAGCCAACAAAAAGCTGGTCATCCACCCGGAACTGCTGTGTGCGGTTGAGATAAAAAGAAAGCGCACGTTTTGGGTCCAGACGGTGGAGCCTCTCTTCCTCTCTGGAAGGATGCGGAGGCGGAAAAAAGGTGGGCAAGGTAATAGTCTGCCCAATGTGAAAGGCCGTAACCACTTTTGGCAAAAAGGAAGGACGGGGCCTGAGCACAACTTTGTCCGGATGGACTGAAAGGAAAGGAGGCTTACAAGAAAGAGCCTGGAGCTCACTCACCTGCCTGGCGGAAGTGATGGCCACCAGGAAGGCAGTCTTTAACGTTAAAAGACGAAGAGGACAGTTGTGAAGGGGCTCAAAAGGAGCGCACATCAAGTATGTCAGAACCAGATTCAAGTCCCACTGAGGCATCACGAAAGGGATAGGAGGAAAAAGGTGAGTAATGCCTTTAAGAAACCTATTTACAACAGGGGACTTGAAAAGAGAGGGCTGATCAGGGAGCCTGAGAAAGGCCGAAATAGCAGAAAGGTAGCCCTTGATAGTGCCCAGAGCAGAGCCCTGCTGGGCCAAAGAAAGAAGGAACAGTAGAACCTCAGAAAGAGAGGCAGAAAGGGGGTCCACAGCCTTTGCTGTGCACCATGCCACAAATTTGTTCCACCTGCAGGCGTATACCACTTTAGTAGAGGGACGCCTGGCTGCCAGAATAACGTCACAAACTTCAGGAGGCAAGTCGAAGGGAATCAACTGCCGCCGCTCAATCTCCACGCAAAGAGGTGGAGGCTGGACATGTTCAGGTGGAGGACCGTCCCCTGCTGCTGCGACAGAAGATCCTCCCGAAGAGGCAGTCAGATCGGGGGATCGATGCTCATACTGAGTAGCTCGGGATATCATACTCTTCGAGCCCAGTCCGGAGCCACAAGAATGACTTGGGCCCGGTCGCGCCTGATCTTCTTCAGCACTCTGGGCAGAAGTGGTATAGGCGGAAAGGCGTACAACAGACCGCAACTCCACTCGCGACGAAAAGCGTCGCCGAGCGAGTGCCGCCTTGGAAATTCCAACGCGCAGAACTGATGACATTGCGCGTTCTCTTCGATAGATCTAACCAAGGCTCTCCCCACTGCTGAAAGAGACCTTGCGCCACCTCCGAGTGAAGACGCCATTCGTGATCGAGCATGCACCTGCGGCTGAGTTTGTCCGCCCTGGCGTTCAGAGAACTGGCCAGGTGTTGAACCACCAGGGACATGCCCTGATGTTCCAGCCGTGTCCAGAGACGCAGAGCCTCCTGACAGAGGGTCCACGACCCCACCCCGCCTTGTTTGTTGCAGTACCACATGGCGGTGGTGTTGTCTGTGAACACCTGCACTACTCTCCCCTTGACAGAGGGAAGGAATGCCTTTAGTGCAAGCCTGATCGCCCGCAGCTCCAAAAGGTTGATATGGAGCCGGGACTCCGCCAGAGAACAGAGGCCTCTGATCTCCGCCTCTCCCATGTGGCCGCCCCATCCCAGGAGGGACGCATCCGTCACTACTGTGAACTCCGGTTGGGGAAGGGAGAGGGATCTGCCGTCGACCCAATGCTGGTCCGTGAGCCACCACTGCAATTGTCGTGCAGTGCCCTCCGAGATCTGGACGTGATCGGACAGGTTTCCCTGATGCTGCGCCCACTGGAACTTCAGGTCCCACTGCAGAGCCTGCATATGCCACCTGGCATGATTGACCAGCAGGATGCAGGAGGCCATGAGGCCCAGCAGCCTCAGAGTCACTCTGACCGAAACCCGGGGCAAGGGCTGAAAGATGGGAATCAGAGCCCGAATATCCCGGACTCGCTGTTCGGGAGGATAGACCCGAAACTGCGCCGTGTCCAGAACCGCTCCGATAAAGAGGAGCTTCTGGGAGGGAATCAGGTGCGACTTCGGCACATTGATGGAGAACCCCAGCAAGTGCAGGAGGTCGGCCGTAGTCTGGAGGTGGGAGACGACTGTCTGGGGCGAGCCCGCCTTCAACAACCAGTCGTCGAGATAGGGGAAGACTGAGACCCCTGATCTGCGCAGATGAGCTGCGACCACCGCCATCACCTTGGTGAACACCCGAGGGGCGCTGGTAAGGCCAAAGGGGAGCACGGTAAACTGAAAGTGCTCGTGGCCTACCATGAACCGTAGGTAACGCCTGTGGGCTGGCAGGACGGGGATGTGGAAATAGGCGTCCTGCAAGTCCAGCGCCACCATCCAGTCTTGTGGGTCGAGAGCAGACAAGACCTGAGCTAGAGTGAGCATCTTGAACTTCTCTTTGCGGAGGAAGCGATTGACGTTCCGGAGGTCCAAGCTAGGACGCAGGCCTTTGTCCTTCTTGGGCACCACAAAGTAGTGGGAAAAACAACCACGACCTACTTTGTGCGTCGGAACGCGCTCGATGGCCCCCTTGGCCAAGAGGGCCGCAACTTCCTGCTGAAGAAGCACCAAGTGATCCCCCGACATGCGGTGGTATTGAGGTGGCATGGCTGGGGTGTAGTCTCGAAGGGGAGGGAGTAGCCCCTCCGGACTATCTCTAAAACCCACCTGTCCGAAGTGATGGTGCGCCAGTGGGGGAGGTGATGGCGGAGCCTGCCGCCCACTGGCGTTTGATGGGCCTGAAAGTTCGGACTAGGAAGGTTTGGAGGCAGTGGTGGTGGACTGACCCGCCCGCTGGCCCATTTGTCCGCCACGGCGGAACCCGCGTCCACGGCCGCGCTGGGATGATTGCTGCGCCGGCCTGTGGCTCTGTAGCGAACGCTGCGGGGCGCCCCTTCCTGTGCCACGAAAGGAGCGAAAAGCGGAAGGCGGAGGAGGGCGGACTGCCGAGAGTCCCAAGGACTTGGCCGTAGCCCGTGAGTCCTTAAACCTCTCCAACGCGCTGTCCGCTTTGTCGCCGAAGAGGCAACGGCCATCAAAGGGCATGTCCATAAGGGTGTTTTGGACATCCCCTGAAAATCCAGTGGTTCTCAACCAGGCGTGACGGCGAACCGCCACCGTCGTTGCAATGGATCTGCCCAGTGAGTCGGCGGTGTCTAGACCACAACGGATCATGCACTTTGCTGCGTCTCTCCCCTCTGCAACAGCCTGGGCGAGAGCAGGCCGGGCCTCCTCCGGACACTGGGGCAGCACATTCGCCACCGTATCCCACAGACAGTGGGAATAACGGCCCACGAGGCATGCGGTGTTCACGGACCGCAGCGCAGAGCTGGTGGAAGAGAAAATCTTCTTCGCAAACTGATCCAGCTTCTTGGATTCCCTATCCGGTGGGGCGGAAGGGAAGGCGGTTGGGGAAGCAGAGGCTTGGACAACCAAGCTCTCGGGGGTGGGATGTTGGGAGAGGAAAATGGGGTCACCCGGAGCCGGGCGATGGCGTCGGGCCACGTTCCTATCCACAGGAGCCCCTGTGGTGGGCCTGGACCAAGTGCCCAAAAGAACGTCCAAAAGGGCTTCATTAAAGGGCAGCAGTGGCTCCGCAGAAGTAGCTGCTGGCTGAAGCACCTCTGTCAGGAGGTTAGTCCTGACCGCCACAGTAGGGAGCTGGAGGTGTAGGGCCTCCGCTGCCCTACGCAACACCACTGCATAACTGGCTCCCTCCTCCGTAGCCACGGTAGGAGGAGACAGCATGCCATGGTCTGGTTAGGTATCTAGACCACTGGCGTCCCCCAATTCCTCAGCCCAGTCCTGTTCAGACTCGCAGGCTGCAGCGAGAGGGTCGTCTGACCCCTCCCAGTCCTCCCCTTGCTCCTCAGGCTGTTCAACAGGCCTAAAATAAGGAGTAGGGACATGGGGATAGAAATCCCCAAACGGCGTTGAGAACGGCATTGACCGACGCCAGACCGAAGCCGCGTCCACTTCGGGGCTGAAGCTGGGGTCGACGTCGTCCCGAGGAGCGGGCGGCGTCGGGATCGGTGCCGGTGGAGTCTACGTTGGTGGAGGCGTAACAAGGTCAACTGGCGTCGACCGGGATCCAGGCCTGGATCCAAGGGTGTCCTGCGGCGCCGGGCCGGAGCCGACAGCGACACCGGGGCCGGAGCCGCCGGCGAGGACACCCATGCGGGGCCCGAAGGCGCACCGGCGGGACCCGACGGCCCAAAGAGGCGAGCCATGGCTGACAGGAAGTCCTGTATCTGGGCCGGAGCCGCCGACGACCCCGGGTAGGGCGGGGACTCCATGGACTCTGCCGGAGCCGCGGGGGTGGCACCACCCGTACCCTCAGCCGCGTCGCGCGAGGGGAAGTCGGAGAACGATGACGTTTCTTTGACTTCTTGTGCTTCGCCTTACCTGACCCCGAGTGCGAAGACTTCGATCCCGACGATCGTCGATGATGACTCCACGCACGGTCCCTCGACCTCCCTCTGGATTGGGACCTCTCACGGCGTGGAGCCGACTGCCGGGCTTCAAGCAGCTTTCGGGACCGCTCCCGCAAAGACTTCGGCGCCATGGACCGGCAGTCGGGGCACGACTTGGGGTCGTGGTCGCGCCCCAGGCAGAATAGACACACGCGGTGCGGGTCCGTCACCGACATCATCCGATGACAGTCCTCGCAGGACTTAAACCAGGGCATCCCTAACTGCACCAGGAGTCGTATCGACTCGAAAAGGGTGAGAAAAAGATCTCAA